>JANRMT010062834.1:10025758-10121331 GCA_026402145.1 Polypterus bichir lapradei
ATATATATATATATATACACACACACACACACATATATATATATATACACACATATATATACACACACACACACACACACACACATACATACATACATACATACATACATACATATATATATATATATATACACACACACACACACACATATATATATAGTACAATGACTAGACCTTTACACCAAAAAAGGTTTGGGGCACACACCCGTATACTTGAATAACGCTTCAATATTGGAGCTTTGGCAACACAGTGTACAGGTTGAGTTCAAAACAGAAACTGAGTAAAAATTCAAGATGACTGGCTCTTAAAACAAGTTGGTGGAAGTGACATTATGACTCTCCTCTATCACACCTAGCTCCAACATTCGTTTGATTTACAGCTCCACTTCTGCTCTTTTTGCCTAGGGAAGCCTAAACAGATGTTCTCAGACTATTACCCCAGGTTCCATCACTATATCATGGGGGTCTGTCCAAGCTGTTCACGCACTACCTCTGGGACAGAGGAGATAACTGTTTCTAGTTCTCGTCGTTGAATGGAGGTTAAATTAGGGCCAAAGTTAAGGTCTAATTTACAAGCAAAGAGTGAATGGGGGGGTTGTCCGGAGGAGGGATCAGGATCCCTATCCTTTCACAGTTTCAGCAGATTCACATGGTATGCCCGCTCGCTCATCTGACAATTTGGTTGTTTAACCAAATAATCGACAGGCCCTTTCCTCTCCGTAACTTTGTAAGGACCTTGCCAATGGGCCAGCAATTTAGAATGTGGGGTTGGGAAAAGCACCATGACCAGATTTCCCGGGTGGAACTCTTGTAGAGATGTGTCAAGGTCACAACAGTGAACCTAAGCTGCTTGTGCCTTTTCCAACAGGTCTTTTAATATAGGTCGGATTTTAGCAAATCTATCGCATAATTGTGCGATATACTCTAATATGTTTGTCGAGGGGAGGGCCTCTTCATCCCACCCTTTTTTAGAATTTCAAATATGCCCCAAGGTTGTCGTCCGTATAATAATTCAAATGGTGAGAACCCCATAGAGGCTTGTGGGACTTCCCAATATGCAAAAGGACGAGGGTTAATCCCAGTTCCTTCCGTCCTTGCAGACCACCTTGCAAAACATCTATTTAAGGGTTTGATTAAACCGCTCCACTAAACCATCAGTTTGAGGATGATACACCGAGGTTTTCAAATGTTTTATCTTCAGGAACTTGGCCATTTCACTGAACATCTCCAAGGTAAATGGCATCCTTTGGTCCGTTAGGATATCTTTAGGGATGCCGATTTGTGAGAAGACCCTACCAATTCCCATGCGATAGCTTTGGTTGTAGCTGACCGCAACAGAACATAATCTACCAGGACCCTTATATACTTATGTCCCTTGGCTAAGGGCTCTAAGAGTCCTACCAGGTCGGCCCTGATACGTTCAAAGGGGATATCAATCAGGAGTAAGGGAACAAGAGGAACACGGTCCCTCCTAGGAATCTGCTGCAGTTGACATTCTGGACAGGATATGCAAAAGTGGTGGACCTCCTCATTTATTCCCAGCCAAAAAAATCTGAGCTTGATGTGCTCGAGAGTCTTTTCGGGGCTCAGATGGGCTCCCAGGAGGTGGGTATGTGCCAGTTCGCAGACTTGTCACCAGTTAGTCCATGGGACTAACAATAGGGACTGCACCTCCCCCTCGTGTTCCGCGACCCTCTATAGAAGGTCATTGTTTAACACAAAGTGAGGGCCTTGTGGCATAGGATGCTACGTGCCTTGGCCCTCTACCAGAACAACTGCATTTTTCGCAAATTTAAGGGAGTCATCATTCCATTGCTCCCTTTTACATGAAGCCAGAGTCTGCCTAAATTGAAAGTGCAGTTGTGTGAGAGGATCAGAGGTGACCTCACGGGTGGTGGTTTCCTCCCGAGTTGCTGCGGCATCTGTGGATGACGTATAAGCGCACAATGTCCCGGGAAGTTCCACATCATTGTTAGAAGCCGACCTCCGGCTGTGAACATGGCAGCCGAGAACGTAGTATCCGTGTCCATTACTACGTTCAATGTCTGTTTAGGGGTGGTGAATGTCAAACCAATTTTACTGTCTGACCAGTTTCTACCTAGTATTGCTGGGAACAGAGGTTTTTTTCATAACCGCTACCACCAGTTTTTTTACGGTCCCCTCGTAGCTGAAATAGCCTGAGGCAGACTCTTACTGGCAGATGTTCCCATGCATACAGGTTAGACTGGTCTTAGGCTAGCAACAAATGAAATGTTACTGCCAGAACTGAATAATGCTGTTGTTTTGAATCCATTTATTATCACCACTTTGAGGAAATGCCAGAGGATTAGCAAGAGTGCACCACCCCCTCCTTTCTTTCTCCCCGCAGACCCCTTCGTCGCCGCGAGAAAACCGCTGCTGCGTCTCAGGAGTCCCCGGAGTTTGCTTCATAGTGTGAACACGGGGGTCAGATATAGAGACTCAGGAAAAACTGGATTCACACAGGTCCCGTTCTAGTTCTCTCGAGTAGGTCTCCGCTCTTATTTTTTCTACAGTCTCTATTAAAGACATCATGTTTTTAATGGGTTGTCCCCAGGCCGGCTGGACAAGATCATTGGGGAGGACTCTGAACAACAGCGCACAGGCTAGTTGCTCCACCACCTGCCGGGCATTCTGGCCGTAGCCATCACCCGATCTTAGCCCATGAAAGCCTGAGGAGCAGCAAGCAGCCAAAGATGTATTAAATTCCCATTGGAAAATTTTCCTTGCCTGCTGGCCCAGGCAACCCCACCTTTCTCAAAGGAGTTTACCTTTGTGGGGTTTCATGAAGCAGTCCCTTTTCCAGGGAGCCATTAATAAGTCCCCAGAGTATCCCCATCCTAGCCCGGCTCTAGTTCATAGGCCCCTGATCAGTGTGCCCAGTGATCCATTATAGAACCTTGGGTAGCAGCTCACCCCACGTTCCCTTTACCCACAGCGACAGTCTCCAACCCAGCAACTTAGGAACGGTACTCTCCCACCTGATCCTTTAAGGGCTGAAGGTCCTGGCTGGGTGTCAAGGTCTTCTTTAGGCAATCATCCTGCAGACTACGCAAGTGTAAAACGAATAGACCTTGACACCAAAAGACGTTTGGGGCAGCCATCCGTATACTTGAATAAGGCTGCAATATTGGAGCTTTGGCAACAAAGAAGTGTACAGGTTGAGTTCAAAACAGAAACTGAGTAAAAATCGAACCTGACTGGCTTGTAAAGGCTGGCGGAATTGACGTTCTTGGAGCCAGAACCGAAACTGATGTTAAGTGATGTTAATTGCTCCCTGCCACCCCCTGGCCTGGCGAGGAATTACCTTCTTTTGGTCCTTTTAGCTGCCTCCTTTGCACATGTATGTGACAATATACAGTATATATATATATCTATACTAATAAACGGCAAAGCCCTCACTGACTCACTCACTCACTCACTCACTGACTGACTCATCACTAATTCTCCAACTTCCAGTGTAGGTAGAAAGCTGATATTTGGCAGGCTTATTCCTTACAGCTTCCTTACAAAAGTTGGGCAGGTTTCATTTCGAAATTCTACGCGTAATGGTCATAACTGGAAGCTGTTTTTCTCCATTTACTGTAATGGAGATGAGCTTGAAACCTGTGGGGGCGGAGTTTCGTGTGACATCATCACGCCTCCCATGTAATCACGCAGTACGTAGAAAACCAGGAAGAGGCCCAAAAAGCGCTGAAGAAAACATGCATTATATAATTGAGAAGGCAGCGAAACAATAAGAAGCGAGCGAGTGACATATACAACCATATTCATGAGTTCTGCTACTTCGGAAACAAAGCACGATGTAAACCTAAACTTTAAATTAAGTTCATAGACAGGATGCCGCTGGCGTTTGTAATTTAGTGCCTGCCCATATAAGGCCGTCCATCAGCGGCAATCCAATAGAAACACTGCCACGGGTAAATATTCACGGGTGAAGGACTGTGCTTATGCAGAGGAAGATGAGATGGTCAGGGTGGTGTTTGGCACAAACTCAGCGAAACTGCGAGAGAAAGTTTTAAGTGCCGGGACTTCGGTAACATTAGATACAGCCATGGACATAGCACGACATGGCGCCAGCACAGCTGGGAAACTTCGATGCATGTACACCGAGCAGCTCACGTGAACTGACGCAGTGCACAGACAAAAAGCAACAGTTCCAAAGAGCGCTGAACAAAAACCGAATTACACAATTGAAAAGGCAGCAAAAAAATATGAAGCGTCTGATACATACAAGCATATTCATAAATGCAGCTAATGCGGAAACAAAGCACACGGTGGAAAAAGTCAATGTCCCGCTAAAGGAAGACAGTGTAAAAAAAAAAAACCCGTGCATGCAGTGTGTCAGGTCTCAGATAAAGAAGAAGATGAGCTGTTTATTGATGCAGTAAGAAACGAATCGATGAATGAAACCTGTCATCTTTACAACGATTGACAAACACGGAATGTAACTTGAACACAACACATCCTACAAGTACGAACCTGACTGAAAGAAATAATGATAATCAAATCCTTGATGACAGCAACACTCAGTAAAACTCACAAAACAATTACTGTATATTGACAGTCATGTTACGTTATTTTTAAAATGTTCCCTTTTCTTTTTCATAGCTGCTTTAACACACTATTTCTCCGCTGCGATACGCGGGTATATATATATGTATATATATACCCCGATCTACATACTCGAATAATGGATACTTTATTCGCCATCAATGATTGTTTTGGTAAAGCCATACTCAGTGTATTCATTAGATGAACGGTAAAAAAGTAAGAGCGAGGGGAGGATGACTTATTGAGGCACGCAGGCAAAACCACAATAGCACGCGGGCTCGATGTACTGTAGTGCGCGTCAACTCTATCTGAATTGCGCGATCACATTTGAAAAAATATATCTTTTCAAGTTCTATTTAGTCCATATGTGTCAAACTCAAGGGCCGCAGGCCATATCCGGCCCGGTGTGTAATTATATCCGGCCCGCGAGATCATTTTATATACTGTATTATTGTTATTAATGGCCCGGGGATATGAAGCGCTGGTAACACAATAAACTACAGATCCCATAATGCAGCGCTTCAGCTGCCTTGCCGAACACTTACCGCGTTAATCAAGTCTAGCTTATGATGCTGCAAGTTATTGTGAAGCTAGCCCACACGATGCCGAAGAGAAAAGGTGATTCTGAACATAGAGCCTTTAAAAACCGATGGGAGGCTTTGTATATGTTTACTGACATTGCCGGTAAACCCGTGTGTCTCATTTCTGGAGCAAATGTGGGTGTAATTACAGAATTTAATCTAAGACGGCACTATGAGACAAAACATCAAGATAACCTGAAAGACCTGAATGCAATGCACAAGATACAGAAAGCAGAAGAGTTAAAGAAGAATCTGACACTTCAGCAGACGTTTTTACCCGTGCAAAATCACAAAGTGATTTCAAGTGAAGCTACTTTTATGGGAGACACAAATGCACCAGTGCAACTTGCCCCACTTTCCCTGTTGCCAAGTAATGTTGAACCAAGTCGGCACAACGATGTTCCCAAATACGCAATTTACTGATAAACTAAGCGCACTGAGTTCGCACGGCGCTTTGGTGACTTTGAAGAACAAAAAAAGTCCGTCTACATGCGGCTCGAACCTTGTGCATGTTTGGTAGCACATATCTGTGTGAGAAGCTCTTCTCAGTGATGAAGACTAACAAAACAGCACACAGGAGTCGCCTCACTGATGAGCACCTGCAGTCCATCCTGAGAATCTCCACAACACAGAACCTCACACCAAACATAAACAAACTTGTTGCCAAAAAAAGATGCCAGGCGTCCAGCTCTGATAAAATGACATAAGAGCAAAGACAACTGAATGATTTGATTTGTTATTGCTGAAAAGAACACATTTTATTTATATTTCCAGGTTTTGTTATGCAGCATGTTCATATTTGAATTTGTATAATTTTGACAGGATATATTTTTATGGAGAGCAAAATCTTTTGGGATATTTAAAATCTAAGTTTATTTTTTATATAAAATTACATAAGAGTAAAGAAATTTGAATGTTTGTTCTTTTAACGTTTACTTTATTTCTAACTTGTATAATTTAGACAGGATATATTTTTATGGAGAGCAAAATATTATAAGTTGTTTAAGGTTTGAGTTGATTTATTCAGGAATAATATTCCTGTCTGTTTTTACCATTCCTACCAAAGATATTTCTGTCGACTAAATAAAAATTCCTTCTATTTAAAATTTAAATAGAACTTGAACAGATACGATTGTTCATAATATCCACGCAGACTTGCACGTAAGAGCGGGAGTTATCCGTTTTAACAAGCAGCGAATTGCACTGATACGAAATAGCTGTGTGTGTATATATGTAGATATGTATGTATATGTATATATATGTTTATATATGTGTGTGTGTGTATGTATATATATATGTATTTGTGTGTATATATGTGTGTATGTATATGTATGTGTATATATGTAGATATATATATATGTATGTATATATGTGTGTGTGTATATATGTGTATATGTATAGATATGTATATATATGTTTATATTTGTGTGTGTAAATATATATATATATATATATATTTATATATATATATATATATGACAGCAACACTCATCACTCACAACAGTGACAAAACAATTACATTGACAATCATGTTACGTTATTTTCAAAATGTTTCCTTTTCTTTTTCATTACTTCATTAACACACTACTTCTCCGCTGCGAAGCGTGGGTATTTTGCTAGTATATATATATATATATATATATATACATACACACTGTATAGTATATATTTGTGTATATAAGTATATTATATTGAATATATATTATTATTATTTAGCTGGCTAAATATCTTGGGTGGACCCTTACAATAGTGGAAAGGTGCACTTCATTTTATCCATATTTTCTAACAATTGGCACCTCATTCTGAACATTTATAAGATTTTCACCATATCCGCATACTTCAATCTGGAATTGACATGAGGTTTTTTAAGGCACTTTTAGAAGAATATACTGTATCATTTTTAAAATCAGTTTGCTTTTGGGACAACAGCAAAGATAATATTAGTATTGTTTTCTCTGCTTCCTTCTTTACAGTAAACCCTCGTTTATCGCAGTTAATCCGTTCCAGACTCTACCGTGATAAATGCATTTTTGCGAAGTAGGATTCTTTATTTATAAATCAAATATTTTCACAGTTAGAGCATAGAAAACCTGTTTACAACCATCTAAATATTTTTTTAACATTATTAGAGCCCTCTAGACATGAAATAACACCCTTTAGTCAAAAGTTTAAACTGTGCTCAATGACAAGACAGAGATAACAGTTCCATCGCACAATTAAAAGAATGCAAACATATCTTCCACTTCAAAGATGTGCGCGTCAGGAGCAGAGAATTTTAGAGAGAGAGAAAGACAGAGACACAGAGAGAGAAAAGCAAACAATCAAAAATCAATTTGGGCTGTTCGGGCTTTTAAGTATGCGAAGCACCGCCGGAAAAAGCAGCTGCAAGGAAGGGAGCAATGTGAAGGTAGTCTTTCAGCATTTTTTAGAGGAGCGTCCGTATCCTCTAGGCCAGTGTGCGAACAGCCCCTCTGCTCACACCCCCTCCGTCAGGAACAGAGAATGTCAGAGAGAGTGAGAGAGACAGAGAAAAGCAAACAATCAAAAATCAATACGTGCTGTTCTGGTTTTCAAGTATGCGAAGCACCGCATAGGAAGCATATAGTATATCATTGAGGAGTTTTATTTAATACGTAATACATGCTCTGATTGAGTAGCTTCTCAGCCGTCCGCCAAAAGCGTCCCTTATATGAACTCAACTGGGCTAACCAACTGAGGAAGCATGTACCATAAATTAAAAGACCCACTGTCCGCAGAAATCCGCGAACCAGCGAAAAATCTGTGATATATATTTAGATATGCTTACATTTAAAATCCGCGATGGAGTGAAGCCGAGAAAGTCGAAGCGCAATATAGTGAGGGATCATTGTATATTCAATATTCAAGTCATCAAGGTCAGTTCCCAGTGTTTGTATTGCTCTTCACTCCTTTGGATCAATCATCTACCGTATCAAGTGGAAGTTTGTTGTCTGTTACAATCCTAAAGAATGTCACAGGATGTACTATCCAGTAGCTAATGTTCCAGAACAATAAACTACAGCTCATGACCAGATAGGACCAATATTTCTTAGATTAAGTAACAAACAAAGTATAATTTGGTGTTTCTGATTATATACTTTCAGTTAAATCAAAATGTTTTCCTGTTTGAGATGGGAGCAAACCAACTTAAGCATTTACTTCCCACATAACTGAAAAAAAACTTGAAAATAATGCACACTGCATTTTAAGTAGATACCACATGTAATCATTAAATTCTGTGACGTGAAGCCTGAAAGCCATAAGGACTGATTTAGGTCATTTATGTTAGGTAGAATGCTCAGTGGGAGCTGGGCGGTCTGTTGGCCTTGGAACCCCTACAGACTTCTTCTCTGGCCCATCTGGAGTTTTTTTTTTTTGTTTTGTTTTTTTCTGGCCATATGACTTTATTTTATTCTTTGTTACTTAGAATCATCTAATCTTATTTTTGTTTCATATAAACATTTTCCTTCATCTTGTAAAGCACTTTGAGCTACACCATTTGAATGAAAATGTGCTATATAAATAAATGTTCAAATAACATTTTAGGAAAGGTATTTACTGTTATGTTAAAAAAAAAATCACACTTTGCTCGTTATAGTATGAAATTGTACCCTTAGATAATGAAAAACATTGTTGACTGCTTAAGGTATTCACTAAAATTTCTGCAGCAAATAATATATTAACTGATGGTGATTTCCAAAAGTGGCTATGCAAAACTAGCTGAATTATATGTTGAAATGTCAAAGATGCATTTATTTATTTCTACTGCCATTGCTTGAAATGCTTGAAACTAGTAAACTCCTTGGCCAGTTACAAACGCTGTATTTCTCTTACCTTGTTAATCTAGCTAAATGTGTTAGTATTCTGAGTTCAAGTCCCTTGTTCTGAGAACAGAATAACCACTTAATGTATCTAAAGTGTCATCTGTTCTAGATATGCTTCTCTAAGCCCTTTATAATCAACAAAGCATAATTGGCCTTTATTTCTTCTTTACCATAACAACAGTGATTATCCACAGCTTTGGCTAAGTTCCAATGACCAACTTGTCAACATCTTGGGGCAGAAGTAAATGTTACAATGGTTCTGAGGTGTGATATGCTCTCTACTTAATAGAGACTAACTGCATGCTGGAATATTATGTTTCACTACATCACTTTGAACAAAGTTACTGAAGCTTGAACAGGAGATAACAGTGCACATCATTAACTGGAACTGGTCATCCATTGTGATCTTGTAATGTTACTATGAAAAGGCAATGTTGTTAACTTCATATTGAACTAGTTATAAACTACAAGTTTACTGTATTCCTTGTTTATCTACAGTGGAGGAAAATGATCTTGTTTGCATAGCCTGCTGCATGGACAATAGAAACATATTTAGAATTCATTACATGTATATGCAGATCGATTTCTAGTTGATCTAAGTAGTTGTCGTAGTAGTAGTATCATCACATATTGAGCAAGGGTGTATTTCTGAAAGGAGGTACTGCACCCAAGGCTTCCTTCAAAGAAACATAATGGCCAAGTTAAGTAAAGGTCCTCAAAATGCTTTCATTTGCATGTTTGTGGATTCCTGTTTACATCTGACTTAAAATATTTGGACCTTTTAGAGCATTTTCCTTGAGTGCGAATGCAATAATTAGTCTCTCAGTGTAGGACAAAGTATACCATGCTCATTTTGTTAGGCTTTCAGTAGCACACAACACCTTCTCTGATATTACACTAGTCAAGTAGCTGTATTCTGGAGGAGCTGGAGAGATCTGATAGCAGCTGTTGGAAATCCCACTAGTAGAGAGTTGCAAAAGTTTAAGGTGATGATCATTCATCCATGTTGAGATGGCAGAGAGACATCTGTAGATCTGGGCTGAAACCTATGGGTTTTAAATGGGAAATAAGAGGAAAATCTGATCATCTGCAGCATAGAGGTGGTAGCAGAAGCAGTGAGAAGAAATGACATTGCCTAAAGAACGAATGTAGAGAGAATGTAGAGAGAAGTGGGAAGTGGACCAAACACTGATCCTTGAGGCATACCTGTAGAAAGTTTCGGTGGAGAACACAAGTAATTAGACCAGGAGACACAAAAGGATCAGTCCAAAAGGTAGGACTTGAACCAGTCTACTGGTTAACTGCTAATTCCAAGTTTGTCAAGGGAAGAGATTAGCAGAGAGTGGTTGATGGTACTGAAAACTAATGAAAAGCCAAGAAGGATAAGGACAGTGGAGAGAGAAGCAGCTCTAGTAGATCTAAGAACATTAATAACACAAACCAGTGCAGTCTCAGTAGAGTTACCCTTACAGAATCCAGACTGAAGTGGGTCTAGTAGATTAATGTCACAGAGAAATGAAGAGAGTTGTATATAGACCATGTGTTCTAGAGTTTTGGACAGGAATGGCAGGAGACAGTAATTCTCTATGGCAGTCAGGTTGAGGAGGTTTCTTGAAAATAGGAACTACTTAAAACTTCTTGAAATCATTAAGGAATATACTAGAGGTAAGTGAGGCATTGAGAAAAGTCGTAGGGGAACAAGAAAGGTGTGATGGACTTATGAAAATGTGAAGGAATTGGGTCCAGGATGCAGGTGGTGTATCTGCTGTTACAGAGAATGTTAGAAATGTCAGTCATTTACAGTAGACAAGGAGGAAAGAGGAGAATGACGAACAAAGTTTAGAGGATGATTTTGACATTGGCTTTTAGGGTGTCATTTTACATTGGTGGAGTAGTTACATGTATGACTCTGTACATATATATTTTAAAAATAATAACGTCTTATAAGGTACAGAATCACATAGAAAAACAAGTGCTTAATTAAAGTAAGTGCTTAATCTTATTCAACATTCTAATTTCTGTGAATTCTATATTATAATAATCCAGTAAATATTCATGTAGATATACTTCCATATGAAAAGGCTGGAGTGACTGCAGTAGAAATAACAATGTGAAGCCAACTTCTGGAGATTTGTTCCGTGTGCGGACCGCTAACTCAAATTGCTGTTTTTTCTGTGAAGCAAGAAGCTAAAATTATAGAGTTAAGTATCATTGAGGCTTGGGAGCAAGCCACCGATAGTGGCAAATTGCCACCCTGCTCGATCAGGTAACTGGAGGCTTTAATTTGGCTGTTTAGATCCTTCCTTTTATTTTTGTGTGGCAGCTTTCATCCTTGTGAAGACATTACCATGTGAACTGCAGGGGGCATCAGCATCAGTCCTTGGGATTACTACCAGCCAGACAAGCAGATTAAAGACTGCAAGGAAGATGTTAGCCACAATTAATGAAATTTACTGTTGCTATCAACTTAGAACAAAGTAGCTGCAGGTTCATAGGCTCTCAGAAGTTGAATATACAAACTGCTGTTCATTAGGTGCTTGTTGTACTTTAAGATTTAATTACTACTTTTAAGATATTTACGAGAAGTATAATACCTTCATAAAGCCATCATTTTTGGGTTATTTAACTTATGTTTCTTTAAATTCATGTCCTAAAATAGTTGATAGTATGTGGTGTACTTGCTAAAAATAAGGTATTTGATATACTGTAAAATGTTTTCTTTTGCACTAGTAATATCTAAATAATTCATAACAATGATTTAAATTACTTGTTCTGATTCAAAATCTGTCTGTTAAGTTTTCAGAGAATATTCATTTGGATAAATTCAGTGTTGTCAGACTGCACATATCATCATCACAATCCAATGAAATTCAGTCCAGTCTAGCAACACTTACATATCATTGGTTTACCTGTGCAAGCACTGCCTGGACCTATTGATTCTTTTAAAAGATTAAGGAAGTAATGAAGTTGTGACAACACAAAATTAAAAAATAAAATCAGTGCAGTTCAGCAGTAAAATATTAACGTATGTTTTCTAATAAGGACAAGTGCTTACATAAAACAGAAAAAGGTTGGTGCAATTGCCCATCCTGCACCTGTGCTGTGCACATGTGCATTTTGAACTGTTTTTACATGCTGGTAACTTTGGGGAAAAAAAGGAATAAAAATCATTAGGATAGAAGGACAACGGTTTTGAAACATCAGGAGGACTTAAGAGAGACTTGAAGGTAGACAAGAGGCAGCTGGCACTTCTTTCAGAGGATGCAATCAAGTTTTGAAAGAAAGAGAAGAAGGGGAAGAAGGCAGAGCAGAAAAGGAAATGAAGTGATCTGAGATAGGCAAGTGAGTGATGTTTGTGGAAGATGAAGAGGTTGTGTGGAAAAGTGAGATCAAGTCAATCTCACTAGAAATGTGTAGAACAGAATTTAGATAGAGAAAATGAAAAGGAAGAGAGGAGGCTAACAATACCAGATAAGCTACTTCACTTGAATGATCAATAGGCAACTGAAAACTGCTTGCATTAAAAAGATATTGACTACCCCAAAGAAGAACTAAGAAAACCTCTTGACGAACACAGATTTTAGTGGACGTTCTCAAGAGCTGCTTAAATAGCTAAATCACTCCACAGCCACCTAGCCCCACTAAATAATGTATCTGGCAAACAGCCAAACAAGACCTACTTATGTTTACTTGTCATTATAAAACAACCTCATGAATAACTATAGCAAGAAAACTTCTATCTTTTACAAGCTTTTGACTTATTTATAAACTAAAGAGCCTCAAGTCACAGCTTAATGATTTAGCCTTCTTACCTAAAGCTGTGTAAGAGTGAGGTGACTCTGACATCACTGGAAATTTCAAAAAGAGTAGTACTAAATTAAAAAGTCCATAAAAACAGGAAACTCCACAAAACCTCTAAATAAACTAAGATCATCCTATTCTGTGTTATATGTTTGTCTGTCATCTATCTATGCATATCTTTAATGTCAATAAAAAATAATGATCATATTTCTATAATTGTTGTGCTTATCAATACATTGTATCATTCTGATCCATATATCAATTGGATTCAGTTATCTCAATATACAGTATATCTAACAGAGAAAAGTAAGGAAGAGAAAATCCGGTGTTTAAACAAAATGTCTTATTAATTAATGACACTCCCTAAAGCAAAGAAGATAATTCATTAATTAGTTAACATCAGCCAATTAATTACTCTTCCCACACATTATTAAAATAGTAAGGGTTTATTATCCTGATAAAACAGCCACGCTGTGCATATTAACAAAAAAGATTTATAATACCGTGCATATAATTTCTCTATTTGGTGAAAGTACAGTATACTTTTCACACTAACTGTAGTACAACATATTTGTACATATTGACTAGCCGAGTATTGGCAAATGCTGGTTATACATGTTCATTTGTTGTGTAATTTATTTCGTAATTGTGACAAAGAACATCCTAGCCAAGAATATTCAGTTGAGCATTATGCTGTTACATGTGAAGTTCCCAATCAAACTGCAATATTGGTAAGTTTCTAACCAATGATCTACAACATATTTGGACAGAATAAAATTCCTTAGCAAAGGAAATGCAGTTAATAAAGGAATTAACATTGGAGTCATTTTACCAAATAAACAAAATATTCCAATGCGTGTTCACAAGTAGGAGCATTTGCTTTATTCTGCTGTGCTACTGATGTATATGCAACAATTTTCTGTACTGTTGAATGTCATTAATTGCTATCAGCTTGACTCAAAGACAAGACCTGAATTGACATTAATGTTTAACAACAACGTTAAGATTTGCATCCACCACCCATTAGACATATGCCAAAAAGCACTTTGCACACCTTTAGGCTGTGGTGAGTAATATAAATATGAAGAACACCTTTGCCCCAAACCCTAGACACAGACGAAGATTCATTACATCAAGAGCAAACAGTAGGAGAAAAGTAAGGGAATGTAAAGTTTGGTGATCATTATAATATACTGCATTTTTTGCAAATGATGAAGATCTCAGAATGATCAAATTAAATACCACCTCTCCCTTCTCATTAATGAAGATGCTAACATTAGATTTGCTTTAACAAATAAAGAAACATTACAATCAGTGTTCAGCAGTAGGAGTCTTTACTTTATGGTTCCCAAGACATCTTCTAGACATCTTCCAAGGCTGAATGGAATACATTGAACAATTACTGAAACATAAATTGGAAGAGACAGATGACACCATTAAAGCAGCTTCTCAATTTACACAAAACAATTTCTGCATGACAACTAACCATGGATGAAATTTAAATATAGATATTATCCTGGCAAAAGTATTCAAGTCAACAGGTGAGGGATCTGCAGGTAGGTTTCAAGAATCACTAGCAAGACCTTGAAAGATTTCTCAACAAACCTCTGAACTTGAAAATCATTCTAAAGAAAGGAACAAATAGCAGTAGGGAAACTACAGCAGCACAGTCCTACTCTGCACTGCTGGAACAAAGAAAAAAAATATTACTTGCCTAATTCCAAATTCTTTGCTGCCACTTGGTGAGGAAATTCTACACGAGGTGCAGTGCAACTTCATATTATCATGAGACACTACTAACATAATTACAGCTTGACAAATTTAAGAGAAATGTCAGAAGACGCAACAAAAGGTACATATGCCTTTTTATTCACTTGACAAAGGCTTTGATTTCACCAGTTAGAAAAACCTTCTGCAAGACTTTGTCTTGTCTTGGATATTTAAAGAAATTTATCACGTTACAGGCGACTACAGCTGTCCTGTGCTATGGGACAGAGCAGTTTCTTTCACAAACAAATATTAAATACGTTTGTTTTGTCAAGCTCACCTTTTTCCACTTCTTACTCCATGCTATTTGCTTCTGATCTCTGACCACTCTTCCTATAACAATATGACTGCACACCAGTTTTGACAAGAAGCTCTTTAATCTATACCACCTTAGGGTCGAGACAAAATGACTAAGATAAGTCATTAATCTAAATGATGCTGAAGAACAACAGATTGCTCTAAGTTTCTTTTCCAAAGCCTTCAAGAGCATTAGACTGTCCCTCAACATTTAAGGAAACCAAAATCCTTTACCAAAATGTCTCTAACCAAGAAACCGAGACCCAGGCATTCACCATAACTGTAAAATGCAGAAAGCAGATGACTTTCCATACCTTAGAAGTCCAACTGTCCCAAAAGTTCAACCTGGAGGATCATTAAACCTAGTACAGTGTCCTCACCAACACAGAAATGATGAGCATCGAAGGCACATTCCCTTATTGCAAACATAATTTTCTCTCTCTCTTCTCCCTCCTTTCAACTTCACTTACCAGAAAAAACACTCCTGCCATAATATTCCCCAAAAACCTAAGCAGAAGAAATGTTAACTAATCTTAATAACAATATAAAACTAGAATCTTTATTACTAACCTCCATCTTATATTTTCTTTACAATATCAGTCTTGACAGTGGTGTTTTTGGCATGAAAATTCCTGTTGTCTCATTCCACAACTTTCTTGTATGTGTATGGTCTTCTCTAATTTAACATTAACTAGCAAGACATGCAAGTTCAACCTGATTATAGGGAAGCGAACTAGTGATGGTCTGTCTGTATAAGAAGCAGTATTTTTCTAGATAAGCAAGTACATTGAACATATTATAGAAAACTGGACAAAAATTGCTTATATTGAGGGTTGTTATAAACATTTAATAAAAAGTTAAATTACCAAAGGAAGTTTTTTACTCATTTTGGACAACATTTGGGTGGGCTGTGCCCCACTGGCCCATAATGAAGGAACACCGCTATCGACTTGGAATTTAAAAGGTTTATAAAAGGTTTACTTTCATGTGGAGTACAACACACAACATGAACAGGTACACCATTAAAACAAAAATGAATGATTTGTTAACTATAAAATACAAGTGAGGAATAAATAAGGGAGCAATACCAACTAACACTTAAATTCAAACATAATCCTTGTTGCCTCACATCCTTGAGCATGGGAAAGGCGCTATATAAATAAAATGTTTTATTATTATTATTATTACCTGACCAACACAGGATTTTGATTTCACTCCCGGCCCATGTACCTACATAAAGATTGCCAAAGGCAAAGTCATGCAAAATAACACAATACATCTGTGCACACAGCCTGCTAGTTAACCTTTACATTGACTCACCTCATAAATCTTGAGCAGGAAGATTTGATTTAAATACTGCCTTTGGATATATCCATTGAATTACTTTCAGATCAGGTATGCCCTACAAAGCTGAAGATCCCTTTAACCCAGCAGCAAATAGATTCACTGAGGCTTTTTTTGACTTAAAAGCTGCCTGTCCTTAACTGTATATAAAAGAATGCACAACAGCCCCTTAAAAGGGTTATCTGCCCCCATTCTTAAGAATACGCACTCTCTCAGATACTCACACTCATTCATACAGTTTATACAATTTACAGTCACTAATTATCATAACATTTTATCAATATATAGAGAATAATCCATGTAGACGGTGGCTGAGCAGAGAATTGAATCCTTCTCTCTAGAGATGTAAGGTGGCATTACTAGTCATTGTACCACAATTCTGTACAAACCAATAAACTGAATACAGTTGATGAAAATGAGATTTTCAAGTTACAGTAGATAATGAAGATACCTATAGTGTAGAGGACTGCTGTAAACTATTGAACATATTCAAAAACAACCAGCATTAATTTTTATAAAGGATCTGCTTTACATTTTTATTTGCATATGCTTTCATTATTTTTGGTGGCTACCAGCATTACAGGTATTTATTTCAACTGATTTACCAAGCAGAGAGCAGTAAAAACCAGGTACCATGAATGGAAATGGTTGATGAATCCACTTGATAATTTCCCAGGTGCCCAGAGGTGCTCTCCTCGGAAGGTGTCTGCCTGAGGTGATTGGTCAGTACGTTTGCAATGTCAGTGGCAAGCAGAGCAGAGTCCTTCATCTGACCCTCTGGTTTCAATGAAGTAAATGTGAGGGAGAAGTGAGCAACCACACTGCCATCACTGGTGAGAAAAGAGCATAAGGGTGACATATTAATTAAAGCTTGGCTAAATTCTTATATACATGTCATGTGAATGACTTCATGTTTTGAGAATCAGAAACTGCACTAAAGCGGTTGCAGTAATAAGATTTTAATTAACTGAGCCTTTCATTCAGGCACACTGCCTTGGGTTATACTGCTAAGCACGGCTCATAAAGTTACTGAATTTGTAGCATACACATGCCAATATATTTATAACTTAAACTAATGAACCTTAATAGCCTTTAGGAAAAAATGTATTTTTGTAAAAGTCACGATGAACATTCATAAATGTCTGTAATAAGAGCAGGTATCACACTCATAAGGGGCAGTGACACTTTACTGATCAAGTTTTGAATGAGGAAATCACAATGGGGATATATCAATGGAGCTCCAAAGAAACACATCCTACACTACAATATACAGTATATGTACAAGGCCAAAGAAATGGAACTTACAGGGATATGGAGAAACTGGATTCTTTTACAGATACGGCCTGATGATGCTTTGAGGGACTCTAACTCTAATATTGGGTCAACCTCCTGATTTCTGTTATACAAAGGACATCCAGATACAGAGTTAAAGGAGCAGAAAAATCTGTGATCATAAAACACTAGGTTGAGTGAAGTGAAAACAATAATGTATATAGTGGGTATAGCAAAAAGTAGGCCTGCTGGGGGAAAAAATGATGTATGTAAGAATCTCTATTATTTTAATTTCTGATTCAGAATTGACTCGCAATGTTCAAAATCAATTTTATTTTTTACACTTTCAAGTCTTAACTTTCCCTTTACTAAATAATACTACATTAAAATGAAAACGTGCTTACACACAGTGTTCTGGAAAAGACAGTGTACTAGTTGTGCACACAAGTCTGAATACACTGTGCTGTCTAAGTTAACATAACCACTAACCCTGCCAGTGATAACATTTATCCTGGCAGGGTAAGAGCAATATTTTCATGCAACAATATATACTTTTTAATATTATAAATTAATACAAAACAATGAGAGTCAAGTACAAATCTTAAAAATTACGTACACATCCAGTGCCTTCATGTACATCCTCCTTAATAGCAGGGGCAAAAATGTGCCTTGCCTCATGCGCCATTATTTATAGCACTGGTCCTGTGTCCCTGACCACTGCTAATTCATCGCAAAGAGCTGTGTCTTAGTGTTGTGGTTGCATTATTATTATTATGTGTGTGGAATGATTAATGTTAGGAAAAGGGTTTATATATATTTGTGAAATACTTCATGTATTATTTTCATATATAATTGTTAATAAATGTGCTATTTGTTAAAAAACACACCCTCGCTGAATAATGTAAAATACTGAGACAACTGAAGTGAGGCACACACAACAAATGAGATTAAGCCCCAGAGCAAAGCATATTTATTTAAGCAATCAAACAGCACTGAGTCTAACACACCTCATGTCTCTTCCTGTTCTTGAGGGCCATAAAAAATGCCACCAAAACAAAAAAAGAAATTGGCAAGAAATTATACAAGGCTATGTTGCAATTTAAAGACCTGCACCCTTAACAAAACTGGCAATTATGACTCCTTGTCTCTTATATCTCTTTATCTCACCTCTGCACTGCTAACACTTTGAACTAGTGAAGAGTTTTTCACGAGATTTGCCAGGGCTCTCTTGAATGAACAAGACTTCTTGCTTATCTAAAAATTCATTTTTCCATTTAATGAACCCAAAACGCAGAAACATTCACTCCTAAAAATACTGGTTCTAAAACGACATTGGTTTGTGTAGTTCCAGGCTGATCTATTGCTTGACAGAGAACTATTTCATTCTTGAAAGGGTACCTAATATGTGGACACAACAGAAATATTCAACAGGCTACCCAGCAGGATAAAACAAGATCAAGAAAACCTGAGTTTGGCCTGTGTTGTTATGAACTCATTGCCATTTCATAAACCTGCTATCATCTATTCATTGCTATTTATGGAACCTGTTATGGATCTAAGTAATAGGTTTTTTTGGGCCTTCATATGGAGGGTTCATTTGGGAATGAAAACAGGTTCCTTTATGCCATTGTTCTGAAAAGCCACTTTGGTACCTTTACATTTAAGATTGTTTATCACTCTCTCCTATGTTTGCAGATGGCGTGAGTGTAAATTGTCTGATGGTTGAATTCATGCTTAAAATATTTATTAAAATTATATAGAATTGGGAATCTGCTTTGAATATAATCAAGACCCCATGAATCAAAATCAAATAAAAAGATTCCCATCTCTACCTAGGAGGCTTGCAATTAAGACATGACCTAGAACCGGCATGTCTGAGCACAAATTATCCATGTGGATCAGTAGGGTATATCACACTATAAAAAAGTAGGCTGACTTGCTTTGCTAGGAAGCTTTATATCACTTTAAATGACTGCATGTATTATAGGAAAAGATGGTCTACATTTTGTTTAGTTTGTGTGGTGTACTGATTTCTAGCATATAAGTTGATAAATATTTTGTATGTCTTTATTTGTAAACAAGATAAAGCAAGTGTAATATTAGTGTTTCAGAAGGCCTGTTTTACTTCAATGACGAGAACAGCAGTGCTTTGATGTTTACTTAACCAACCCCCCCAAGTCCTTACGACTAACTCAGGATGAGAGGAATTTATGGTGAGGGTAATAGAGCATGTATCAGGAGAGCTTGGCAAGAGTCACTGTGTTTGAACCTAGAGCCTATAAGCCATCACCTACAAGAAGGGGCATAAACTGACTAGCAAAGCAACTGGGGGGTGAGTTGTACCTGAATTCCATTGGTCTAAAGTATGCCTGTTTATGATTGGTTTTGAATTGGAGGCCATCTTGGCAGCCATACTGAGAGAGGCATGAAATGCCACGTGGTAGCAAAATAAGCTAGACTGAAGATAAGATGAAAACTACCTATGGACACAAGATGCACTGCTACTTAGGCAGTTAGGGTATGGTGGCAACATAAACATTGTATTCTTTTTCCTTCATATTTTTTTTTTTTTTTGCATGTTTATCAATATATAATTAAATGTGTGACTTAACTCCTGCCTGGTTCTTTACTCTTGTCTAATTGCCAAAGTTACAGATGTGGAAAGTAAGGGGGAAATAAGTGCTAAAGCACCTGATTACAAAGTGGTAAGTGTATGAGATTTTAGATATTTTATTAAGGTCTACACAATAAACAGTATAAAATTGGAAAATACTGTCACAATACACAATAAAACACTTTGGCACTTAAGTGTGTCCATCTGAAATAAGTCAGTGAACTGCAGAGTGAGGGTCATGAATGCACATACAGCTGCAAATGGTGAGAGGTGCTGTAAGATCATGCAGGTTGTACATCACAATGAGATAGATAGATAGATAGATAGATAGATAGATAGATAGATAGATAGATAGATAGATAGATAGATAGGATTATAATTATGTAATTGTTACCTCACCTAAAGGCATTTATGCTTGCATTTTCAAAATGCCATGCCAACTTTGAATTTAAAAATGCATCCTCAAACTGTAAGAAAAAAAGTTTATATGTATTATATATGATTAATATGTGGAGTAAAACAATTAGGTAAATTAAATTCAACTGCATAAATGAGGTTTGAGTTAAAGCTGAAAAATTATACAATTTCTTTGATTTTACCATTTCTCAAGTCTCTCAGATTTAATAACCTATCAGCTCTAGAATTTCTTCTTTAAATAGCAATCCGTCTTCACCTTATATAGGAGTCATTTCTGTTCAGCACTCCATCCTTAGACTTTTTTTTATAAACATTAATACACAATTATGGGAAGAGTGTATGTATGCTATTTTTTAAACAGGAAAACCAGCCTCCTGGTATGTTGAGGGTGTCCATTACCCTGTATTTTGCTGTTCAATAGAGCTGAAATCTCTTTCAAAGCAAGAGCAGTCCTCTTTTTTAATACATAACAAGTGTTGTACACTACACAATACACTCTACAGTAGGCCAGCCATAGTTTTAGTCTTTTTGTTTTCTAAATTTGTTAATAGCATTGGAAACAATAAGCTGAGTGAGATACCAAATCATTGTTAGGCACAGTGGCTCACAATCGCCTTAGTTCATGAGCACGCGCTGCAAGACTTGGCTGACAGGGCTGAGAATTGAAACCAGGTCCACAGGGCCATGGTTCCTTTTAACAACTACATACATTTACAATATACAAATGAAGGTTACTTACAATAACCTGAATGTCCAATGCTAAAGTTTTAAATTCCTCTGATCGTTTGTCCATAAGAGATAAGTTATAGCTGATGTTTATCAAATGGAATGATCCTCCAAAATAAATTCTTGGAAATGAATGCTCAGCTGCTAAAATTAGGAAAAAAGAAAACTTTCAAACAAGAAACTGTTAGTTTGTTAAAAAGAGAAAATATATATTTGCATATTGGTTTACATGCTCATAAGTATAGTGATCAATGACAATTCTATTTTTATTGATAAAACTTTACATGATGGAAGATATTTCTGAACAAGCAGTTATGTATCTGTTTTGCAACTTCACAGATTATAAGCATGACCCTGAAGAATTATTTCATATTTCAGTATTTAACATATATGCACATTCAAGAAAAACAGATGCTTGTTTGATTGATAATTGTAAAAGAACTAACTGATGAAGATCCTTTGATTCTTCACTTGCCAATCATTAACTCGTTTAAGAACTGTGCCAAAATGCCTGCTTAGCAGAAGAAAATCAGTGTGTTGTGGTTTCTTTGTCAAACCAGCTGGCCCTGTAAGGCATCATTTCATATACTGTACATACATTTCAAGAAGCTACTCAACCATGAAAACCAAGGAACTTTCAAAGCAAGTTAACAGGACTTAAACATAAACCAAACTCACTAAATACTCCTGTAAGGTTCACCTACTCAGTCATCAAGAGAAAACCTCAACACACCCTTGTACTGCCTGAATCAGGCCATCTTTGAACCTTAAGCAGCAAAGTCAGGGCAAATGGCTATAATGAGACTCACTGAAAAGCCTGCACTCCATAAGCAAACCTACCAAAAAGAAGAACTTAGTGGAAATGTACAAAATGGAGGGTGGCACAGTAGCAGCTCAGTTTAAGTGCCAGCTGTGTGTCTGATATCTCTCCCTGTGTTCAAATATGAATGCCAGCTTCTTGCTCATAGACAAAAGCCATACTGGAAAATCCTATGCGAAAATATGCCCAGTGCCAACCTGGCATTTCACTCTAGACCGGGGTCTCCAACTCCAGTTCCGGAGAGCTACTGTGGCTGCAGGTTTTCATTCTAACCCTTTTCTTAATTAGTGACCAGGTTTTGCTGCAAATTAACTCTTTGCCTTAATTTTAATTGATGCACAACTTAAGACTCAGGCCCCTTAATTATTTCTTTTTTCCTTAATTAGCAACCAAACAATATTAAGACACAAAATGTACCAACACATAAACAACAACCTGCGTCCATCACACAATAACTGAAAATAAAGAAAGGTGAAGGCCTCAGTAATGTCGATCTGCTCAGGTCCACAAAACATTTTGACAGCGCTCTTAAAAAAGAAAATCAACAGTTTTGGAAATGTCTGCCATGGCAGAATGAGTGCCATGGAATTAAATAACGGGTTTAATTAGCAAAGAGAATTGGCTTCAAATTAAGAAACTGACTGAAGTGAAGTTGATTGGAGTTTAAGGCCCCAACTTAGTTGGTCATCTGTTGGTTCATTTCACATCAGATTTATGTTTAGGTGCCGTTTAAGGAAAAAAGAATCAATTCAGTGGTCAGAGTCTCAAGAAAAGTCAATTAAAATAAAGGGAAATAGTTAATTAACAGCAAAAACTGGTCACTAAATAAGAAAAGAGTTAGACTGAAATCTTGCAGCCATAGTAGTTCTCCAGTACGGGAGTTGGAGACCCCTGCTTTAGACTATTGAGTTGGCATCATGCACGATACTGCTGGTCAGACTCCAGCTTCCTGGAACTCCAAGCAGTAGATAGTAGGTGCTAGAAATGGCAGAATTTGAAAAAAGTTAAACAATATTTTACTCTATAACTGTAGTCAATGGCATTTCCTCTAAATGTTGATTTCACAGATGGGACTACACACATCTTTTCTCTTTTGACTTTTTGCTGATAAATCATAATACTAGTAGTAGTATTATCAGGTGTACATTCATGATGACCAACATGTAACACATCACCTCTTTCTGCCACCTTGACAAATAAGAATGTATTAAAATACATAAACACTGAAACCATTCAACCCATTCAGGTATTAAGTGCAGCCTCACAACACACTTTGAGAGTAAACATGCACAAATATTTCTGTAGATTCAAAGGGATCAAAAACTCAAGTTTTTAGAGGTTTATTAAAACACAACACTCCTGCTATACAAACCAAGTTATGGCCAAAAGATAAAGACTACAAATATAAACAAAAGACAGAGGTCTGTATTCTTTAAGATTTGTACTTCTACTCACACAAGAGGTACCAGGTAACTGCTGCCACTCCCCCAAGCACCAGTGTCGTCAAGCACAGGGTAAGCACAACATGGAGGAGGTGGCAGCTTTTTCCAGCCTGCTTGATGGGGATGCTCTCTGGATGTCCTACATCCACTTGTGAGATGGCCGTCTGGCTCTGTCTTCTACTGCATGATGCAGAGGAGTGACAGGGTAAGGGAACAGAGGTTGGCTGTAACAAGACATTCATGTATTTAAGATACAAAGATATATTCTTTAAACTTTGAATGATATGCATCAGTGTGCAAAATGGCTGGATGCAAAGATAAAGCAAGACATTAAAGCAACGATTGATATGTTGAAGGATGAATTTTTAGCAAGAAAAAAAATTATTTTGTACTAATAGTATTCATTCCAGACTAATGCAGTTCTGTCCAACACGTCACTTTTCACTTACTTTCAAAGCAGGAGGCCAGTTCACTATAAGACACACCATGCACACCTACAGTAGTTTTACAAATATTTTTTACAACTGGACGACAAGAAGGTGTAGTGACTTACTCAGAGGTACAGATTAAGAGGTAGAGACTAAACTTATTTACAGACAAAACCTCTAGCTACCAAACCACCCTGCCTGCTTTGATGAATACTGTATGGACAAACCATTATCTGCAAACTAAAGTTAATGAACTCATGATTTTCTATTAATTAAACATCATGGTGAAATAACATCTTAACTAGAAATGCACAAGGTATGCTAATATTGTATTGTTTCCTATATTTCACAATATGTTTAAAAAGTAGTCAGTTTATTGAGTTTGAACATCAATGCTCTTCACAATTTTTTTATCTCCTTTTCCGCTTTTCTACTATGTAGTAGGTTTACCAAACACTGATGAACCAGAATCAATTCACAACTTCTACAAAAGTGTTAGAAAACAGCATAATAAATATTTCCCAGAAAAATTTACCTCAAAACACAAAAATTAGAAAAATTAACAGGAATGCTAATTAAGTAAGAAGTGTCAAACAGGGAGCAGAGATTAAATTAGCACAAACTAGAATTGTGCTTTTAACACAATCATCCTAGAGCTCTTCCACTCTAAACTCAGCTTTCTGTCCCTGCTTCCACCTGTCAGCAGCTCAACAATTACCTGACAAACAGGAAACACGAGGGCAAACTGATGAAATTCACCTCTATCACCCATACAATCAGCACTGGTCAATCTCCCTCTGTTCTAATGACTGCACCTCTAAGGACTCCTCTGTCAAGCTCCTCAAATACGCAGACAACAAAACCAATATTGGCCTCATCAGGAATGGTAACAAGTCTGCATACAGAAGAAAGGTTTAGCAGCTGGCCCTTTGCTGTGCAGAGAACAAGCTGGAGCTATACAAGCTAAACTGTGGGCATGACAGTGGACTTCAGGAGGGGCCCCATTATTACTTCCCCCCTTCAGTCTTTTATTTTTAATTGAGTTTATTAAAAACTTATAACATTCAAAATAATAAAGTCAAAACCTAACAGAACTAATTTCAAATCAACCCAACCAATTGAGAGTAGTAAAGTCTTAACAATAATATATCTATTCATCCATCCATTATCCAACCCGCTATATCCTAACTACAGGGACACGGGGATCTGCTAGAGCCAATCCCAGCCAACACAGGGCGCAAGGCAGGAAACAAACCCTGGGCAGGGCGCCAACCCACCACAGGGCACACACACACACACCAAGCACACACTAGGGACAATTTAGAATCGCCAGTGCACCTAACCTGCATGTCTTTGGACCGTGGGAGGAAACCGGAGTACCCAGAGGAAACCAACGCAGACACGGCGAGAACATGCAAACTCCACGCAGGGAGGACCCGGTTAGCGAACCCGGGTCTCCTAACTGCGAGGCAGCAGCGCTACCCTCTGTGTGACTGTTCCACCCCAATAATATATCAGTTGTGGAAATCTTCACTTTTCTGGACTCTGTAATCACCAGGGACTTGACATAGAAGACCAAAATACTGTACATACCATAATAAAAAAGTCACAGCAGCGGATGTTATTCTAGTGACAGCTGAGGGAGTTCAATTTACAACAGGAACTGCTGATTCTATTCTCAGCTCATCCATCACAGTGTGGTTTGAATTAGCAACTAATCAAGACAAAAACTGTCAGAGAGGAGCAGTGATGTCGTCAGGAGGATGGACTTAGATGCTGCCTTCAGCAGAATGAAGGATTTTGTGTCGCAAAAAAGAGACAAGAACACCACTCACCCATATATGTACATCTATCTTCATACTCAAGGGAACTGCCAAGATGACACCTCTCAGTCAGCACAGATCTAGCTCATCCTATCATGGAATTCCTAATAACACTTGAAATCCTACTTGGTCAATACCATATGATTCAGCAAATTCACAAGAAGAGCCATGGCATACACCAGTTGATAGGATGAGTAGACCTGAACAAGGAAGCATCCTTAGCCTATTAAGGCACACTGATTACCTGCCAAGGAGGTTCGGCTTGGCAGTAGATGAACTTCAGAAGGAGAACCAGTAATTGTGACACAGCAAGCAATGTATAAGCAAACAGAACTACTGACAGACCCCCCAGAGGAGATGAAGAGACTTAACGATAGCCATCAGAGAGGTACCGCTTCAACATTCAAGTCATCAAACTTCAGGCAAAATACCAGTGCCACGTCAATGTTTCACCTACAGACAACCAACAGATACAGCATCTGAACCACTGCCATGATATGACTGTCCCAATACCACGGTGTGTCCTTGCCTGCCTTCATGATGAATGAATTGATATTATGAATAAAGAAGACTATTTAATTGAAGAAGAGTGTGATAGCAAACCCAACCCAACCCAAAACTATTTTAATCCTCCACCATTTCAGTGTTTTTTACCAGGAAACACAAGATATAAGAGGCATGCGAAGTTCACCTATTGCCAATTGGTAAGATGAAGAGCAGCTAATAATCCCCAAAGAACTGCCCTTATTGGGAGTTCTTGGAACTATACCTGGGTCAGTGCCCTCCTTTCAAGAAATTAAATAAAGAACAAATGATACACTGGATTCAGACAAACAAGCACTGTCGGAAATGTGGCAGATTTCATTAGGCAGCACAGTGCACTCTGAAAAGACCTTGCAATTTGTGCAAAAGTAATCACCTCAGAGTGTTTCATCAGCTCACCACAGAGCCCACACACACACAGGACTATGCCAATGCACCTCACCTGCATGTCTTTGGACTGTGGGAGGAAACTGGAGTAGACGGAGGAAACCCGCACAGACAAGGGGAGAACATGCAAACTCAATGCAGGAAGCGAACTCAGGTCTCCTTACTGCGAGGCAGCAGCACTACCACTGCGCCACAATGCCCCCATACACAACAGTGTTTTCTAAAAACTTTCAGCCTGAATTGTTTAATGTCTGAACTGTTTAAGAATATAGAAAAACTTTGGTTAGCTGTCACTCTACTTCAGAGTTATTCAATTACAATTTCAGTTAGGCCACATTTTGAAACCACGAAATTTAGCTGGGCCAGACAATTTCAACAGCCGGTAAGCAGCAGGTAATGACAAAATTTAAATCAACACAAATTAATGTATTTTAAAACAAGTAATGTTTATTCATTGTTTCCCTTTTAAATTTGGTCACATCTGCCACAGGCACATCAAAAATGCATAAAAAAAAAACAACAACAAAAAGTCTATAACAGAATCTGAGGTAGTGGCAATACTTTTTTCCACTTTTGAAATAAAAAAATAAACATTTTGTAGACCTCTGACCCAGGCACATCTTAAAGTACAGTACATAAAGTCAAAAAAGTGCACAATACTAGCATTAAGATTTGCTTTGCTTTTGAAATATGAGATCCTCCCCCAATTTAAAGAGGTGGTCTTGACAGGCAAAGGATTTTTTATAGAATTATTTCATTCACATGGTTTTAATCACTCATATGAAAGAGGGGAAATTTGAGTTCAACAACAAAGCCTTTCTTGTTGAAAATTGTTTCCCCGCCCCCCAGAAGAAACTACCTGAGTAAATGTTTAAGAGCAAGGCACCAGGTATGGCGGATTGGATTGGTACTTTTATTTTAATGATTTGTCTTTAAAATGTCTGTACAGAATTCTTGGGTGTCAAGTATTTTTTTTAACTAAATCATATTTTCCATGTTTCTTTTTTGATGGGCCCCCGTTAAAGAATTTACTAGTAACAGAACATATAGTGCATATTCCAAAATGACTAAAGTAACAACTAACAAAGTGGCAGTTTTGATACATTTTTAAAAAGTTTACAGTATGCCGTCAATCACCGAGCAGACCGGTAAAATCACTAACTCACCTTCAACCTTAAAATGCTGACTTCATCATATCGCTGTGCATGACAAAACAACAGGCAGGCAGCTGCTCGCACTGTTTACTGACGGACAGGCTGGCATTTTGCATGGAGTATGTGTTAAATCAAAAAGAAGCGGCATGCAAAGATACACGAACACAAGGAGATCGGTGACAATGACACCTTAGTGTGCCGAGCCAAATCAGAAGGGACAACTGAATTTCACAGGGCACAGATATATTCATAACGGGACCTATATGATAGGCAGATGAATTTCAAGTATTTTGCATGCCTACCTTTTGTTTTGATGACCGGTTGTGTCATATTCAGCCCTCTCTTCATTATTCTGGCACAAGCGTAATCAGCCTCTTGTTGAAATTCATGGCTGTCCCTTCAGCAGCACCGTGTACTTAGAAATATTTTCCCATGTGCATCTGTAAGTCTGATGTCATTTTCGCCACAACTCCCACACACCCAGCCCAGGATATAAACTAGCATTATACAGCTCAGGGATATGCAAGGGGGAGACACATACGTTAAAAGCACATTAGCTTAACAATAAAAAAAAATGGCCTTTTGTATCTGTTACAATAAAATTAGTTTAATGTTTCAGTTATTTCATTCGCAACTGGCGAACTAAGTACAAATGATAATTGCCAAAGTATATTTTTGGTTGCATTTGAGACCATTTTAGTTGCATTCTGGAGCCCTGGCAGGACCACAGGCTGGGCCACTGGGAGGCTGCTTCTGGGCCACATCTGGCCCGCAGGCCACCATTTGAATAGGCCTGCTCTACCTCATAGGAACAAGAAACAAGTAACAAGTTTACAGAAGACCAGGAGCCTCATGTATACACGGTGCGTACGCACAAAAATGTTGCGTTCTTCCGTTTTCACACTCAAATCGCGATGTATAAATCCTAAACCTGCCGTAAAGCCACGCACATTTTCAGGTTAGCTCAAACCCTGACGTACGCAAGTTCTCCGTTCGGTTTTGCAAACTGCTGGCACCCAGTGTCAAAGCAGTGCTTTTGTTCCAGTGTGGTTTTCCCTTTCTTTTTTAGATCCACATCCCTGACGCGGCTTTATCATATACACTGAAATTAACCGCATATTGGTTATTAGTTTAAGGCATCTGATTGTAATTAACCTGTAACAATATACAGTAATGGTCCACGCAATGGCCAGACTATTCAAAATACTATAGCTGTTTAGCGTTGTTACTCTCACTGCACGTTCTTCTTCTTCTTTCAGCAGCTCCCATTAGGGGTTGCCACAGCAGACATCTTTTTCCATATTACTCTCACTGTACCACTCGGAGTATTTATATCACAGTATCTGAGTGTGGAATCACAGCTCTACAGCAGCTGATCGGAAAGAGAACTATTGGTATACAGCATCAAGCACATGCTGCCTCAGCCATGCGCACTGTCTATTGAACTGCTCTCATACGACAAACGCTTCAAAGCCTTTCCTGTACTGACCTCGCAGTTCAGAAACAGTTTCATCCCAAGAACTATAAACGCACTCAATCAGTCCATCAAGTAATCCTTGTAGAACTGTTTGTACTTATTAGTATAATCACCTCACTGTAAACTTGTGATACAGTTATAATATTGCACAACCTGCACCACTTTATAAAGTGCGTATTTACATATGATGGCGATATCATTTTTAAGATGAAATGCAGCAAAATATGTTTATTACATTACAAATACAGATAAAATGTTAACATCATTTAAATAATCTATATTTTTAAATGAATTAACGTGAAAACTGTCGATCGGTTACACGGCAAATTGGTCAAATGCGTATCAATAGACTATGCTGAAACAGTTGGTGGTGATCATGCAGAAGATGAAAACATCAACTTACAACTACAACGATTAACACCGTCCGGTCTTCCACCACCCGAATTACTGTTGAAAGAAGGATGTATCCAAGAAAGGTAATGTAGTATTCTATCAATGAAGTGAACTAGAGATCATGAGTAATTTGGGATGAAGAATTTCTCCCTGGCAAAATGCATTGTGGAAGGTAGTTCTGCTTACAGTATCGTGTCAAACCCACAACGGTGACAAAAACTCACAGTATAACTAAACAAAAACTTGTCATGGTACAAATAATAATTTTCTGCTTAGCTTATCTCTCTATTATATAAAAAAAATCCTTCAAAGAGACGAGACTTTTTGGAGATGAGACTTTTTGGAAGAGAGATTTTTTTCAAGTCCGACGAGACAAGACTTTTGCCTTGACATTTTTTCAAGTCATGCCCTCCTCTCAAACATTTTCAATCAAGGCCACGGTCCTCTCAACTCTCATTCGTTTGCTGTGCTCTCAGCTCTTTTACATTTTAATGTTTTCCTCACTTTAAGTTCCCAATTAAAGAAGACATAATATGTCCAAATCTTATTGAAGAATTAAATCACGAAGGGCTACTAACATAAAAAATGAGTACACTCGCAGTCCTAGCACCGAGAAACGAGGAAGTCAAACAAATTAACACCAAAAATGTCGATCGGTTACACATCAGATTGGTTAAATGCATCCAAAATGTCAAACGGTTACACGGCAAATTGGTTAAATGTGTATCAATAGACTATGCTGAAACAGTTGGTGGTGATCGTGCGGAAGATGAAAACAACAACTTACAATATCAGAAAGAATATCTACAACTGTTAACAATGTCCGGTCTTACAACGCACGAATTAATCTAAAAAGAAGGATGTATCCAAGAAAGGTAATGTAGTACATCTTCCCCGGATAACATTAGACAACAAAGGAGATCTTGACATGCCATTCATATGAAAACGTTAACCGTTTCCCGTTAGAATAGATTTTGCAAAGACAATTAACAAATCAGAGACAAACATTCGAAAAAGTCGGTTTATTTATTAGAGAGAAAGAAATGAAATTCTCTCACGGGCAGTTATATGTTGCGTTGTCACAATGTAAGTCCAAGCACAGAATCAAAATTCAATATCGCATTAATTTCAAAGCCAAACAGAATGAAATCGTATAACGCAACGAAAAACTCGAACACAACAAGAAACATAATCTACTTTCAAATTATTACATTTTACTATTTTTTAATATGATTAATTACTCACTGTAATGTAAAATAGTTACTTCTATTATGCAAATGTAACAATTCCCATGAAAATAACAATCTGCTTAAATTGTACATCCGCATCCCCTTACGTGAGTGGCAGAACCGCAAAGTGGCTTGTGCATAGTGCTGGCCCGGGGGTTGGCGACCGAAGCGAGTAGGAGGAAAAGCCCCCTAGTATATGTATAATAATGGCCAGCATGGTCACTCTAGAAATGGGAGAGTTCTGGACAGGCGATTGACAGCAGGTTGTACACAACTGTGCTAAGTACTCTTGTTCCAAGAACCCCTTGATCTATTCTTGTTATACCTTTGAAGTCCAAGAAAGCAGGTGGACACTCCCATGGCATTATAAACATAGATGTGCAGATAACAAGGTAACTGGTAAAAGGGATATGACACAAGACACTGGACAATGATCAGGAACACTGCAAGAGTGGAATAGTCTGCCAAGCAGTGCTGTAAGGAAGGGTGGGCCTTGCTGGGTGCAGCAAGGCCCACCCTGATTTGCCAAAGGCCCAGCCAATCAGTTCATTGTATATGAAATTTTCCATTCAATTTTGTAATTGATTAGGTATTTGTTATTTTACCTTTTCTTCAGTTTTGAAGTGGTATGTAAAATCCCATTGGTTTACTGAATTTTCAATAAATAAAAAAAGAGGCGATGTTACGGTGTATGTGTACCCTGATTGGTAGTAGTTATTAAAGAATTAGGAAAACCTTAAGTTGCTTAAATGAGTATTTTCGACAAACACCAAGAGATAGTTTCTTATTTTGAGGGATTATTTCTGACATAGCAAAACAAACGGAAATATCAAGGCTTTTCAAAAAGCCTTGTTTAGCTATATGAAATAAGTAACCTGGATGCAGAATACACAGTATTAGTCCAACAAATTAACAAAAAAGTGGAAACAAGACCACAAAAATTGTCATCTCTTTTTGAGGTACTTGACAACTACACTGCGGACATTTTCCCTAATGTTAATACTTTGTTGCGAGTAATTTTGTTGCACCGTGGCATAACAACATGTGATGGTCTTGATAATTTTTGGTCAACTTTTGCATGGTCCCAATAATTCAGTTATGTGAATGTACCACAGTATGAACAGATGTGTGTTTCGGAAAAGTACATTGACATTGACCATTATATTTCTTACTAAAAACTAGAACATGCATTTTTACAAAGGCCCACCCTAAAGTCTATTCCTGGCTATGCGAGTTTGATTCTACTAGAAGTCAGCTGTAAATTATCTGTTGTGGAATAAACATGCCCACTATTGGGCTTAACTTCCATTGGGTTTGTGTCCTGGTCTTTCCATCTCAGTGTTCATTATAATTGGTGTTCAGAAGTCAGACTGAACTGGCAAACGACCTCAGATGGAAGGCTGGTACCATCGACTGATAGACTGTAAACCACTGGCTGGGAAGACCAATATCAGTCTGCAAAAATCATCTTTGAGTCCAGAGCGCAAAGTACAGGAAAACTGTAGTCAATTGCTAATAGCGGATGGATTGTTTTACAATTATCCCCCAAGAGGGGACACAGAGACTGGCTGAGCCCTTGTACCCTGAGGAGAAGAGTTGAAAGTTGGCCAGTACAATGGATCGGGCTCATGGGAGGCTTAATGGAGCTGATTTACTGTTATCACCGCTGGTAATGGATGGGGACTGAGGGAGCAAGCGGTACATCTGGTCACGGCATTAGAAGGTGAGGCAATAATAATACTGGATGATTTGACAACAGAAGAGTAACAAGTCATCGCTGGGAATAGGATTGCAAGAGAAGCAGAACTCCCAGTCTCGGATTCCTGGTGATAGCCTGGGGAGATTTGCAGCTGAGAGTCAATCATTGGTGTGACAAACGTATTCACACTTTCTCTGTGCTGTGCAGAGTGATCTGGCATGAAAAGTGTTCTTGAAGGGCCTCACCCCAGCATCACTGAGTCAGCAGGTCCGTCTAGAGCGCCCTGTCACATTCGAACAGACACTGATGGAGACAAAAGAATGCAAGCATGTGTTGGCTGAAAAACCTGTACAGCCCGATATCAGCACAAAGAACAGCGCCTCCCACAACCAGAATACCAAGAATCAAGCAAGTTCAATCCACCGAAGGAGAGGTCAGATCTCTTCTTCGGAAAGAGACAGGTCCCTATTTGGACCAACATAGCATTCTTACTGGTGATGCGACCACCTGGGCCACATATGAAAATTCTGCCCTACAAGAGGAAATAGCTCAGTCTAAAAATAGAAAAGCATTCAGGCACTGACCGGTGTGAGAGTGACCAGAAGAAGCTATCTATGACCTCAGGATGCTTGTGAGATGGAGACTATTGCCATCTTTACACCTAGGTTGGCAGCTGGGTGATAAAGGTGGTGATTGACAAGGGGGCCACCACAACAATTATACAGCCAGATATACTCCTTCCAGAGGTGCAGCTGACAGCCATGAGGACACATTTTACCAATGCAACTGGAGAAGCTGCACCCATGCTTGAGCAGGCTGTAGTAAGTTTTCAAATAGGAAAGCAATGGTGGACTCAGAGAGTTTGGGTGGCAGACATCAAAGACCCCTACATACTGGGGCTGAACCTTTTACAAATGGAAAACGTAAATGTACAGCTGGACCGTGGTAAAGGTCTTACAATTTTTCCAGATGCTACAGCCCTTACACTTTTAGGGCGCAGGGAACATCTGGAGGCACCTTTATATCTAGAGACTCGGACCATCGCCTCTGATCTCCTGCTTCCATGGAGTGCTTCACCTGCCTGGAACAACACTCTGAAGTCAATGTGGGCATCTAGTCATGAAGGACTCACTTCATCTCAGACTCAGGAGCTACGAGATCTTCTGCTGGAATACCACGACAGGTTTGCCACTCCACAGGACCTTGGACAGACGCATCTGGTACAATATGAGACTGACACAGGCAATGCAGCTCCTATCAAACAGTGCCATCGCTGCATGCCCCTGTCTCAATAGGTGGTAGCGAAAAGATGATCAGGCAAATGTTGAAAGCCAGAAGCCCTCAGAGTCGACTTGGTGCTCAGCCGTTGTTCTAGCCCCAAAGAATGATGGCAGCTTTCGATTTTGTGTAAACTATCGGCAATTAAATACCATCACATGTAAGAATTCCTACCCACTGCCACACATAGATGAGTCCTTGGACCTCATTGCAGAGTCATGTTAGTTTTCATCACTAGATCTTCAAAGTGGATACTGGCATGGGGAACTACCCTTGGTGCAAAAAGATAGCATAGTCCTTGTCCTCCTGGACCGGACTGCTGCCTTTGACGCTATTGACCATGAGATATTGCTTTTGCGGCTTAAACATTTTGTTGGGCTTAAAAGGGCTGCTCTTAACTGGTTCAGGTCATATCTTACTGGTAGACACTTTTCAGTGACTTTAAATTCCTCTTTTTCGTCTACTGCTCCTCTTAAATGTGGTGTTCCTCAGGGATCCATTTTGGGTCCTATCGTATTCTCTATATACCTTCACCCTATTGGAGCTATTTTTAGGAAATTTAATATTTCTTTTCACTGCTGTGCTGATGATACTCAGGTTTATATTCCCGTCTGCAACTCTGCAATAAATCAACTGCACAACTGTCTTTCTGAACTAAGATCCTGGATGGCTAATAATTTTCTTGCTCTGAATCAAAATAAAACGGAGGTGCTTATAGTGGGTCCATCAGCTAAAGCCCAAATTGGTCTTGGACTTCTCGACTCTTTCTCTGTCTTTTGCAAACCTCAAGTCTGCAATCTTGGTGTTATCTTTGACAGCAACCTCTCTTTTGAGAAACAAGTTAATTCTGTAGTCAAGAGTTGCTTTTTCCAGCTTCGTCTATTAGGTAAGATCAAGCCTTTTTTATCTTCTAGGGATCTTGAGAAAGCTACTCATGCTTTTATCTTTTCTTGCCTTGATTACTGCAACTCGCTGTATTCTGGGATTAGCAAATCCCTGATACACAGGTTACAGTTGGTCCAGAATGCTGCCGCTCGCTTTCTGGTTGGGGCAGGAAAGTATGACTCTATTTCTCCAATATTAGCTTCTTTACATTGGCTGCCTGTCAGTTTTCAAATTGATTTGAAAATCTTGTTGCTAGTTTTTAAATCTTTACATGGGCTTGCTCCTGCCTATTTATCCGAATTGTGTGCTTTACACCAGCCATCTGGAGTGCTTAGATCTTCTGGTCAGTTGTCTCTTGTTGTCCCTCGTACCAAGTGTAAAACTAAGGGGGACAGGGCTTTTGCAGCTGCTGCTCCTTGCCTGTGGAACTCTTTACCTCATCACATAAAGGAGTCGTCTACAATTGAACTGTTCAAAACAAGATTAAAGACTCATTTCTATTCACCTGCATACTGATGGTTTCCTCATTGTGATTATGTAACATTACATCTATTTATTATTTATTTTATTTATGTTCATTTATTTTATTTCTATTTATTTTATTCATGTTAATTGTATGTTTTTCTTTAATTCTATTATTGTAAAGCACTTTGGCCACAGCATTCCTATGTTGTTTTAAATGTGCTATATAAATAAAGTTGACATTGACATTCACTACAGAAAGTGCGCTGGCCACTTTTGAATGGCTTATAAACAGAGCGCTTGCAGGTATTCCATGCTCACAGTGTCTAGAGTACTTGGATGATTTATTGATGCATGTACAGACCTTTGACGATGCGTTAAGTTCATTGCATGAGGTTTTCCAAAGGCTGTAACAGGCGAACCTGAAGCTACATCCAGAAATATGTTGCTGACTGTGCCAGAAGGTTTCATTCTTGGGTCACAGTGTGAGTGGCAAGGGTCTCCACACAGAGAAGGATAAACTGGAAGCGGTATGAGTTTGGCTGATTTCGCAGACACTGAAGCAAGTTTTTGAGTTCTTGGGCCTGGCATCTTATTACTGGAACTTTGTTCTAAACTTTACCTCAATAGCAGCACCCCTTCACCAGTTACTACACAAAGATAAACCCTTTCAGTGGGGTGTAGAGGAACAGGAGGCATTTAATCACCTAATGATTGCCCTGTGCCAGGCACCCATACTGGCACCTCCAGATTCCCAATTGCCTTACATTTTGGACATAGATGCCAGTAGTGTGGCAATTGGAGCAGTGCTATCCCAGCGACACCCACAAGGAGAACGAGTGGCAGCTTGTTACAGCCACACTCTGAGCCAACCGGATTGCAATTACTGTGTAACAGTAAAGCGGGAGTTATCCCAATTAGATATTGGCTGTGGTGAAGGCTGGTGGAGGCTGTTTATCATTTCCAATATTACCTACAGTATGTGGGCTCCCTTTCGTGATCTGTAAAGACCATGCCTCACTTCAGTGGTTATTCTCCTTCCGGGAGACAGAAGGACAGGTAGATCGTTGGCTGGATGGCTGCAGGCATTCAATTTTAAAGTTAAACACTGAAACGGCGGCAGTTATCACAATGCAGATGGCTTGTCTTGGAGACCATGCGCAGGACAATACTGCAAGCACTATTCACGAATGGAACAACGAAAGCTAGAAACAACTGATAAAGAGAAAATGCCCAGCTGTTGTTTGCTTCCTGTTCCTGAAAGTGAGATAAGTTGGCATGAAAGCAAGAAAATGATTCTGAGTTGTGCAAAAATGGGGCTGGGTGGAGCAGTCAGCCTGACCAACATGGGAGGAGGTGGCACCAGACAATCAGGTGGTGAAGGGACTTTGGTCCCAATGGAAAAGTTTAGCTATCGAAGATGGCATATTAAAGAGACAGTGGCATAATCCAGCAACAGGAGAAGGACAGTGGAAAATTGTAGTACCAAAGGGGCTGCAGGCAGAAGTGTTAAAGAGAATACATGGCACCCTGGATGTAGGGCATATTGGTGACACAATGTTTAAAGTGCCTCCGTCAGAGTTTTTATTATAGATGGTGTCGCAGAGATGTGGAAGATTTTTGTTGGTACTGTGACATCTGCACTTCCAACAAGGATCCTACTCTTCAGTCCATAGCACCTCTCCAGCAATTTCGTGTTGGGGCACCCATGGAGCGAGCGGGCTGTATTGGGCGCCTTTCCAAAATCTGTCCAGGGCAACTGCTCTGTTTTGGTATCTGTGGACTATTTTACAAAGGGGCCAGAGGCATACACACTTCCAGACCAAGAGGTGGAAAAGGTGGCAAAGGTTCTGATAGAGGGCATCATCAGCTGGCTTGGAGTACCTGTGGAACTGCACTTGTATCAAGTATGTAATTTTGACAGATGGGTATTTCAGACATTGTGCACCCAACTGGATATTCGGGAGACGCTCACAACACCTCTGCATCCACAGAGCAATGGGTTGGCTGAATGTTTAATCTGTACTCTGAAAACACAGCTGGCTTTGGTCACAAGCTAGGAGCTGCGTGACTGGGATCGTCATTTGCTATTAATCTTAATGGCATGTCACTCAGCGGTTCTGGGGTCCACGAATTGCACTTACTAATGTTGGGATGGGAGCTGAGGACCCCTACAGCCTTGGTATTTGGATATCCCCTGGACAGTTTTGTAGAGCCTATAGGGCTGGATTATGCCAGCAAACTACAGGATAGACTGGATAAAGTGCTTGAATTTGTTTGTGAGCAACTGCAGGAAGCAGAGCTAACACAAAAGAGACACTAGGACCGTATGCAAGCTCAGGATAGTCCTTTTTCAGCTGGTGTTCATGTGTGGATATACAGCCTGAAAAGAAAGAAGGGACGTTCACCTAAGTTGGACAGTCCGTGGGTGGGCTCTTTCCAGGTCCTAGAGAGGATGGGGGAAGTGGTCTACTGGGTGCAGTTACCTTTCCCAGGATGGAAGGTGTTTCTACACCAGGATTGCTTGGCACCATGTAAAGGAGGCATCATTCACCATACACAGGAACCAGTAGGAAACATCCTAGACTTCCCCAGTGTCAACTCCACTGACCTATCACACAAACTACAAACAACAGCATTGCCTCAAACACACCAAATACCGCTTCACAACCTAGTGCAACCCTAAGAAGATCAACAAAGACTATATATTACCCTCCAGTGCGAAGTGCAGTGTAATGGCCAGCATTGTCACTCTAGAGATGGGCGGGTTCTGGACAGGTGATTGACAGCAAGGAATTGACAGCTGTGCTGAGCACTGCGTTCGTGGAACCCCTGGAACTTTCTCGTTATACCTTTAAAGTCCGCGAAGGGTCGAGAAGGTAGGTGGAGACTCCTATGGCATAACAAATACAGACTTGCAGATGATAACGGGGTTACTGGGAAAAGGGACCGTCACGAGATGCTGGACGACATCAACAGTGGAATAGCCTGCCGAGTAAAATGGCAGTTTATTGGGGCGTTTGCGAGTTTGACACCGCTAGAACACTGCTGTAAATAATTTGTTGTGGAATTAACGCGCCCGTTATCTGTCTTAACTTCCATTCGGTGTGTGTGTCGGTCTTACTAACTCGGTGTTCGTTACAATATGTAAACACATGCTGTATAATTGTGTTATTTCTCTGTTAAGTCCAATATCACTTTTGGTAAGAGAAGGACCTTTTGGTCGAGTCGACATTTCCAGTCAAAGGTATGTCAAACGTTTCTTTCTTTATATCGGTTCTTGTGGAAGCGTTAAACATTTCAACGTGTAATATGTGTTTGAGTATCCAAAATGCTGATCTCAATTACATCTGAAACAAACAAAAAAAAAATCACGTCGGCTAGGGAAATCAATGTTACTTAACACACTTGACGCAGATCTTCTCCAAATATTATATAATGTAGATATTTGCAGTGTTTATGAACAAAATCCTCTTTTCTGAACTGACAGGAGCACCGAGCTCAAAACAGGTGCCGACCCCGCACTTTCACCATAATGGGAGCGTCGCTCGTAGCCGACAAGTTAAATTAACCTGCAAGTTACTGGGACGAGGAAGCAAAACAGAGTAGGCGGTGAAGAAAAAACATAAACGGAAATAGAAAAAGCCAAAAAATACTGACACCATATCGGAATTTGAACCCGTGACTCTATATAGCGCCACTCATAACAACACCGAATCACGCATCTGCAAGTATCAGTTATGCAGGTACAACTGTACAGATAATTTCTAAGATTAAAATGTATTTTGTTGATCAACGTTAACCCTCATTAATTAAATTATATATGTTTTTCTTATAGAATACTATCTCAGAGCAAAACAGTTTAAAAAAAAAATATGACATAAAACATAAGTACCAAGAATGAATTACTGACTGGGAATTAAAACAGTTTCTCAACGAAAACAAGTACATGACTATTCCGCAGCATCTACAAAAGAAGAACCCGGTCAAGGTGAAGTCAGCGTGAAGAGAAGCACATAACCGCCGGTAGTCGCAGGACTTACGGTTGCCGACTGCGCACCGCCGAGTCGATGTCCGGAGGCCGCCGTATCGTTTTGGAATCTTGCCTCGCACTCACCGACTACTTGCCTTGGCATTCCCGCGGTGATAAATGCACAAGTTTAAACGACTTTTGACAATTAGTGCTGGCAGCCTCCTAAATTTTGGAGCACCTTCGCCTTCATGCTCTAAGTTCCTGACTGAAGTTCTGGGACTTGCCTGCCAGCGGCGGTGGGCGGGACAAATCACGCGGGCGCGCGGAGTGAACGGCACTGTAACTTATTCCATCCTCGCGTTACTTTCTCAAAACCAGCAACGAATTTTGTAGCCAAGAAAACGTAGACAAGACGATAAACAAGGACACAGGCGTACTTAGATCATTAATTTGTCTTCAGACGTGTATGAGTCGTGTTTTCGTTGTTTTCTGTTGCAGGTTGTATGTGTTTGCCTTGATACTTCAATTTCCAGCCTTCATGGCTGCTCCGTGTTGCTGATTATGTCTTGACGCGATTCCTGCACGCCGCTTTTCGGTTAGGATATTCCTCTCTGCAATTGGAGCGACTGTACGTTCAGCTCGATTTCCATGAGGATTCTCAGGTGGATGAAATATACTGTTTCTTAATTTTCGTAAGCATCTCCATCCATCAGAACCGGGCGAGCTATGAGAGAATCAACAATCGTTACATCGCCGACGGTCCTCCACTCCTGGCCCAGTGCCCAGGTGTCAAATAAAAAAAGAAGACACACAGAGGATGTTGGAAGACACAGTTGCAGATACCGACAATGAATCGAATTCAAGTCTTTCGAGATGCGAAGGAGGTGTGGGACTACTGTGCCACTCCATTACATTTATAAGTTAGTCGATCACAAATACAAAAGAAAAATGCACGTCTGAAACCTGATTTTTCAACCATATTCAGTTACTGAATAACATGCTCAATATTACTTTTTGTCAAACGATTTTGTCCAAAAGCTTTTACAGCTGTAGAGTCCATAAACATTGTCTGAGTGTACTTTTGAAGCGTTTTATTAGCTTTTAACGACCAGCCATTTTAAGTCAAATGTAAAGACCAGTAAACAGCAAAAATCCACACATTTTTGTATCGTGTTCCTCTGTTATTGATAAATATGTTCTGATATTTTTAATCAGTGCCAATACAATGTCACAAGTATTTGCCCCTGCCTGATTTCCTCTATGTTTACGATTTGTTGACATGTTTCCAGGGCTTCAGCCCAAATCTAATACTAGATAAGGATTACCTTATTCCCAGTCCCTTCAATTATGGCAGGCTAGGTCCTGATGCAGCAGAGGATCCCCATACTGTCACAATCCCACCATCATTTTTGACTGTTGAGATGGTGTTCTTAAGCTTTGATTGCTTTACTTCTGATTTAATGGGACACTGGTGCAGTTGTAGTGCTGTCGCCTTGCAGTAAGTAGATGGAGGTTTGTGTCCTGGGTTCTCCCAATGGCCTTGTGGGTTTCCTCCAGGTACTGCGGTTTCTATCTGTACTCCAAATGCACAAAGGTTAGTTGAACTGGTGTTACTAACTTGGCCCAGGTGTGATTGTGTTCACCCTGTGATGGACTAGTGGCCCGTCCAGGGATTGCTACTGTCTTGCATTTGATGATTTCTGGGAGAGGCTCCTGAAACTGTCCTGGATAAGCGGGATAGGAAGATGGATGGATAAATGGGCCCCATTATTGTCTGAAAACTTTCACCTTGTTTCATCTGTCAATAAATATATTATCTCTGTCTCAGGGAGAATAACAGACATTATTAGCAGTGTTTTTGGTCTTAATACTCTCCATTTTGTCTGTCTTTTTGATTGTGAAGTTATGAAAACTGATCTTCGGTGAGGCAAGAGAAGCTTGTGGTTCTTTGAATTATTTTTGGGATCCCTTCTGACTATTTTATGCTGTGAGTAATTTTGGCGGGCCAGTCACAGCTTGGAAGATTCACTGCTTTCCAAGTGTTTTCTAATTGGAGATTATTGCTCTCAGTGTGGATCAGTGAAGTCTTAAGGCATCAGAGGTGACTATGTAGCCCTTCACACACTCACAGATATCAACAACTCTTTTTGGATTTTTTTTCAGTACTTTCCTTCAGATGTGACATTAAGGGCTTGTTGAATTTTTGTGCTGCCAAATTGTCTGTGATATTAGGGGTCACAATATGTGAGGTTTGCCCTCCCCTCTTTCCTTCCAGTAATTCTCATATGCCTTTTAAAGGCTAGGGTCCTCCATTGTCCCCTAGCAGAGCCTTACTCAGGCAAAGTGTCACCTTTCCTTATGTGAAACAAGCCCATCTGATTTTCCCACCATTGTCTACATTCTCCCTTGGTTTTTAAAACAGAGTTTCTTCTGCTTTTGGACATGAAGTTCACCCCTTTAGGTTCCTGCAAAGTCCAGTAGCCAGGTCTCCCAATGGCAATATACACAACAGTTTATAAACCTGGTAAAAATGCCAGTGAAGCTATTTTATGGTATACCAGCTGAAGCACCAAGCATTTCCTGGGTATATTTGTATAATGGATTGAGGTATGAAAGCAAACATTTATGTTTTTTAAATGTTGACCCTCTTGTCAGTGCTGGCAGAAATTCTAGTGTCCTCCATGATCAACACTGCTTCTCTTATCAATTTCTCTGCCCTTGTACAGTATGTTGTTTTACTGTGGTTTTACAAATAGATGTTTAATCACAGATTAATAAAATGGGTGGCTTACTGAATAACTGAATCATTAATATGGCATGTAAGCTGGGTGAAACTATCTGCTTTTGTGTTGATCTGTCTATTGAACCCATATTCATGATGAAACTTGTGAAACTCCATGTATATGTTAAGTTACGTGAACTGTAATATACACGTAAAACTTCATGAACACCCAATGAAATTCTTAGAAGTCCATGAACCCTATATTTTAAATTGCATGAACAATAATGTAAATATAAAAAAACCTTGTGAAAGTAGACCTAGCTGTTCTTGAGTGTGTTGGCCCCTTATTACACTGCCAACAACCCCCATGAAACACTGACATGGCATATAGCCTTCACTAAGTTAACCCAAACCTAAACAATATGCCAGACTCACTACCATCTGCTAAACTGTTTTGGCATAACAATGTAAATTTAATTTGTGCCCTCCATGACAACCCCATTTCTTGATGAAACTGTTGAAAGGCTTTAAAATCTAGATTTTAAGTTGTATCAACATTAAAGTGCATGCAAAAATTCATGAACTTTGACTCGGTCATTCTAGAGTGATACAATTTTTATTTTCTCCCACTCATCCTCTTACTGTACAAACAGCCTTTCCAATTCAACTTCTGAAATGCCATGTAGCCAGGATTTTAAGTTGGTTCAACTTTATCATACATACTAACATTTCAATAAGATACACTCAGCCATTTTGGAATAACACACAGTTTATGGGGTGTCCCCCTTCTCCACAGTGAAATTTTTTAAATGCTGTATAGCCTATATTTCAAGTTGGACCAACAGCAACTTAATATGCAGAAATTCATTGAAATCACTTCAACTGTTTTTGTGTGACTGGCGAACAAACAGACAGACAAGATGATATTTGAGGGCTGAAATGAGTTCCTTGGTGTGCAAAACACATAAATAACATCAAGCAAAGCAAAAAATCAAAAAGACAGAGAGAGGGTATTACATTTTATTTATATACATTGCTAATTGTCATTTTTTTTGATCAGCTAAAAAGTAAGCATCACTGAAACGAGTCCTGTTCAGTTTACCAGGCTGCTTCTCCATTATTAAAGACAATTCTCACGGGTAAAACAGTTATGGTTTACTACTTGTCTTGGTTTGTTCTTATGTAAGGTGACATTCAATTCTAATCTGCAAAGGTTGGAGATGCATATAGCAAATGCTCCTGGCGTAGGACACATCACCCTGTAACTCTGAATGAGTCAAAAGTGGATTAAGAAATCATATGTATCACAGTCATACAAAGTTTACTGAATATACATATTCATTTCAGTTCTATTTCAGTATTGAAAAAGTTGGTGCCAAATTCTTTTATGTGGCCTCTCCATTTGACAAGGCATACTACAGTGAAATTCTGACAAAGTGAAATAAAAAACAACCTGTAAATAACAAGTCTGACACTTCAGAAGTAAAGGCTGGATCCTTCAAGTTTACCACTGGCCCTTTAATCACTAAATATTTAATAGTCAGTAACGTGCATTGAAGAAATAGGGACGCTGTTGTGATTGAAGGGCAAATGATACACAGCATTACATGAAGTATCTGAAGTGAAGTTCTAGTCATTTAGAGTCTGAAAGGAATAAAAAATTGTAGCTGATGTGATACTCAAGTGTGAAATACACCCAATGTAATCTCAGATCACTGTTCTAATTAACTTACAGAAGTTTTATTTATTAAACAGTTTTAGCATTTAACAGAATGTACAATACAATAGTTAAAAAATGTATTTCCTTTTGCATTTAAAAATGAGCGTATCATGACATAACAGGTTTTCTACATTCTTTCATTATACAATACAAATTCCACTTTTCATTTTTACCAAAACATTGCAAAGGTATATAAAAGTTGGTAACCAGATGTATCTATGATGCATCAGTTTTAAAAAGCTATTATAATATTCCTTCCCTTTCTTTCATGTCCTTACCTTCTAATTACAGTGCAGTATAAGCACTATGTTTAGTTCAATAATAATAATAATATTTTAATATAGTGTTTTAATTGCAATAAATATATTATGGATAATATTAGCAACAACAACCTATGAGGAAAATTAATTTATTTTTGTTATATAAAAAGAGATTAATTGTCTGATGTGCATCAAACATATTTGATCCATACTTGTTTCACATTGTGAATGGAAAGCCAACAAACAAAACCAATGCCATTTTCAGCAATGCACTTTTGTGTGTTAAAGGAACAGTAAAATAATAACTGTAAATTCCAAAGCAAGGAAATCAAAGTCAGTGACATAACACGTGTCATAGTCTTTTCCAATATTTATTTACTAGGCTGACCCGCCTTTTAAGGCGACCGACTTTTAAGTTGACCACTTCTTAAGGCAATTCAATATGTAGATCAATTTGATATTTTATACAAACTCATTAATTTGGTTATATTGCATTTGAGCGGTATTACTTTAATAGTCGTAGTTTCTGTTATTTTTGTGATGAAATTTAAACTTTTTTTCTATATTGTGGTCGCCCTTTTGAACCCCCCTGATATTTACTACGCGGTGAGGCTTTTGTACTCCATCAACATTAATTATTTCCAGAGACATAATTTTGTCTATTTTTCCATTGGATCGCGCACAAAAGCTAGGGAACGATGGGAGCACCAGAACTCTGCTCACATCATGTCGCTTCGTACCGCAAGCTGCAAGTAGTAAGTCTGTGATAAGCGGAATACCGCTACGCTTTCCACTCACGGGACAGAAGGACAATCCCCACCGCTTTTATATAGTAAGATAAGAAAGAAGAAGAAGATATCACATAGTCTGAAGTAGAAAATCATCTTTTACCTGGAAAAACAAAACTACAAATCCCATTGTGCATTGCAAAATGGACGGGGCGTGTGTGAAACTCCGTGCTAATCACACAGTCTGGAGTAGAAAATCATCTTTTACCTGGAAAAACGAAACTACAAATCCCATCATGCATTGCAAAATGGACAGGGCGTGTGTGAAACTCCGCGCCGGCCTAGCACTCACGGGACGGAAGGACAATCCTGACCGCTTTTATATAGAAGGATATTATTCTTTACTGAATCACTTTTTTTCAGTATGTCAAGGATTAGAAATGAGCATTCCTGACAAACTGTATCAAATTCAGTCCACATAGGGATAATGTCTTTACACCTTTTAAATTGGATTTTAAAATTTCTTAGTTATTTTAAAGATAATATATTTCAGTTAATAAGTTGCTGGATCCATTCTGAAAATTTAACTACTTGAGTATAGACACCTGGTCGATTTCTTCGGGCACATCCTTCTCCCCAACTGACAATGCCTGCTAGAAACCAACGTTTTCCTTTCTCTTGGCACACTAAAGGTCCACCAGAATCTCCCTGGAGAAACAATTATTAGAGAGTTTCGCATCAGTCAGTCAAATGAAACCATTCTCTTGGTAACAATTATATTTAACAAACCTTTGACATGCTTACTGGAGCATTCATAAAGAAATTGGCATGTATTTAATTACACTTTACTGAAACTGAAAATCTGAGGTGCTTTAGCCACCCTGAGAATTCAAAACCACATTTTACACTGGATTTTCGTTTAATCAGATCTATACATTCTGAATAAATTATTGAGTCTCCTGTTCAATGTGTGCAGACAATAAGTAAGTCTGTTGTAAATTTCTTCAGTCGCATAATATCAAAACAATTTATAGAGGATTTGTTTAAAATGCACAGGTCTTGTTTTTGTAACAAACCCTTATACTATGTCAACTGAGTGAATTTTACGCCTTCTCTAAACCCATGTTTAAACTGAAATATATACTAACCAGTAAGGCAGCTTTTGTAGAATAGTGCTGGAAACTTTCCATTACTTATAGCACAATAGTATATAGTAGAAGAAGAAGAACATGGAGAAGACAAATTCTGTTCCAAGTTAGCAAACACACCTTTTTGAGCTGTTGTAATGAACACCAGTATTAAATATGGCAACAACAAATAGTTCCAACAGTGATTGGACTCAGTTTGTTTACACTAAATGCAGTACAAAATTGGTCAAAAAAGTTAAAAAAAAAAAAAAAAAAAAAAAGCAGAAAATAACCAAAAAAAGAACTTCTCAGGCATCTGTTATTTTAATTTTCAAGACTCTTACATTAAAAAAAAAGACTAGCCAACTCAATGAGATCAATTATTATCACTTATTGTGAATCTGGTTGGAGGAAAAAAAAAAAAAAAACTGTAGCCACAGGGGGTCCCCAGGACCAAACTTGGAGTCACAGTTCAAAACAATACCAGGCGGTGACAAGAGTTCATTGAGAGTGCGAGAGACAGGTGAAAGGGACACAGCAACAGTAGCACATGCTGTTAGACAGGGTGGTCAGTACCTGCTAGAGTCGGTCCTTAAGTCTGTTGATAGGGATCTGCTGCTTTTAATTAAAAGATTAGTTAAATCAGCAGACAATGTTGTTCAAAATGGTCTAATCTGAGCACAACTGTTACACAGGATGCTTGTTTTGGCTTTCAAAAAGCAAAATAAATATAGTCCTCTGTGTTGTACTTTATAATTGATCCTTTTAATAATGTTATTTTAACTTTACTTTACTATTTCTATCCTAAACCAAAGTTAAATTTAAGTAAAATGACAGAATAATTACTATGTTGTTATTTTGGCTACCTCTAATAAGTTAAAAAACAGACTTATACATTAATATAGTAGGCATTATTAAAAAACAGCTACAGGTTGTATTACAAGAATAAGACAAGTGTCTTTCATACATTTCATAAAGTTTTTCTGTATTCTTATTGCAGATCAACAGTGAAAGCTTACGACAATGTAAAGAAATACTGTAAAAAAACGAAACAAAAAAAAACTTCTGAAAATAATTGTACCTGGCATGCGTCTACCCCTCCATGCAAATTTCCAGCACAAAGCATTCTGGGCGTCACTGCATCATCATAAAATTTGTTGCATGTATTATGACTGATTATTTTCACAGTTGCTTCTTGTAACACTGATGCTAGTTCACCTAAAATGTAAACCAATAAATTTATATAAATGCACAAGACAGAAAATGCAAACATTTAAGGCATGTGTTTCTATTTGACTATGAAAACAAATTTTCACTTAAAAAAGAAGATTAAAGTTTCCAGGTTAGATATATGTATAATAAACATGTGTACCAAGCATGTGTCAATATTATTTTATTTAATGGCAACAGAAGAGAAACCTACAACATAACTTTTATTAAGTCATCTATTGGAATGGGATCTGAAATTAAATCGGAAAGGGTTACAGCTATAGCTTACTACAAGAAAACAAAGTGAGCAACATATAGATCTTTCTAGTTCTATTTTTTGCCTGATTAAGGAGTAATGAGGGGTACACACAGGAAATACTTAATAAATTATAAATACATAGTTTGAGCATACTGGTATATGTTGTACACAGAAGAAATAAAATATATTTTTTCAGTCATTCTTTTAAAAATAAATACATTCTCCTTGATAAGTTAACTATAAAATTTTGAAGAGCCTGTAGGATATAAAAAATCATACTATTTACTTGTAAAATTTATATTATACAATGAAAATGATCATGCATCCATCTATTTGTTTTTTAACCCACTCATCGATTTTAGTGTCCCAGGGGTCCAGTGCCTATCCAGACAACATCAGTCACAAGGATGTAAATAATCCTGGAAGAATCCCAGTTCACTGTGGACCATGTTCACTTACAGTGGACCTGTTTAACGCTGCTAATATTACCAGCGGGTCTTTGGAATGTGAGAGGAAAAATTGAGTATCCAGAAGAAAGGCCATGCTCACACTTAGAGAACATAGGAATTTTTTTCAGGCAGTTGAAGCCTGGATTCTAAAGTTGAGAGCTGCATAACCCTCTTAAAATCATTATGCTTATTTTATTTATTCTACTTCTCAGTTCTAAATATTATGCAATCAATGAAGAGCTATTATAAACCATGCAACATGTAAATATTTAAAATCATTTATAATTTCTTAAATGACAATAGCATTACACTCAATTGTCTACCACTAAGCTTACGTTATTGGAGAGAAAATCACATGTAGTTTGTATTGTCAGAAATTACTTACAAAGCATTATCTATGTTAGATAAAAATATCATAACTAGAGTTGTATTGCATTTTGATTTTCTTGAAAAATTAGTAGGCAAACATTTTAATGTTTTCAATATCGTTATTATTGAAGAGAATTATGAAGAATTTCACAATACAGTCAGTTAAAACACATTTTTTAAAAAATGCAAAAAAGTAAAAGAAAACACATACCATCTTCCATCAGAACGCCCCATCCAGTGACAAAGCAGTTATTCTCAATACTGAAGAAGTGACTGCTTGCAGGTAAACAAATAGGCTGTATAAACTCATTGAAGAATACAGCAGCATTTAATTCCAACAAAGCAATATCATAATCTGAGGTATATTGGTCATATTGTGAATGGACAACAATCCTTTTGATGTACCTTGTCACAACAGAATTGCTTATTCTGTTAATAATCCTCATGCCCATATATGCCTTCCATGTTGAAGCATCAGAGTACCTGCAATATTCATATATATTATATCATATAATATGGCTTTAAAAAGTCTCACATACTGGAACCATTTTAAAAAAGGAGAATGACATACATACTTGAATATTTGTATCAAATTCAGTTTTATCTTACTATACTATATAATTTTTTGTAAATTAAATGAGCATTTGATTTTAGCCAATAAATATTTTAGGAGAAATATTGCAAACTATGAATTATATCAAGCACATTAATTCAAAACTTCAGTATGGAGTTGCTACTTTATTGCCCGAAATGTGTTTTGCTCTTAAATAACCACTAGGTGGGGATAAGAAGCTCAAATATTACACACCAAAGATAACTGGAACAAACAATGCTGTGCTTTTACTTTTAAGGTTCAATGAATGACTTTAAAGTATTTCAATTAAGATTATTTTTAATTGCTCTTTCTATACTGATACACAATGCTGTAATTACTTACAACACTGAAAAGAGATTAGTAATGGAATTCATGTGATTTCTTGATCCTTGTTCTTGCATCACATGCAAATTTAAACTCATACTCATAATTTAAGGTGTAATAAGAAAAAAGAGACAACACAAATCAAAAATTACTGCATGTCCCTTCACATGGTGTATGTAATACTAAAGGATTCCTTTTTTATATGACTTTCCTTCTGGCATTGTAAAGTGAGGGAAGGCTGTTTTGGGAGGAATGAATGCACTATAGTAAGTATCATTACCTCATGTTAGTACAGGTAGGTGAATAAGGACCACCTTCTTTTATCAATAGCCTAAGCTAAAAAGAACAACAGCCTCTAGAATTTTGAATGCAGTTCATTTTTTTCTTATACACTGCTATTCCCATTTCGCAATTACTACATAATATACAGTATAAAAATATACACTGATGTAATAGTAGAGTCAATTGAATTTTTCCTAAGATAAAGCAAAATTTCAAGAAATAATGTATATCCTACAAGTAAGCATACTTACAGTTCGATTCATTAGTAACTTTAAACTGGCCTGTTATCAATTTCTAGGCATCTTTTCTTTTCTGAGACAGGTTACCCAAGCATAGTGCCAAGCATTTTTAAGTAGTACAATCTGGTGTCATCAGGATGCAATCTTTAATCATTGAAATAAACATTTTCTCCCTGCCAGCAATACACAAACTGATTTGTAAGATGAAAAGTAGGAGAAAGGAAATGACAATGTAGTTGAAAAGATTCAAGATATCTGATGAAGAGGAGGCAAGTGAAATACCCTCTTAAATAACTAAGGTATGTGTCATTCATCTGTGTGCTCTTGGCTATTCTACTGGTCGCTTTTAATGTTCTTCTTAAGTGTATGTCCATATCTACAGCATTTCATGGAATGAATTGTGTCATGACAGTAGGGCATGTTGCATACCAGTACAGTACAATGGCACTGTCTCCTCACAAAAAAAAAATAAAATTAGATGCAAGTAGGCTTTGCGCCCTAGGAACCAAGTTACCCAAACTATTCTATAACATTTCAGTAATTAAACGCTCTGATGCTGATCTTTCTGATCATAAAGTAGGTCATTATGATAGCAATTGACAAGAAGAATTCATAATCAATTGCAAAATTATGGTATTTGAATGTTCCTTTACAGTGCCTCTTTCTCTTGTATGATTTGGTTCAAAAACTAATCATCACATCGTCATCTCATAACAGGCTTAAGTTTCGAGTTTGGTATTTTTCCGTCCAGCAATTTTAGCTCTAGACTGTCCTCAAGAAGCTATGACACACAGACACACTGATAGACACACACCTATCATTGATATATCGATGTTTACACTATTAGGGGACCCTAAAATGTCGAGATCTGTCGAGAACTGGAGGTCGAAATTTTTAATAAATCCAAAGCTTTGAGAGCGCAAAGCAAAAAGAAAAAAAAAGAAAACAAATGTGAGTAGCTTTTCAAAGTATGAGAGGCGGAGAGAATTCCATTCTTCCATATATTTTTTTAAAACTACTTAATCCAATTCAGGCTGAGATGGAGATGGTACCTGTCCCATCAAGGAAAATGGATATTTATTACAGTTGTTTGTTTCTGTATACAGTATTTTAATATTGAAAGACTTTTAACCTGCTTAAAATAATTAGCTAAATGATTACTTGAACTTTTCATAAAAAAATCTGAACTATTGTACTATATTTGTCATATTTGCTGAAAAGCCTTGCTACTCTGTTCTCCCATTGTTACAAAATTGCTAGTGTTTAAGGCAGCAGTCTTCTATTGGCATCAGTTCCTATAAGTTTTTGTTTTTATTTTTAAGTAAAGCAATAATTGGGCTCACGACATATACAACAAATAATATGTATAATAAATGTAATACATAAGCTTTCCATTTTAAATAAAGACATGCTTTTATGTTACAAGTAGTACTCTGCTTCTTCGGTTTCCTCCAAAAGTTGAACTTCCAACACATGCTTCAGTTTATATAGTCTTGCGCAACCAAAGCAAATTACCATTTTTAAATACTGTACCTTCCTAAGTCTTTATCTATTAATAGTTTATTGAAATTCTCTTGAATTAATCAATTATTTATAACAGAATGCTGAAAAATATTTTTTTGAAATATTAATACACTTACATATGAAACTACTGCCTGCCTATAATAACTGGCAATAACATTATAGTTCAAATCTTAATCCATCTCCATTTCTTGATTATACAAAAGTGCTATTTGAAAAATGTGAATTTTTGTTTTTAACATGTCCCCCCCAATTGACTTTAGCTGAATGCTTTGGGTCATTATTTTCTCAAATCTTCTCCCTTTTGCCAAAGTCTTGTCAATACGGTGGACAAAACTGTACATTGTACAGCAGTGTAGAAGTACTGTAAATTGTCAGACAATACAAGAAAAAGAAGATCTTGTAAAAGCCTGGTGAGGGCTGGTAGAACACCACCAGACCAGTAGTTGGTAATAAATGGTTCCAAGTGTGATAGATGAGGCAATGGAGGACTTCTTAAATGAATACAATGCTTAAGGGAAGCAGGGGCACATAAAATGTTAAGAGACATTCTAAGATGGCCCAGAGACTTTCTGTGCATCCCTACCCACAGAAGAGATTAAGGGGATTGTCTTAGTGGTATTCCCTGCCTGTTTTAAAACATGACTCTAGTCAAAACCCAATGGGTTAGAGATGGAATGTGAGCTGATGATAAAGAATGACTAACACAGATGTAACAGAACTAGAAAGCTGGACGATAAGATATATATAAGATATATGGTATAGTAAGAAGGAGTACTGCATTTTGAAGTAAGGAAATATGCCAGACACTCCACGATCTAGATAGATTAGATATGATAGATAGAGGCCAGTGAGAGAGTTTATACCTTTAATATAATAATAATATTCATTAATTATTTTTTCCCTTTTTTGTTATTAATAAACTTCAATATTTTAGATTGTTTGGGTTAGAACAGGCATAAAGGTGCTTCTTTCCCAACTACTATTGTTAGTAGGATTTCATAGCCTATTTACTTGGTGGACCAATGAGGACAGATTCATCATGGAACCCTCTGTTCTGATGCATCATGTTTATCCTTAAGAAGGCACAGAAGCTTGGACAGGATATTGTACTGTATGTAAGATGTGTAAATTATTAACAGCTGTTCAATGTTTTTTGTTTACATTTTAGAGGAGTTTTTCCCTGTTGATTGCAGGGTTCGTCAGGGATGTGTTCTTGCTCCTACTCTGTTCAAAGCTTGCATGGAGTGGGTGTTGGGCAGGGTTGCGGGTTCCAGCGACTGTGGGGCATCTGTTGGTGAAGAGAGACTCACTGATCTTGTCATTGCTTATGATGCTGTGATTTTCACAGAGTCAATGGAAGCTCTGATCGAGGCTCTGGAGAGACTGAATAAGGAGTCTGAGTGTCTAGGCTTGTGAGTGTCCTGGATAAAAACCAAGACCCAGGCCTTTAATGACCTCTTGGGCACAGCTATCGGCAGCCTGTTTGTCTGCAGAGAGAGTGTCGACCTTGTCGAGAGCTTTACTTACCTCAGCAAAGACATTCATGTCTCTGGTGACTCTTCCTATAAAGTCAGTAGACGGATTTGGAGAGCATGGGGGTCATGAGGTCACTGGAAAGGGGTGTGTGGTGCTCTTGATATCTTTGCAAAAGGACGAGGCTCCAGGTCTTTAGAGTCCTGGTGCTTCTTGTTTTGCTACATGGTTGCGAGACATAGACGCTATCCAGTGACCTTAGATGAAGACTGGACTCCTTTGGTATTCAAAGAATCCTTGGGTACCATTGATTTGACTTTGTGTCAAATGAGTGGTTGCTCAACGAGTCCTGAATGAAGCATATTACCTGCATTGTGAGGGAGCATCAGTTACAGCACTACGGCCATTTGGCGCGATTCCCAGAGGATGATCTGGCTCACAGGATCCTCACTGTTGAGGATCTGAGCGGGTGGACCAGGCCAAGGGGTCACCCACGTAACATCTGGCTGCAGCAGATAGATGGTCATTTCCAGATGGTGGGACTGGATCACGTGTCTGCCTGGGGGGTTGAAAACCATGTTCCCAAGCTGTTTTGTTGTGTGGTGGGTGCATCAACATTCTGTAGTAGTGCATGCTCCCTAACCTGACTGACATGACCAGACGGTGAGACAGCGATAATCTCTGCAGCATTGCAAATTCAGGAGTCTGGGTTTAAATTGTGGAGATATTCACCATCTGTCCTTGGTTTGCACTTTTTCTCTTTGTCTTTGTACTTTACACTGAATACTTCAACTTTCCTCCCAAATCCTTAAAATATCAACATTTGTTTAATTAATTATTTAAACTGGTGATTAAAAACTGGCCCGATATAAGTAGGTGTTAAAATGCATGAGCATGCCCTGCGAAATACTGATACCCTCTCAAGGATGGAGTCTACCTTAAGTATAATGCAATTAGGATAGGTTCTAGACTATCATGAAGTGAATATATAGGCACAAAAACTAGATGGATGTTTACTTTTTAATAATATGAATTGCTGCATGTTAATGAAATCCTTCCTGTGTACTATGTGGTGGCCTAAAGTGATACAACATTCACGTGTATGACCTAACAGCAATGTTACAGAGGTCATAATTGAAAATGGCTCCAAAAGCAGAGCTATGTAAGCAAAAGAATTTCAGAGAAGTTAGATTTTGATTTCCAAGTTTTTGTTTGGATCATTCTTACACTTCACTTTTCTTTGGGTTCTGGCATAGAAAGATTTGTGCACAAATCAGATATACCCAACTATGCATTTTTTCTGAGGAATAAAACAATAATAAAACATGAAGCATTTTGAAGGTCACTAATAAAACAACAATAAAAAAGAAGTATTTTGAAGGTAAGTTATAAATAAAGATCATAATGGGCCACCTCGCCAACAAGATATATACATAAACATGATGAAATTGTTTAAGCATGGAACTGATAGCAGAATGGAACAATTTACCACTACAGTTTCACAAAGATCTCATGTAGCCACTGTTAAGCAAAACACAGCACCCTATAATCACAGAACATATAAATTGCAAATTAGAGTAGTTGACTTTTGTCCTTCTAGGTCTGCAAATGTTAACTATTAAGCCAAAAAGACACAAGCAGAAGACACCCACCAGTTTGTATTTAGCTAAAGGTGGAAGCCTGGTTTGGCAGTTGCCTACTATGTACAAACTTATCAAGACTGCCAAAATGCACCGTAGTGACAACAATTAAAGACTATGGATGTGTCCTACTATTTTAAAAATAACTGCAGGAATACAGTAGGAGATCTTACAGAAAATGGAAGATGGCACAATGTCTTTTGCAAAAATTTTACATCAGGATGAAGGAGTGGAATGTCTCTCTCAAGTCTAGTGGCAAATTGGGTGACTAATAATAAGAAAAAGTTGCTAAAATACCCATTCTAGTTCAGTTAATGGATAATAAATAAAAAGTAACTGAACATTTTTCTATACTTTAATTTTGGATGTACATGTAGGTTTTACATAATTTATTACCATTGAAATTCTGACATACTATAGTGAACATCATGCTAGTAAAACTCCCAGCAAAAACAAAAGTCTTTAACAACCTACAAGAAAAATGTTGCCTATAAACCTTCCCTAGTACAGTAATTTCATTAGACACTCCAACTTCTGGGTGTAAGCGGAGGGAGACGAGCTGTGAGACAGGCTATCCAGCCAATAGGAGTCTTCTGAAGTTGTAAGGATTGTTAAGGTAGTATATGATGGTAAGAAGGCCATCAGGAGACACAGAGGGAAGTCACCAATGGTGACTAGGGAACATCTCTGGGTACATTGGCAAGTGGGGACCATGCTCTCTAAGTTTATTCTTGATGGACACCACAGCTAAGAAAAAATGTTAAGATCTGAAAGAAGATTAGTAGATCTCCCCAAGAATAGCAGAAGGCAACACTGGACTTCCACATGATAGGCTCTGAAGACAGACAGAAAGATGAATAAGAGAATATGAGGAGAGAAAAATCATTGTTAGGCAATAGGGCTTGGGGTTTACAAAAGGGCAAACCACTACATCAGTAAAACAGAGTTAGGAACAATATAAGAAATTTGGGTTAGCCCAATGTGACAGCTAAAGTTTCCTCTAATTTTACTATAATTCTAATACTTTGTTTTTCCTCCACACAGGAAAATTTATGCGCTGGAAGAATCCCACTGTAATTGTATACAAGTAAATAATATTTTCACTTTTTTGTTATGGATTACAGTCTCAAAAATAGATTTTATAGTTCTAATCCCAGTGGTCTCACTTCACAGTGCCATTCTTCTACAGGTAATCAGTTCTGGAAAGCAGCAGGATAAACAAAGACTCAGAGATACAGTATACTATAAGTTTTCTGTTTCTTTACTTTAAACTTCATTGTGCTATAGGTGTTTTTTTTATTTTTAGTCATTTGGAATATCATGCTCAATAACTTTTGTCTTCTGACATTTACTGACAAAATGGATATTTTTAAAGACTAGATTTTTACAGTACTTTGAACTTTCAAAACTGGATCTTACAATTACATGCTTCTTTCCTGAAAATCCATGGGGGTTTTCTCCAGCTTTAAATATATTGTTAAGAAGTAGCCCACACAAAGAAAGGACAATGCACCTAGCAGACAACACATAAGATGTTTCAAAATGAATTTCAGATATCTTAAAAGCCAATTGACCTTTTCCGATATCTGAAACTCATTTGAATACTGTATATCTCAAAATATGTTCATTTGCATTTTAAGGTTTCTGCAAAAGATTCTAAAATATCTTAATTTTTTAAGATGTATAAAATAAATTTTGCAATATTTCAAATTGACCTTGTAAGCATTTTAACATGTATGAAAAACTATTTCAAGATATCCCACAATCACTTCCTGTGAAATTTCCTACAGTTTCAATGGGACTTCCTACCTATTATAAGAAATTTCGAAATGCATTTGAAATATCCTTTAATGATCCAAATGTTATTTTGAGATATCTTGAAATGTGTTTGAGCTATATTTAATTGAAGTTCAGATAACAAAAAAATGACATTTTGATGCTTTGAAATATCTTTAAAAAGACAATGTTATCTTGAATGCACACTGTTCAACAAATTAAGGGAACATTTAATCATCACAGTCTAACACCAAGTCAATTAAACTTCAGGGATAACAATCTGTCCAGTTAGGCAGTATAAGTGATTGTGAATCAACTTCACCTGCTTTGGTACAAATGAAAGTGACAACAGGAGAGGCAACAGCAAGACAACCCCCAAAATGGAATGGTTTTGCAGGTGTTGGCCATAGCCAATTGCTCTCTAATTATCCTTCCTGACCAATTCTTCTCTAGTTTTTCATTTTGCTAGTGTCCTTGTCACTATGGGTAGCATGAGGTGGTACCTACCACCAATTCGGGTTGCAAAGATAGGCCAGCTCCTCCAGGATGGCACATCCGTGCGTGCCTTTGGAAGAAGGTTTACTGTGTCTCCCAGCATAGTCTCAAGGACATGGAGGAGATACCAGGAGAAGAGACCACCCAAAAACACAATACACATAAAAGATGCTTACACATAAAGAAACTAAATAATCGACAATGTTAACAATAACAATTAACAAAATGGACATAAAAATGGCATTTGAACTCCAGCCAGTGGAGGAACCCTGGCTAACATAAAACATCCGCAAACAACAGTGCCACACCTGAGTTTCCAGGCAACCATAGTAAGATAATGAGAGAATAGTGAAGGAAATCTTTGACAAAATAGAAAGTAAAACATGACATGTGGGAATCAAACAACCAACTTAACCTTGCATGTAACATTCCTCTGTCAACAGATCACAGTATAGCATTTCATGGTGCGCCACCTGCCATCCCTGGAAGCCCATAATGTACATTATAGTATATTCTAGTTATCACCCAGTTTTCTTGAAAACATGTGCACCCATTTTTGTGGGTTGTCAGAAACAAAGAGTATATATATGCATACATACAAACAGATGCCAGCTCCAGTACAATTTTGTAGATTACTAGTTGCTTTTCAAATACATGATGTTGTTATGGGGTATGTTGACCAAAAAAGGAACTTCCTTGAGATGGTCATCTTTGTCTTTAAAATGAATTTACATAAGACAGCTTAACTGTGTTTATCTACCCTCCATTTAGTTAATAATATGACTTCCAGATTTCACCATTGAGAATATTAAGATGTGGAGAATGAATACATGTGGAATCAGTACTTCATGTATACCATTAATTATACTTAATTTAGTACTGACAACATAGAGTTTGTGTGTTGGTTATCAGTATAAGTCACCAGTGAAATTAAATCTGAATAATCATGTTGGAGGGGGGCATGGATTTACTGGCATTACATGTTGTTAATGAGTTACTGAAGAGAGTAGGCTTAATGTTACCTGATAGAGTCAGAGTCCTGAAAACAGTGTGCAGCTGACAGCAGCCACTTGCTAGAAATGACGGATGCTCCACAGATATGTCCATATTTTCCCATCTGAAGGCTAACTTGCCAAGGCCACTCTCCAGTCCGAGCATCTTCACCACCAACTATTTTGGTTTTCTTTGAAGGCCTTGTTCCACATCCTGCAGCAATAATTTTTTACAGATACAGATATTCTACAAAAAACTGCTGTAAAGCAATAACCAGTAGAATTTACTTTTTACATCAATATACAGTATCACACATACTAAACTTCAACAAAGTGCAATTAAGTTACACGTAAATGCAAAAACCTATTCACTCACCACAGCCTAATTCATCAACTCCATCAGCACAGTCTTTCACACCATCACATTCAGGATTTATTTTGCTAACACATTTCCCATCACGGCATTTGTAAGAAGATGAAGCACAAACTTTTTGAACTGTGGAGGTAAGCAGAATAGCATTAGGGTTTGCAATATGAAATAATTTATAGAAATGTATATATTTTTTAAAAATGTACAAGTTGATGTGCAAAGATGCAAACTCTTGGTGTTAAGGTCTGGTTGTAGGCGAGTACTAGAGTGACTCTATTTTTTCATTGATACTCTTTATTTTGTAGACCTTAACAGAATGTTCCAAATCCAACACTCTTATGTCTTTGTCATCACTGCTGTAGTTTAGCACTTCTCCTTTCATGTAAGCTCAGGCAATTAGACAAACTATCGTAGCAGACAGAAGAAAGTTACACATTTATTCATGTATTACAGATCAAATAGTACAATAAAGCAAAAGTGTAAATATCATACAACTTCTTATTACTAAGTTTAATATCTAAGTTAAAATCCCTGATGCTTGCCTACAGAGTAGTAAATTGATCAGCACTTGCATATATGGAGACACTTGTGAAGTCCTATGCTCCTTCTCAACCACTCTAAGTCTTATATTTTGTAAAAGCTAGGTTAATAGGCACTGACGAGCTATGTTGGCCTGAAAGAACTATTCTTGTCAAAACAGTTTATGTGTTGAATTCTAATTTACTCCATTCAAGAAAACAACAATCAAAAATACATACAGTACTGTATAAGTTTAAAAAACTATGGTACAAATATGTATCAAAGCAACACTACACAAAAAATTCTCTTACCAAAGGGAAAGGAGGTGTAGCCTTTTAAATACCTTACTGTTCATCTCTATAGCAGACTGGATTGGGTGGACAACACAAACCTGCTATACATAAGAATTCTTTAGCAGGCTCAAGTCCTTAAATTTGTGTGACAAGCTGCTAAAGTGTTTTCTATCACATTATAGTTGCTAGTTGCTATGCTTCCCATGATGTATACTGTACCACCATTACCAACTGCATCATTCTAAGAAAGTGTGCAAAGTAGCACTAATCGCAATCGTTTTTTCCCATAGACGGTAAAATACTTCATATCATGCTCATCATTATTCTTGCTAATTAAGTACACTGACACATACAGTATCTACTTAGGATAATTACACATTTAATGCACACTAGACATACTGTACAGTATTTAAAGTTTTCTGCATTGCCCTTATGTATTAGTTTGCACTTTGTGTTAAATGTGACTAGAAATGTAAAATGTCTCTTAATATCTCTGCCATTTTATGGGTTTATCTTGCAATCTGGAATGACTTTGTCTCTGTGAGCATATGACCTGCATTTAACAGATGTTTAATGCTAAGTTTGATCCCTGTTACTTGCTCCTCATTAACTTACTTCACTTACTAATATCTAATGCTATGTTTATGTCCTATTACTATCATCTTCTGGAATCTACTGGATGTGCCAGTTTGTGAAAGAATCCTTACAGTAACTAAGCGATGATCTTTTCTAACCAAGTTCCATATGGTTCAGTAGTTTTGAAGGTATATATAAAAGTTGCCTACATTTCCTTTCAACACTTTTATAATAAAGCATCTCATTTTCAGTTTGACCAAGGTTCATTTATAATATGCACTTTTTATTGACTAATAATGTATATTATTTTCATCACATTCTCTGACAGGTTGATTAAGTTTTTGATGTACAGAATAATGAATGTTATAATAAATGATGTGAGTCACAAGCATTTCATTGTACTACTTTAATGAATAAAAACTAATTTCATGAAGAACAAATTTCAACAATAGTTGGTACATTTTTTCTACTGTGGTAGTGGTGCGTTTTCCTTATGTTTTCATGTGTTTCATTTTCTACCCACATTACAAAGAAGCATGTGTTATATTAAAGCAATGACTCAACACTGTGCTTGTGAATGTGTGCTTGTGTATTGTGTGTGTGGGAGTTTATCCATCAATGGACAGGTGCCCCATTTGGGGCTAGTTTCTACCTTGTGCCTGCTTTCTGCATCCCTGAAAAGGAGAGAGCCGGTTGAAAAAATTAAGGGTTGGAAGGAGGAACATTTTCTTATCAACTTTAATTGTTCTCTTACTAAGGCAGAATACTTTATTTTGTTTACTTCAGAATCCAGATCACACTGTAGATTAGGCTTCATTGAGAGCAAAAATGTTATTAGTCCTGTTGTTAAACAAAATATAGTTATTTTTTTTTGGCCAGGATTCTTTCTCTTTTTGAGTTAATTAACTATTGCTACATGTACAGCATTTCAACCACAGAGCTGAAAGAAAATATGAAAATTTAAAGCAATAATACGAATGTCTAAATTAAATAATACACATTTTAAAATTTCAATGTCTGCAGACAGAGGTAATTCTAGGAAGAAAGCTGATGACCTATCTTTCAACTTGTCAGGATATATTTATGATCTTAAGCTACAGTATTTTTTCTCATGTCACCCTTCTATCAAGAAGAAATTTTTAGCTTAATTTCTGTTATTTACTTAAGGAAGGTGTTTCTTGTTTACTCTACTTAATTAAATTAATAACCTTATTACAGTTTACCAAATTAACTTGTTTGATTTTGTGAATATTTTTGTGTCATTGGCTTTCCTGTTTGGGATTAAATCACAACAGAACTTTATTTTTATCGCATCTATGGAGTCAGTCAGTACCACTAGCATTGAGCGGACTCCCCTAAAAGCTTTTCCATTGCAGCACCACCATTGTGCATGCATCAACTGATTCTGTGCTAGACAAAGTTATTTTAGTTTCTTCTTTGAACACATCAGTACATTCGCTAAGTTTATTTTAGTTTTATGTACTTTTTACCTTTGTATTTAGTTTTTATTTTTGTGACTTACTTTGACTAGTTTTTATTTTGAAAGAATCATTTTAGTTTAGTTTTTGTTACAGTTAAAAATAGCCATTTGGTAAAGATGAAGAAATTAATGTTGCATTTACAAAATAAAGATATTGTGACACATGCAGGTATGGCCGTAAAAGATTCAGAGAGGTTCCTTTTACTTCAGTCATTTGTATGGAGAGTTAACTTCTAAAAGTTTAATAAAGTGTTTCATTCGTGTATTATATAGTGCCCATCTGTTCAATGAGCAGGCAATTTACTTCAGCAGTTCTGGGCTGTTCAGGCTTCAGATTAAACACTTTACAATGCCATTTAAAGCCACACAACCTGCTAGTTGATCAATAAACATCTATGCCAGCACATTTCTTCCCTTTTTGTGTATGATATACTGAGGTGACCTGTCAGCAGCTTTCTGCAGAGAAAAAGTTTATTGACCAATATAGTATTTCAATTTCTCTTGCTTGGTATGTGTTTTTACAGCATGCCATGGTCCTCAGCCTCTTCAAAAACCTCTTTATAAAACCATGTAAAGAGTTGTTTTTTTCCCTTTGTGTACCATACACCACATTGCCACAATCATGAACTTGGCCTTGCTGTGTGTCAATGTTTAAAATCATGTTTTGTCTAGACACCAGACAACTATAATGCTCATTAGGCCATACAGTGCATTGTCATTTAGTTAAGGATGAATAGTCAACCTCATGTTCACTCTAAGGACCATATTGGTGCAAACACATTTTTTCAGTTACATATCCTGTAAGCATTTTTTAATATTATGCAAAATAATTATCCATTCATATGTAGTAATCTGAAATTTGAATATATTAGAGTACATATTTGAAAATATTTTGTTAAAGTGGCATGTTTATTTAAAATATATGGGAACAAATGATTCAATTCATTTATTCATCAAGCTGACCAGATTTGATAAATGTTGTTCATTACCCAAAGTTAAAAAAACTTGTGTGCAACTTAACCGCATACCTGGTAAAATGGCATACCACATACAATTAGTTTATTAAAACAATAGTTTGTTTAAAATTGCTAAAATCACAACTCTATATCTGCATTAGTGCCTAAAAGAAGAATCACATTAAGGACTCCCACAAATCGACTCATTTATGATTATCTAATCACCAGGGCCTAAGCCAACAGCATCTGGCACAAAGCAGAAATCAAACCTGTCACAAAAAGGTAGTTCTCAAAAACAGAAAAATAATACAAGAAATTGAGAAAAAAAAATGTAATTCCCGTAACAACAGAGCAAAGACAAGAATATGTTTAGGCTTGTCATAACACAGCCTAAACAGGGTGCTTAGTGTTGAATATAAAACTGTTTTCCATGTATTCCACAGAAATAAGCATTTCTTGTCTTCAGGAAATTAAACCTAGCACTTCCTATTTTTTATCTTGCTAAATGCTACCAGGAAGCACCTTTTGCTTCTCTCTGAAACACAGAAGCATTAAACACAGCTGTTATAGCTCACCAGCTTTTCATCTGAATCTAAAACTAGTCAAAATCTACTCTAAATGTTCCCCATCCTTGTTACTGTGTTAAAATGGTCCCTACTGACTGTCTGCCTGCTTCTTTTTCTCAATATGCATTGAATATAAGGCATTCAAAACATCATAAAAATAACAGCATTATAATTAGATTTTTAATGCACAAACTAGACTTTTATAATGTAATGAATTTTGTTCATATTCAAAGCAATAACATTTTTAATGTTTGGCAATTGGTTACCCCTATTTTCTCAATACTGATTACCTATTCCAGTCCACACGTGAGTGAAAAAGTGCTTACTTTGAATCCCATAGGATCCCAGTCCTGACACACACCACTAACGCTTCTCTTCATTCACCATCACTATCATTTGCCATATATTATTGAGGTGAGATAAAGCATCATAATATACAATACTATAAAAGTATATTTACCAGGCAATCAGAATAACAATGTGTCATATAGAAACAATGGTTAAAACGTAAGCATAAACTGAAGATGGAGTTGGATGCTTTTTTGAATGACTCAACTACCCAGCTTTGAAGAGCATAACATAAAAGTGGCTGTAATGAAAACCTACAGTTACTGCAGCCTTCTGGATCTGTATTGAGGACCCTTGATGAAAATAATTAATTGAAATGTCAACGTAATACAATGTTTGGTCTCATACAAAAAAAAATGTCTGCTAGGTTATCTGGTATGCCCAGTTGGATGAAATGTAAAGGTTACTTCAGCAACCTAAGAAAGACTATTAATGAAGCAATGTTCACTTACGTGCTCTAGAACAGTTTATTTCATCGCTGCGGTCTTTACAGTCCACTATCCCATCACAAAGGGATGACTGAGGAATACAGATTCCATTTGGGCAGTAGAAGTAACATTCTTCTAAACCTGGAGTGGATAAAAAGATTGGGATGAGATCAACATTTTGTCAAATGGCATGCATCCACATATATATGTAAAACTAAAGTGCAAACATTCAGCCTCTTTTCATTAAAATAATATTTTGGTCACTTTACTACAACACACACAGTGAAAATAAGTTACTATTGCAAAGACACTAATTTAAAAATCTGTTATGAGTATATAAAAGTATGTCTACACTGGTTTTCTGAACTATTTTTTCTTATTACGGGTGTCAGTAGTTTTGTTACCCATAGCACATCCAAGTACAAGGCAGGAACAAGTCCTTCATTGGGCTACAGGCAAAGAAATGGCACACCTACTCATGTTTGGTATGTGGAAATTTCCTATATACCTAGCAGAAAATGTTTTGAAATATAGCAGGAAACTGGAGTACCCAGAGAAGAACCATACAAGTGCAAATTCTAAACAGAGGCTAACAAGAACAAAAACTGAATCAATGCCCTCTGCTATTACATAAATAGTAATAAGTATTCATATTATTATAATTTCATGTGCTTCATGTGAGGCCAAAAAAAATATCCATGTTGAAACGCCTAAATTTAAAAAAGTTTTATTTGAGGTGTTGTGGCAACATTTCAAGAAGTGAAAGCTGAGGTATGTCATGTAATACTTTTTTTGGTTGTTTTAGCTTAGAAAATAAAATTAACCACCAAAAGCCATTATTTACGTTAAATTTACTGGATAGCAAAAAGTATTTTAGACAATCACACTTCATTTCATCAGTGTGATTTTTTGATACATTATGTCACTTCTTTGTAGTGACATCCTCATACATTATATATAAAAAACATGTCCTTGAAAATTAGATGGGAGCATTTCAGCAGGATATTCACTCTTTTTCTTTTTCAAAATACTAACCAACCTGCTGCCTATGGTGGCAATGAAGATAGTGAAAGATATTCAGCATTTATATAAGCAATGTTGACAAAATTAAGCATACATTATTTAGTGTTCTGTGCCAAACATGATGATGGACAATTATGAGATGCAATTATGGCCGATGCCATTTGCACAGAGAAAGCAAGTGAGAATGAATATTTCCGAAAATAATACAAGAAATCCTTTACATTTACGTTTGGAGTTAACTTTTACTTACTGCAGTCTGTTTCATCACTACTGTCTCCACAATCATTTTTCTCATTGCAAAGTCTAGGATTTGGACGGCATTGACCATTTCCACAGTCAATTTCCCCTTGTCTACATTTGGCTAAAAAAGAGTGAAATGCGTTACACCAAAGAAAGCTGAACAAATGTGTTCACTATTTTAAAATGTTATTATTGCATCTTATAGCTTATATCTTTTAGTACAAAGTCATTTTTGGCACTATGCTTCAAATCGTGGACTTTGCATTATATTTTTTGATTATCTCATAATTGTGTAATCATATTATGTAAAATAGAAAAAAACCTGAAAATAATTTGGGTACTTTTGAGTGTTGGATATCCTCATTTATACTTACCTAAGTAAAAGTGAAAAGTAAAATGTTCTAAAGGTGTTAACTTTAAGATATTAATCAGTAAAAGTCAGTAAACTAAGCATGACACATAACCGTGAATTTAGCAAAAACAAAAAAAAAAAATTACAAGACATTTACTGCATTTAATTTCATCACTTCCATCTGAGCAGTCTTTCCAGCCATCACAACGATTCTTCAAAGAGATACATTTGCCATCTTTACATTGGAATTGTTTTGGACAAGCTATTAAACACAAACAAAATTAAAAAGCCATAAATAATTTTAAAGTCTTCTGTGGACCATTCTATAATACATTTTGTGCAAAATACCATGGATTTTAAAAGGAACAAGAATGAATATGTGAAAGTTTTTAAGAATCTGTATATGAAGAAGTAAGGCCTATAAAAAGATGATCATAACTTCCACAGATAACAATATATGGAGACAGTACTCGTTTTATAAATACAAACTTTAAGACTAAAACATATGTAATCAAAAAACTCATTCAGAAGGATAAATGCATAGCATTTGTTTCAAAACCATATACTTGGTAGAGGGTGCCATGTCAATGCAGCGGTTGGTACTGCTGTCTCTGGGATCCTGGATTCAAAATTGTAGATTGGCAGTGTTTGCTGGAGGCTGCACACATCCTCTATTTCCACATAGGTTTTCTCTTGGTACTCCAGTTTCCTCCCACATCCTGAAGAAACAGATTTTTTTCCTTACAATTTATGAGCCTGTATGGTTTAATATGGATGTATGGCTAAGAATGCCCCATGATAAACCTATGCAAAATATAGGGTTACTTCTTGCCTTCTGCTCAATGGTGCTAGGATAGGCTCCAGTCCCTTGTGACTCTGCATAGGAATATTTTGGATCAGAAAATGAATAAAATGAATACATATTCAGTGAAGAAAATTTCAAAATTTAAAAAATATGCTAAATTAATAACAAGGTCAAATTGTTAACTTTCAAACAAAATGAACCTCATTTATGAAATTACTGTATATTCCCAAGTGACAACACTTGTAATTAACTGTATAGTCAGTTTCATAACTCAATATTAATATGATTATGCAATAATGACTCTGACAGATAAACATTTTGCAATTTGATGCACCAAATCCAATTGCTGGTAAGCTGCCTTTGTTAAGTGATGTGTTCATCACAGTTCTGACTTTGATAAAATGTATTGTCAATGAATTTAAATGGTTTCCCCCTGCTGTCACCAGTTACAAGTAGGAGTTTGGAGGATTGTCTAATAAAATATACAACTGTTTTGGCCTTACTGAGTGGGTTCAACTATAGGTTGTTCCCAGTTCATCTCCTTCCAATATGGCACTTCATTACCTTCGGAGACCAAGCCTAATTGAGTGATGTCATCTGTGATGGAATTAATATTTATTTGTTAATATAAGTGGTCATTAGTATATACTGTTGAAACAGAATGCATATCTGAGTCAAAGATCCAATATACATGTAGATTTTCATACAAAATCGTTTACTATGAATGTGTTAAAGAAAATTGCTTTATACGTGGACATGAAATCCACAAAAAATATACTATCATAAATACATTGGTAGTCTAGAAGTTGTAATATATTGTTGGAAGATATATTTACTGCTTCTTCTAATGACATTTAGGAATTGTGAAGAACATAAAGGTAAAGTGCTGGTGGCAGACTTGAAATGCAAAAGAATGATATGCTAGTGCCAGAGGGCTTTAATCAAAAACCCAGGAGATATTTTGGTTTTTGAGAGAAATGATCATTTTAGACACCTTAAAAATGGAAGGAACACAGCAGTGATAAATTGATGATACCATCTCCTCAGTAAGCCATTTTATTGTAGAAGGAAAGACATTTTCCATGGTCATCAGCTTCATGACAGTTCTCTTTAATCATACATATGCTCTATTACTAAGGAACAGGGAGTGGTCTGGAGACTGAAGAGTCTAAATGGGATGCTTAAATATTGACATGCAGTAAACAACAACAGATGATGAAATGTTTCAACCAAAAACAGACATAATAAATAACATGTGGAAGACTTTTCAAGACAAATGTACACTCACTGGTAGAAAAATTGTCTCTCTATCCTGGTTATTTTTTTTTAGAATTGTTTCCCTTAATCTATCCATTGCCCCAAAGTAAAGTTATTACTCACTGTAGTCATATTCCAACATAATCTTACACTCTGTCTCATTAATCTACTTTGTACTGTTTTTATTTCTGGTTTAGTTGACTTCAGTTTCCATAATTTATTGGCAACAACATCCAACATAATGCCTTCATATCCATCTAAATCAAGGGTATCCAATCCTGGTCTTGGAAAGTCATAGTTTCTACAGTCTTTCTGACTATTTTGTTAATTTGACATAAATCCTTTTTGTTAACTGAACATCTTGTTTAATAGTTAACTTTGATATAGGAGTTTTTGCATTAAGTTTTCAAATCAATGTAATACTGATGAACAATGAATTGTTAATATATAACCAAGATATAACTCAAGTTAAAATTAGGAGGTTAACAACATTGTCTGAGATAAATCATTCATTTTTGTTAGCAAAACACTAACATAAGTGATTAATGTGTTTTTGAACCTATAAGTAAAAGGATCTCAAACCAATTTTATTGCTCAGTGATTGAAAGATGGAAATATACACCAAGAAAATGCGATCAAGAGCTAAGTCTTGTGAACTTCAGCAGAGCACTTTCTCCCTCTGTTTCATTTCCAATTGCAGTACTTCTACCTACACTCATAGATAACCAAGTATTCTGCTGTAGTGGAATCAAATGTGCAAGGTAAAATTACATAGTAAAGGATAGAAAAACTAGAATTTGTTTAGCAGCAGCTCAAGTAAACCCATTGGTATACCAGTGAATAAAGTGTATCTTATATCAAAATATGTTAATGCATTGCAAATGTATCAGTGAATTTGAACCAATTCTACTCTGTAGGTTGTTGTTCTAATCTCTTTTCTAGAGTCTCACTGAGATTGTATCCGGTTGATTACAGGAGGCCACTGCCTGCTTTCAATTTACAACAATCCCCAACCAACAATACAATGCCCTACTTCAGCAAATAGTACTTGGTTACACTTCTTTACAGTTAATAATTTTAATGATCAAATCAGAATAAATCACATTATATATGAAAACAAGCAATTGTTCTGTGCCTTTTAGAGATTGTTTGTTTAGCAAAACGAAATGACTCTGAACAGCTGTTAGAAAGTAACTACTCAATTACTTTATATGTTTAAAGTAGTCAACAATCCATTATTAACAACAAAATCTTAGCATTTTTAATATTTGTTTACTAATATACATAGTGAAACTGGCAATGATAACTCCTAAAAATTAAACAATGCTTTTATATCATTTAAGTAGTACTGGGTGGCTTTTTAGTTAGCCAATAAAAGGTGTCATTTTGCTTGGCTTTTCTCAATCATTTAAGTAAAAAAAAAAATCTACTTTTCTTCACATTGACCCAGTCTAAGGGATTACTTACGATCTTCATAACTGAAAGCCCTGTACAAGATGTAAAAACCCCTTCGAGTAATAGATTCATCTGAGTGGAAATGGAGACTAACAGGAGATGAATACACTCTTTTTCGGCTGCTTTCAACTATAGGATTGCAAAGTCTGAAAGGATAAATTAAACAATTATTAAAAAACATACAGCAGTGCACACATTTTTTGTAAAGAATCTCTTATGGATTTTCTGATTAATTAAAGTTTTTGCTATTATGATGCAATGGAAGGTATTTCCCAGTGCTGAATGCCACTAATTATATCAGGCAACATGTTATTCATAAAAAATGTTTCTTGATAATTTGCACAAATACAACTTTTATTTTAATTGTAGGAATTAATAACAATTCCAAAAAGCGTTTTGCATTGTCTTCACTACACAATGTTCCAAAATTTAGTAATTTAACAGTTATTGTCAACATTCTAATATTAAAAAGAACGATATTGAAATACTGCTGTTACTTTAGAATCACTCAAATATAAAAGTATACATTGAGTCCACAGCTACAGATAGAATGAGACAGTTAACAAGAAAGTATGAAAATACTTAAAAAAGGAAAGTAAGACAAAACTTAAAGTGGAAGCTTATAGAACCATTGCAGGCAATTTAATATGCAATTGACTACTAAAGAATGATAGTTTGATGAAGGATGAAGAAGAATGCTGAAGAATAATGACCTGACAAATACTTTTGACCATTCCTGCTATTAAGATACAGAAGGTTTGATATGATTGTGCAAATAATGTTCTTTTTTTTCCAATTTATGATTTTTAGTATTATTTTAATTTATTGTAATTTCATTTGTTTGTTTTTTAATGCACGCCACCATTTTGATATGTTTTTTTCTCATGGGCACTGCTATTTCATGTACCATATTTACTTTTCAAGTACAGCTTTTGGTTGCCACATGACCAATGATAAAATGGCACCCGTGTTATAAGGAACACATTTGCACATTAAATACTCAGTAGCAACATAAAGGAAATAGTTATTAAAAAAAAAAAAAAAAAAAAAATCATCATTTTTAAGAATTCTTTTAATTTGAAATATTGGCCTTTTGGCAATGATTTCACAAAAAAGATAGACAGATGCCATGGTTTAACTAACTTTATAGCTTTGGGTTGCTATTATGCTATATGTTTCTAGGCATGTGATATAATGCACCTGTGTTAAAAGGGCCAAGTTCACACATTAAATACTCTGTAGCAACAGAAAGGAAAGACTTTTAAGGATTCTCTCATTCTTCTAATTTGAAATATTATCTTCTAAAGATAGACAGACAGACAGACAGACAGACAATATTTTGTTTTTTCCCAACAGGAAATAAATGTAATAAACTAAGTTTAACAAAGTTTTGACTTATATGGAAAAATGCCTACAGTCACAACATAAATTCAAAGCAGAAGACTCACACTGTGAAGCTCATTGTGAGGTTCACCCCAGCATCTATGATTAGGTTTAAAACTTATTTAATCAAACTATTTTATTTACCATCTAGAGAGTCATCCCTTTTTAATATTGATGGTAAAACTGAGTATGAGATCCTGAAGTTTACAGATTGCCATTGCTGGAGTTTTGGTTGACTGGAGAAGCTCTGGACTACAGGACTGCTTTTGCATTCCTGCCAGAGATGTTCCTGTTTCTAGATAACTGCAGCAACATCAGGTGAGGTGTGTGTCTAAATATGCTGGTTGTGTGTGGTGCCTGTGCCTTAAAAGAGGGGCTCTGTCAGGATTGATCAGTAATGCTTATTTTGTCAATTTATTTGGTATTTTTATAGTGATTTAAGTGATGTTATTTCATTGTCAATTGTGCGATTGCTTTCATGGGCACCATCACTTTCAAACTTTGGGTTTAATTATGCTACATGGTTTCTAGGCATATGATGCACATCCATATGATCCATAACATCATAATGTTCAGGTTATAAAATATAGCTGTATGTATCAAATAGCATTCAAAATGTGTAGCAATATAATGGAAAGGCTTAGTGAAAAATGTTTGAGTACTCTTCTTACCAGTAAAACCTGTTTTTGACTTTAAATTTAGTGCAATGCCTTTAAGAAGACACATAATCTCTTTTCTTACTGTGTGTTAACTTTTGACCCTGTTGTAACATCCGTTAAAATTTCAAATACTCAGTTGAAATTGTGTAGGAAAAGCATGCTGGTTACAGAGATACATTGTGAAAAGGAACATAAAATTGTGACTGTAGAAGAATACTGTACTGGCAGAGAGATTATTTGTAGTAAAAAGCTCTTTTTGAAATTTGTTATTATTTGAACTGGTCTTTCGTGAGTCACCCTCCAGTTTTCCATTATATAATATTTTGTCAGCATATATGATTAGTAATTATATACTTCTTTCTCTTCTCTTGGTTTATGTTAATTGTTTATTTGAATTATGACATTCTTTTGCTTTATTTTAAGGTAAAGACATATTCAATTTCAAAATACTTTTCCATTTAATAACATTAATTTACATTATATTTGCAGTGCAGCTCTTAATTTGCATTTTGTTTAGTTTAATACCGAAAATGTGTTTTGGCCAGTACAGTATTTTCACATTTTATTAAACTCCATAGTTCCCATTTGTTGAAAAGGGGGAGACTAAGGTGTGTTCCAGCTACTGAGAGGTTACACTTTTTAGTCTCCCATGGAAAGCAAATTCTGGTGTACTGAAACACAAGCATTATCAGATTGAAGAGGAGCAATGCAGATCCTGTCCTGGCCATTGAATAGTGGATCTTTGTTTTTGCAGAAATATATCATGGGTGTTTCATTAAAGTAACCACTTAGAACCGTATTAACGCAGTAAAGTAAGACAAAAACACAATTTTAGTGTAGAAAATAACTCATACTTATCAGTTTTAAGTTTATTATCACAAGTATAGTACTGTATTACCTTTCTTAAAGTATTAACCAGTGAGAACATATAATGCATTACAGAGAGTACTAATCATCCTTTCACTCTTTGTGGTAATGCATAAAACAAAGCTGTCATAAAGAGAACATTGTTGCAAGAGTTACTGAAGTGGTCACTCATACTTTAATGATCAAGATAAAATGAAAGACTTTACTTTACATTTTTGTGCTTTGTGTCGTAATGGTTTTTATTCCTGCAATTAGTGATACTGCTCAACGGCAGTTTTAAAATTTGATCCTTGTTTGCCAAATATATTTTAGAAGTATTTTTTAAAACACTTTTCCAAACTCTCTCACCGTCTTCACTTCTCCCAGCTACCACCCTTCATGCTACTTAGGTGTTGTTCAGAACCATTGCTCAGTAAGTGTATATCCTATTTCAATCACCCACCTATAACTACATAGATAGTAATCAATTTGAAGCATACAGCTTGAGAGCATAATTGTCATTAAGCAAAGAAAATACGAAAATCTACCCATAACATGGACTCACTGTCAGTTTTGCTATGTTCATTACCCCTTGGTGTGTGAAGTAAACAAGAAGATTAAACAAATCATGAAAAGTTTAAATGATCCATTTCATTTCATTTGACTGTTATCTGATTAATCTGTACCAATCATAATATTTAAAATAAGTTGTGTAATTTACTAGTGATAGAATATTAGGTTCCATGTAAAAGTAGTCATCAAATTGCACAAAGTGCTAGAAAACTGTACCATCTAAATCCTTATTTACATTGTGATATAAGCACTAGATATTCCGGTTTCATAATATTTTAATTTTTAATCAATTTTTAATTTAAACACCATGTTTTGTAGCTTCAGGAACAATGTTTACATTAAACCAGCTTCTGACCAGTTCTGAATAATGTATGTTGTCCTTTTTATCTTGTTCCAAATGTTTAAACGTGGTTTTCAATGTTATTTGACTTTTACTAAGATGCATTTTGTCATCTGCACTTTCAAATTCCTTGTCCTGGTGAAAAAAACTGAAGAATACTACAACAAAAAAAGAAGCACTCATGCCATACTTTTTTTGGATATTACTAATTTATTAATGGTGATCATCTTATTTAAATCAAATTAACACATTTGTAACTACTGAATTAAATGACAATGCTTTACAAAAAACATAATAGCAACCCTTGTATTTGTATTTATTTATTTTTACCATTGAGGCGGGTGAACCATTCACCATCAAACCCGTATATTTAAACTCTCAAAACATGACTGTTTGTTGTACAAGTTCTGATCATCTTTTTGCATTCAGAGGCTCAACACGGTTTGAGTTTAGACAGTTTTCTATACATTTCTACAAATCATGCTATACTTGTGCTACATACACTGAGAGAAATGACTCATTTACTTCACTGAAAATTTAATAGCTGAGCTATCGGCCCATACACAACATGTGGTAGAAATATTACTTTAGAGAAGTGCATAAGTACCAATTGTCAAAAGACAGGGATATAGTCACAATAAAATGGACATCTTAAATCCACCCAGAGTAACAAACCTGGTCTCTCAAAAATGTAGTAACAGCATCAGCTACACATGTTTTTAATTAAAAGTCACTTTGAAATATGAATATTTCTTGACATTAAGCTTAAAATCAGCAGAAAGAAATATTACAAATGCTATTAAAACAAAATTAAATACTGCATAATTTTATTTTGAATGACACCTCATCAAAATTTCAATTTCGCATATTTTACTGCTGTTACAGTTTTTTTGAAATTCTTGGTACCTGCATGTGGGTTTAGTAAATGAAAATGTATACAAGTAGACGGTTTTTGGTGTGTTTGTAAAAGCTGTTTCACAAGGTTACAAATAAAAGCTTTAACTTAACTTGAAATAGTAATCAATTTTGATAAGATCACTCAGTCAGAATTAACTACATAGGAAATGTTTTTTCTATTATATACTGTACTTCAGTTTCTCCAAGGATTTTGGTTGCACATTATTCTAGTGTCTTGGTTCAAATGCCATTTTTAAAAAGGCAAATAATTTTATGATCATATCCCAAACACAAAAATGAGAGTAACAAGATTTATATTTATTTTGACAGGTTATGTGTCCATAGATACCGTATGTCTTTAATTAAAGTGGTCCAACACCCAAAAGTGGTACATGTAGCATTCTACAATACATTCATAACCAACTAAAAAATATGCCTAAAATCATCTACATGGGGCATAGTGTTTTGAAGTTGAAAAAATATAAATCTCCTCATTCATCTCATGTGTACATATTACAAGCTTGTGTGCAGTAACATACCAATGAATAATTACTCTCATATTGTTAAGTGGTATTTCCTGTAGTGAAAACTGCTAAGAGAGTCTAATAATTATATTTCTGTTGTAAAATATATACAGTATATTCAGACCACACACCAGATAATTTAATCCCAGTTAGAAGGATCTAAAATACTATTAAAATAACATTCAAGATAACATATTTTTGCTGTTAGATATACCTTACCTGACACCATTTATATCAAGCCAGTCTTTGTCACAGTAGTTTGAAGTTGGTGAATCTTGAATATCTAGAAATACTATTGTAAGTGATATTAAATATCCACGCACTGGAGCCTAGATGGTGATTAAAAAACAAAACAGTCATTGTACTTTCCAAGAAATATATGTACACATAAGGAATTAATAAGTGAGTAAATTATTACTTGCTTTCCTAATTACAACACATAAGCAATGTAATAATTCCTGTTTGGATACGTAAATGAAATCTTATCAAATACATTAAACTTCATTGTAAGAAACAAGTGCTCTATGACAGATTGATACCCCCATCCAGGATAAGTTCTTGCTTTGCATCTAAACTTAATATAGTGTCTAGGACTGTGGAGTCGGAGTCATAGTTGAGGAGTCGGAGACAATTTTGGGTACCTGGAGTCGGCAAAAATGTACCGACTCAGACTCCTAATAAATTTAAGTTGTAATGAAAAAAAAAATACAGCAAGTTCAAATGTCCCATTTCACAAACAACAGTCATAATTAAGTACTTCTCTGATGTAAGAATAAAGCCCAGTGCATAGCTGTGTTACTACTAGTGTGAAGTTCAGCTGAGCTATTATAAAACCTGACATTCACATATTGTAATCTGGATTATGGTACATTACAAAAAATTATTTTAATTTTATTTCAGATGTAATGTGTTTAACAAGTTCATTTGAGTGTAAACAAGTATAATGATGTAGGTGTAGGTGTGTGGTATGACCTGATGTGTGTTCAGGGGTTCTTGTCTTTTTTAAACTGGCCAATACGGTAGAGTCAGCTTCCTAGCCAGTAGTTCTGTGGTTAAATGACATGTATGTTGCCTTCCTTCAATCAACATGGAAAATACATTAGCATATTAAATACAGAGGAGTCAGAGTCGGGGAGTCGGAGTCAGAAGTACCGGAAACTAAGGAGTCAGAGTTGAAGGATTTATCTACCGACTCCATAGCCCTGATAGTCCCTGATATCTTTTAGTAGATTCAAACAACCAATCCATCAAAAAAGATCACCAAAATTCTTTATTTCAAGACTCCATACAATACCTCTGTTAATCTATACTAATAAAAGGCAAAGCCCTCACTCACTCACTCACTCACTCACTCACTCATCACTAATTCTCCAACTTCCCATGTAGGTAGAAGGCTGAAATTTGGCAGGCTTATTCCTTACAGCTCACTTACAAAAGTTAAGCAGGTTTCATTTCGAAATTCTACACGTAACGGTTATAACGGTCGATAACGGTCAACAACGTCCGCCATGTTGAACTTTCTTATTTATGGCACCATCTTCACGAAATTTGGTAGGCGGCTTCCCTGCGCTAACCAAAACCGATGTATGTACTTATTTCGATGGTATGACGCCATTGTCGGCCGCCATTTTGAACTTTCCAACGTCACTAATTTTCCAACTTCCCGTGTAGGTAGAAGGCTGACCCCATCTTCACGAAATTTGGTAGGTGGCTTCCCTGCGCTAACCAAAATCGATGTACGTACTTATTTCGGTGGTATGACGCCACTGTTGGCCGCCATATTGAATTTTCCAAACATCACTAATTCTCCAACTTCCCGTGTAGGTAGAAGGCTGAAATTTGGCTGGCTCATTCCTTACACCTTACTTACAAAAGTTAAGCAGGTTTCATTTCGAAATTCTACGCGTAACGGTCATAACGGTCAACAATGTCCGCCATGTTGAACTTTCTTATTCATGGCCCCAACTTCACGAAATTTGGTAGGCGGCTTCCCTGCACTAACCGAAACCAATGTACATACTTATTTCGGTGGTATGACACCACTGTCAGCCGCCATATTGAACTTTCCAACGTCACTAATTCTCCAACTTCCCGTGTAGGTAGAAGGCTGAAATTTGGCAGGCTCATTCCTTACAGCTTACTTACAAAAGTTAAACAGGTTTCATTTCGAAATTCTACACGTAACGGTCATAACGGTCGATAACGGTCGACAACGTCCGCCATGTTGAATTTTCTTATTTATGGCCCCATCTTCACGAAATTTGGTAGGCGGATTCCCTGCACTAACCGAAACCGATGTATGTACTTATTTCGATGGTATGACGCCACCGTCGGCCGCCATATTGAACTTTCCAATGTCACTAATTTTCACAATGTCCGCCATGTTGAACTTTCTTATTTATGGCCCCATCTTCACGAAATTTGGTAGGTGGCTTCCCTGCGCTAACCAAAACCGATGTACGTACTTATTTCAGTGGTATGATGCCACTGTCGGCCGCCATATTGAAGTTTCCAACGTCACTAATTCTCCAACTTCCCGTGTAGGTAGAAGGCTGAAATTTGGCAGGCTCATTCCTTACAGCTTACTTACAAAAGTTAAGCAGGTTTCATTTCAAAATTCTACGCGTAACGGTCGACAACGTCCGCCATGTTGAACTTTCTTATTCATAGGTAGAAGGCTGAAATTTGGTACTTATTTCGGTGATATGATGCCACTGTCGGCTGCCATATTGAACTTTTCAACGGTCTTTGTTACTTATGGGCCCATCTTCAAGAAATTTGGTACGCGGGTTCCCAACGCTAACTGAATCCTACTTACGTACATATATACGTCCATAGCCTGCAGCTCGGTCACCGTGTGAGGCGGCGTTGGGTCCCCCATCCCAACGCCTCCCACGTTGTTGGCTGCCTGCCTATATAAGGCCGTCTGTCGCTCCAGTCTCTACATTCCCTTCCTTGCTTCACCACGGTATTCACGTCTCTCTGCTGATAACTACAGCCTTTTTATTTAATCCACGGCTTCTCCGCTGTTTTATTGTTCATTTATTACGATTATAGTTATTGTATAGGTATTTTAGACTTACTTTACATTGTTCAGGTACCCATTTCCTTTATCATTCCAACTGTACCCCCATTAACATGTCTATCGAGGTAATCACCATCGATCAAAGAACTGTCACTTACCAAGTGGTTTCCATGCCCGGAGATGGCACCTGCCTTTCCATTCTCTTTGTTACATATTGCACAGCCATATCAGGCTCACTATTGATATCCGGAGGAACTGTGTGTCTTATGTATTGAATGACTGGGACAGGTTCAAGGTGTGGACTGATGACGGTACAGGAGATAATTATACTACACAGGAGCACTAGAAGAGTGAAATGCTTAAGTGTACCGAAATGGCCAAATATTTTACACCTTTGGACAACCACCAATGCCTCTTAAACATCTTAGCTTCACAGGTGACGATTTCAGTAGTGGACACTTTGATGTTTAGAAATGTTTAAACTCTCAAAAGCTGGATGTGAAGTTATCAATGAAACTGGTTGTATACTTACAATGCTTGACAGATGCCGAATGTCTCTTCAACACAAGTCCTACAAATACTGTCGTAACTGAAACAAACCATGAAACTCAAACCGATTATGACAGCAGCAATCCAAGCTGTGAGATTTGAAAAAAGGTTACTGTTCACATGGCCAACTGTACGTTGCATGCTCAAGAGTAAGCTCAGCGCACAGCTACAGCTTGGTCATATTACAACTGGAGGGCCGAACTGACAACGTGGCATACAAAGAGATCTTTAACAAATAATTATTGGTATATTTTCCCTCAGTTTAAAAAGGTTTAATTTTCTTCTTAATAAAAATTTTAAGGCAGTACTTCACCGCTGCGAAGCGCGGGTATTTTGCTAGTCTATACTAATAAAAGGCAAAGCCCTCACTCACTCACTCACTCACTCACTCACTGACTGACTCATCACTAATTCTCCAACTTCCCGGGTAGGTAGAAGGCTGAAATCTGGCAGGCTCATTCCTTACAGCTTACTTACAAAAGTTAAGCAGGTTTCATTTCGAAATTTTACACGTAACGGTCATAACGGTCGATAAAGGTCGACAACGTCCGCCATGTTGAACTTTCTTATTTATGGCCCCATCTTCACGTAATTTGGTAGCTGGCTTCCCTGTGCTAACCGAAACCGATGTACTTACTTATTTCGATGGTATGACGCCACTGTCGGCCGCCATATTGAACTTTCCAACGTCACCAATTTTCCAACTTCCCGTGTAGGTAGAAGAATGACCCCGTCTTCACGAAATTTGGTAGGTGGCTTCCCTGCGCTAACCAAAACCGATGTACGTACTTATTTCGGTGGTATGACGCCACTGTCGGCCGCCATATTGAATTTTCCAAACGTCACAAAATCTGCAACTTCCCGTGTAGGTAGAAGGCTGAAATTTGGCAGGCCCATTCCTTACAGCTTACTTACAAATGTTGAGCAGTTTTCATTTCGAAATTCTACGCGTAATGGTCATAACGGTCAACGACGTCCGCCATATTGAACTTTCTTATTCATGGCCCCATCTTCACGAAATTTGGTAGGCGGCTTCCCTGCGCTAACCGAAACCAATGTACATACTTATTTTGGTGGTATGACGCCACTGTCAGCCGCCATATTGAACTTTCCAACGTCACTAATTCTCCAACTTCCCATGTAGGTAGAAGGCTGAAATTTGGTACTTATTTCGGTGGTATGATGCCACTGTCGGCCGCCATATTCAACTTTTAACGGAAACCGATGTACGTACTTATTTCATTGGTATGACACCACTGTTGGCCGCCATATTGAACTTTCCAACGTCACTAATTCTCAAAGTTCCCGTGCAGGTAGAAGGCTGAAATTTGGCAGGCTCATTCCTTACAGCTTACTTACAAAAGTTTAGCAGGTTTCGTTTAGAAATTCTACGCGTAACGGTCATAACGGCCAACAACGTCCGCCATGTTGAACTTTCTTATTTACGGCCCCATCTTCACGAAATTTGGTAGGTGGCTTCCCTGAGCTAACGGAAACCAATGTACGTACTTATTTTGGTGGTATGATGACACTGTCGGCCACCATATTGAACTTTTCAACAGTCTTTGTTACTTATGGGCCCATCTTCAAGAAATTTGGTACATGGGTTCCCAACGCTAACTGAATCCTACTTACGTACATATATACGTCCATAGCCTGCAGCTCAGTCACTGTGTGAGGTGCCGTTGGGTCCCCCATCCCAACGCCTCCCACGTTGTTGGTTGCCTGCCTATATAAGACCGTCTGTCGCTCCGGTCTCTACATTCCCTTCCTTGCTTCGCCACGGGATTCACGTCTCCCTACTGATAACTACAGCCTTTTTGTTTAATCCACGGCTTCTCCGCTGTTTTATTGTTTGTTTATTACAATTATAGTTATTGTATAGGTATTTTACACTTACTTTACATTGTTCAGGTACCCATTTCATTTATCATTCCAACCCCCATTACCATGTCTATCGAGGTGATCACTATCGATCAAAAAACTGTCACTTACCGAGTGGTTTCCATGCCCGGAGTTGGCACCTACCTTTTCCATTCTCTTTGTTACATATTGCACAGCCATATCAGGCTCACTCTTGATATCCGGAGGAAAATTGTGTCTTATGTATTGAATGACTGGGACAGGTTCAAGGTGTGGACTGATGACGGTACAGGAGATAATTATACTACACAGGAGCACTAGAAGAGTGAAATGCTTAAGCCCTTCACCTATGGTTCTGCATGTGAGTTGATGGCTGCCGCTGAATTGTTCGGTTGTTGCTTTCAAGTGTACCGAAATGGCCAAATATTTTACACCTTTCGACAACCGCCAATGCCTCTTAAACATCTTAGATTCACAGGTGACGATTTCAGTAGTGGACACTTTGATGTTTATGAGTGTTTAAACTCTCAAAAGCTGGATGTGATTTTATTGATGAAACCGGTTGTGTGCTTACAATGCTTGACAGATGCCGAATGTCACTTCAACACAACAAATCCTGCAAATACTATCGTAATTGAAACAAACCATGAAACTCAAACCAATTATGACAGCAGCAATCCAAGCTGTGAGATTTGAGACAAGATTACTGTTCACATGGCCAACTGTAAGTTACATGCTCAAGAGTAAGCTCAGCACACAGCTTGGTCATATTACAACCGGAGGGCCGAACTGACAACATGGTATACAAAGAGATCCTTAACAAATAATTATTGGCATATTTTCCCTCAGTTTAAAAAGGTTACATTTTCTTCTTAATAAAAATTTTAAGGCACTACTTCGCCGCTGCGAAGCGCGGGTATTTTGCTAGTAGTATCATAAATGTAAAACAAATAATAACAATATACAGTAAACACTGATTTTAACATTACTAACAGTTGTAAAGGGAAACATGCATACAAAGAAAGTGTTTGGCAGTATTTAAGATTCCCACTGAGACTTCTAGGAAGTGTAGTATTTTCGTCTCTTTTGAAAAGCTGATGACCAGAAAGTGCCTCTTGGCGGGCTTCAGTGGCAGCGGAAGTACTCCTGAGAATAACTTTAAAACAGGACGCAACACATCAGTCAGACCTTAAATACTGCAGCAGGAAAGGGTGGTGTCCATCAGAAGTCAGCTGAAATGCAGCACCGTTAGTGTTTGTTCCAAGCCAAACACCTGCCTGTATGGCACACTGGCTGGGAAAGGGTATCCTTTATGCCAGGTGTGGGGAAACTCTGGCCTCTGGGCCATATACAGCCTGCAAGACAGTTTGATGTGGCCCACCTTACAATTCATTAATTATTAATATTTTTTCATTAATGATTTATACAAAAAAACAACTCAGAAAAATTATATAGAATGCAGTTAGTTTTTTCCCTGAAATAAAATATAATAAAATAGTAGTGAGTGGCGTCTGAGTGGCACATTCCGGCTGTATGCCAGTCATGGGTCACAGTCAGAGTGAACACAACAGACTTATCATCAATTATCATCGCTGACACACATTGGCGTCAGTCAAGAAAAGAAAAGTAGATGATGAATGTTGAGCTTTCAAAGAGAAATGGATAAACAATTACTTTTTTGTTGAAGTAAAAGACAAGTCAGTGTGCCTAGTTTGTGGGGATGTGCTCGCAATGATGAAAAAGGCCAATCTCGAGTGCCATTACAGCTCACAACATGGACAAATGCACTAGAATAACCTAAATGCTCTTCGGCGGAGTTTGGATGCCCAACAAGCCACTTTCACAAGACCATGTTCTGACAGAGACACTGTCATGCAAGGAAGTTTTATGGTAATTGCTAAGAAGCTGAAACCTCATTCAGAAGGAGAATTTGTGAAGGAGTGCCTTATTCTTGCTGCAGAGCTACTAGCAATTGTTCCAATGTGTCAGTCTGTCTCAAAGAAATGCTGCAAAGCATATTACTGATGTGGCCCAAGATATTGAAAACACAGTGAAGAACACCAAGAAATTCCAGTTTTTTCTCTGGCCTACGACAAAACAACAGACATAAAAATTACTGCCCAATTAGCTATTTTTGTGCAAGGGATTACTGCTGAGTTTGATACAATGGAGGAATTGTTGTCTTTGCAAGCCATGCATGGCACTACTAAAGGTGAGGATTTGTTTGAGCAACTTGTTTTAGCTATTATGAAATTTGAACTACCATTTGAAAAATTAGGTACCCTTGCCATAGTTGGCCTAAAATGAGGATTGACAGGTCACAGTGTCACAATTCCATCATAAATTTTATAAAAAGCAGAGGTCTAAACAGTTGCCAGTTCAAGGAGCTACTCAGTGAGCTTGATTTGGAATATGGAGATCTGGCCTACCATTGTAAGGTACAATGACTGAGTTGCACAGATATGCTCACACGGTTTTACAAACTGAGAGAAGAAGTAAAAAAGTTCATGAAGATGAATGACAAAGCCTGTCATGGAACTCAGTGACAGAAAGTGATTATGTGATTTGGCCTTCTTGGTGGACATTACTTAGTAATTCTCAGAGCTAACATCAAGCTCCAAGGTTCCAATCAACTTCTCAGCTCTCTGTTGCTCTATATGTCAGCACTGTAAATGAAATCATTTGGAGTAAAATGAAAGCTGTGGCAAGTGCAACTGGAAAAGGGTAACATATTTGCTATGCGATTTAATGTTGAACCAGCTGATGTACCTGACAACATGGAAAATTAAATTATTTAGCTGCAAACCAACAACGAGCACAAAGCTAAGTACAAAAACCTCTCTCTGCTTGAGTTCTATAAACTATATATATGTCCTGATGACTTTCCCATTCTGAGGAGACATGGTCTGAAATTTAATCTACTCTTGTGTGCAGCTCTTTTCAAAACTGAATCTTGCAAAGACTCGATTCCAGTCAAGACTGACTGACCAAAATCAGCTGCGAATAGCATAATCATCACTACCATTTGACATGGCCATCACATCAGACAGGTTAATGTGATATACAGGTGCCTTTCAGTTGGCCAACATTTCTAAAAATCCTTTTTTTGCATTGGTCTTAATTAATATTCTAATTTTCTGAGATACTGAATTTGGGACTTTCATTAGTTGTCAGTTATAATCATAAAAATTAAAAGAAATAAACATTTGCAATACATCAGTCTCTGTGTAATGAATGAATCTAATATACAAGTTTCACTTTTTGAATGGAATTACTGCAATAAATCAACTTTGTCATGATATTCTAATTTTATGACCAGCACCTGTATATTCAGTAATTTAGTATAGCCCATGAAGGATGTTATAAAAAAAGTAAATGGCCCTTGATAGGAAAAACATCCCACTCCCCTGCTTTATGGTGTACACTTCCCTTTATCTGCCTGCTTCACCTTACAAAGCACACAAAAAAGTATAAAGATTCCTGACTTGTGAACTATTTAAGAGTCCAGTGAAGTATTCTGGTTTCCTAAAGTAGCATGCATTTTAAGAATTATTATATTTATTCTTGCATTCCATTTTTACTGAATGTCCAAAGTGAGCTCTTGTTAAATACTTCCAATAATTAATAAACAAACAACTAATTGTACAACCCTGCCACCCTCAAATGGGTAAAGCATCAGAGTCAGAAAATGTTATACTAACTGTTATATACATCAGGTTACAGAACTAAACTTTGCCCTTGCCAAATCTCAAGCAAATTTTGCCTACTTCGTTACAAAATGATGACACAATAGAATGCCTAAATTAGCAAAGGGCAGGTATTTGGGGAAAAAAACACACACAAATCCTCTTTTAACCAAACCCTTTGTGTCATACTTAAAATTAAAATAAATTAAATAAATCATAGCTGAATGGATTATACTAAAGATATGGCATATTTAAAATACATTAACTAATACATTTTAAAATAATTAAAATAATTTCCTTAAAATTTAGCATTAAAGTTATGTGATACATTTTATTGAATAAGATTTTTCTTACCTTTACATTCCAAGTGCAATCAACGCTAGGAGGATAATGGCTAGGGTAATAAGGAGAAGATAGTGTACCATTCCAAGAGCTAATGCTTCCACCGCAGCCTAAGGCACAATAAACAAATTTAATGAGTAAAACAAACAAAGGCATTATAATGCAAGTTATATAAGGATCAGACCAACTCTTTTGCTCTTTTTGAAAGTTTGTTCTAATTGGCATGCACAGCTGAATAAATTATTATACATTTTGCATACTACCAGAAGCAGCTCTTTATACCTTTTTAAGAGTACATGCTAACAGTCAAACTACAAGCACTTGCTATTTGTCAGAGTCAGACTAAGATGAATTATAACCTTACCTGTTTTTGGAACAGCTTGAAAATAAGCCTTAAAAATGGCACTATCTCTTTGCCTGTTGAATGAGAAAGTTACTAGCATCACATTACCAGATGATGTTAATTTTATGACAGGAGGAGTCCATGTTACTGGTATGCCACACCACCTATAAATTATAATGTAATGAAATTAAAAATATTATCTTATAAAATAAAATAAACATTCCTTTAAAAAGGAAGCTTGTGACAGAGTTTCAGGTGACAAGTCTCTCTTATTTCTTAAACATTAAAACATTATATAAACTTCTGGAAGCCTACTTTTATTTCTTCAAATTGACCGCAGCTACACTCCATTGTTGCATTCATTTCTCCTTGAAGATTTATCTTCTATGAAATGCTTTTCTTCTAAATGTAAATTTAGAGCATGCATAAACTTTAAGTTCATTTAAATCTGATGAAATAATTATTTTTAACAAAATGCCATGGTTGTATGATTATATTAGTTAAAGATTGGAGACCTGCTGTTGAAATTACACTATATTGATTTTAAACTGAATTTGTAAATGGTGCATTAGGCAACCATTATTTTAAAACATGTGTGTAACAAAATACATTCTATTAGACTTTTGTATAAAGAAATAAATACTATTTCTAGTATTATAGATATTGATGCAGCATTTTTTTATTTCACCAGAAATATATGGGGCAAAGCTAATATACTATTGTTTCTGACATACAATATTTGTGAACATATAAACTCTAGGTCTACTAGGTGACATTGATGTACAAGTGAAAATGAATAAGCAAATTGCAGTTTTCCCATTGTTTGTAGTAAAGGCTAATTAACCACCACTCTCTGCCAGTCACATAAAATAAAGTTAATGTGGACTTAAATATCTATTTTGGCTTCTTGTTTTAGTTTATTCGCTCTAGTATTTGAACTCTTGTCTGTCCCCTGATCACGTAATTGTCTTTCCCAAATACTGCTTTCCATTTCCTATTATAACAAAAACCTTTACTCTGAGCCTTGTTCATAACACTACTCTGCCTAGACTGCTATTTGAATTATACCTAGAGATGGGGCATAATGATGCCAAGCGCCTAGAACAACTGAATGCATAAATCAATAGTTAATAAAGGAAAATGTGACTTTTTCAAAAATTAGTTGGAACATCTTGGTCACATTATACATTCTGCAGGTCTGAGTAACATTTGAAAAAGTAAGTGAAATAGTCAAAAGTGTCCGCTCCATTCAAACTCACTCATTTGACATAATTCCTGGGTCTGATTACATACTATGGACAATTCACATCTAATCTGGCAAAGATTCTAAAAGCATCAAATATGCTCTTGAATAACTGAGTAGGCTAAAAATATGCAGAAAAAATTCCCTTAGTTTCTCAAGCAGGAGATAAAAGCCTTGAAATTACTTAGAGGCACAGAATTAAATTTAAAAAAGAAGAACAAATGCAGTTCTGAAAGGATGTGTCTGTACTGTGAAAACTGATGGCATTTTTTGAACAATTTCTCAAAAATAATAAAAAAAGAATGTAATGCAGCTTTGAAGGTGATTTGTAGCATTAAACAACCTCAACTCAACTATCAACTTTGTTAGTTCAGATTTTTTATGGTAAAAGAGCTATTCAAAAACAATTTTGAAAGAAAAAATGCTTTTATTAACTCAGCTGATGGTGGAACAATTGGGAAGGGCTTCATTAAGTATATCACACTTGATCACAGGTTGCAAAAGTAAAAAATATTTTTTTGCCTTTAAATGCTGAAAAAGCGCAGTCTTAAAATAAACTGGGCTTCTGGGGAATTACTAAGATATATTTAAGATAATACCCACCTTAGGTCAATGACTTTCTATAGAAAGCAGTATGCGTGTGTCATGTGCTTGTAAAGCTTCTTCCAGGTGTTCTACGGCAGCAATTAAAATGTTCTGATTGGGGTTGACCTACAGTGTTTATTCCGATGATCTCAGCTAGACTTTGTGATATTTTTATGTTAAAAAATATAAACTAAAACATAACTCAGGTTTTTGAGCGATTTGTGAAAACTATATGATAAGCATGTCATAAAAGGTGTCCAATTATTATTATTATTATTATCATCATTATTATTATATTTACTGTGAATTACTGAAATTAAGCATTAACTACAAAATCATATTTTGAAGTATCACTTTTATTTTTAATTAAAATAATGACACTGTTTTCACTTATTTTTTCTTTACATATGAATTACTTTTACATTTGAGATTGTCCTCTGGCTTCCTGCAAATTTAAACTGAACTAAGCAATCTGATAATGGATGGCTAAAAATTGATTTTGCTTATAGCAAATAATTTACACTTGTACTATTAAGCTGCACAGAGATTCTTAAATTTTTAATCCTTCTGTTTGAAAAGGTGTATACTATAATCTGAGACACTATATTTTTCATTATTTCAGGTTTTCCATCCATTATCCAACCCGCTATATCCTAACTACAGGGTCACGGGGGTCTGCTGGAGCCAATCCCCGCCAACACAGGGCGCAAGGCAGTAAACAAGCTCCTGGCAGGGCACCAGCCCACTGCAGTATTTCAAACTATTTAACTATAAATGCAATTGGTGCTTGGTCCTAATTTAGGAAGTTCATATTTTATATGATCTTTTTCTCAAACCAGTATCTTAATTTGATGTAAGCCCATGTTGTTAACTGAACTCCATTTTAAACAGATGATTCTTAACTATATGAGTAAAATCTCAAAAATTACAAATAGTGAGCTGAAGCTGAAGGCTCTCCCAAAAGGACCAGCCACAAGGCAGGAACTAACCCTGGATAAGGTGCTAGTCCATCACAGACCACTCTAACTCATACCACTTGACCATCTTTAAAATTCAGAAAGATGCATAATGCTTCCAAAACATTTAGTATAAAGGAGTCTATTTAGTTCTTATATTTTTCGCTTCATTCTAATTTACTCTCTTGTTAAGAACTTTAAATTCAATATTATTTATCTTTTCCTCAAACCATTTCACTTGTGTGTAATCATCAAGTGACTAATTTAATAAAATGGTACTCTGTTGGCTACACACTTGGTAGTGCTACATCACAAGCATTCCTGGCACTATTGAAAGAAAAGGGCAGACTCCTTTGATGTTTCCAAGAAAATAAATTAACTTTTTAAATGGGCCATTGTTTTTGGTTGAGTGGAACAAAGAGATACTGTAGATGCACATGAACGAATTGCTATTTTTTAATATATAGGCAAATGCAAAGAAAGACTATCACTCCCAGGCAATCAAGAACTGAATACTACATTATGCAAAACTGTATCTTCTAGTTTCTATTTCTAAATGCACAATGCGCAAGAAATGAACATCACCACTGAGAAATATTGTACATGCAATTGATATGAAATATTTACATTATAAAGTAAAATGTGTACTATCTAATAATTTTCTTCATCTAAATTCTGTTTTTCAGTATATTACTTAAAGCTTATGTTCACAAAAATATAGATAATTAAAATCATAATATTTGTGTTTAAGTTAAACATTTTAGCTGTAGCTGTGATAAAGTAAAGGTTAAATATTAAATATTATGAGAGGAGTTACTTTTAAGTTATTGCTCTAAAAGCACACCTGCATGCTGCCTTGAAGGACTGATGATCACAGGAACAAATAATCACAGGGGCAACTCAAGGTAAAAATGAACAAAAAAAGAAAACAGAACTCTTCTGCCTTTCTGGACCTTCCTAAATAGATTTTTAATTCTTGCCTATCAGCTGAGGTAAACTACAAACTTCTGCACAAGTCCTTCCTTCACTTCCCATCTTCATTATCTCATCAGACCCTGGCCACTCTGGTTCACAAGATGAATGTTAGCTCATTCTCCTCTCAACAACTCCTGGCCATTAGTGGTAAAGCTAACCTTCCAATGTTTCCAAGACAATAAGCTACAACTCTCTTTAGCAGATCTTAGTGTCTTTGCACTCCTGACCTTTCTTTTGTCCTTAACGAATGGGTTTTCAGGGTAGACCCCCAGTTTATTTGAGTGTAACATTCTCCATCTTCTTATACTGCAATGTGTTTTTACCTAAAAAACCACTGGTGCTTGCAAAAGTTCCACTTTTTTAGAAAGACACTTATCATGCCAAAAATACTAGCAAAAAAAAAAGGCTTCAATTTTTTCTTATGTTTTATAACATCATCTTTTGGACAAATTATTAAATAGAAAATACACATTATGCAAGAAAGTCAGCAAAACTTGATTGATAGATTAGATAGATACTTTATTAATCTCAAGGGGAAATTCACATACTCCAGCAGCAGCATACTGATAAAGAACAATATTAAATTAAAGAGTGATAACAATGAAGGTATAACAGACAGACAATAATTTTGTATAATATTAACATATTAAGCATCTGTAGGAAAGTTACACAGTATGTTCTAACTATATGTTACTGTATATAGTTTACAGTCTATATTTGTTTATATTTGTATATACTGTATCTTCATCAACGGCTGTGGGGCATCTGTTGGTGAAGAAAGATTCACGGATCTTGACTTTGCTGACGATGCTGTGATCTTTGTGGAGTCAATGGAGGCTCTGATCGGGGCGCTCGGGAGACTGAGAGAGGAGTCCGAGTGTCTGGGCTTGCGAGTTTCCTGGATAAAAACCAAGATCCAGGCCTTTAATGACCTCTTGGGCACAGCCATCAGCAGTGTGTCTGTTTGCGGAGAGAGTGTTGACTTTGTTGAGAGATTAACTTACCTTGGCAGTGATATTCATGTCTCTGGTGACTCTTCCTAAGAAGTCAGTAGACGGATTGGGAGAGCAAGGGGGGGGTCATGAGGTTGCTGGAAAGGGGTGTGTGGCGTTCCCGATATCTATGCAAAAGGACAACGGTCCAAGTCTTTAGAGTCCTGGTGCTTCCTGTCTTGCTATATGGTTGCGAGACATGGATGCTATCCAGTGACCTGAGACGAAGACTGGACTCCTTTTATACTGTGTCTCTCCGGAAAATCCTTGGGTACCGTTGGTTTGACTTTGTGACGAATGAGCGGTTGCTCATGGAGTCCCAAATGAGGTACATTACCTGCATTGTGAGGGAGAATCAGTTATGGCACTACGGCCATGAGGCGCGTTTTTCCGAGGGTAATCTGGCTCGCAAGATCCTCATTGTTGGGGACCCAAGTGGCTGGACCAGGCCAAGGGGTCGCCCACGTAACACCTGGCTGTGTCTGATAGAGGGTCATCTCCAGAGGGTGGGACTGGACCGCTTGTCTGCCTGGGGGGGTTGCAAACTGGGATCCTGAGTTGTTTCGTCGTGTAGTGGGTGCAGCAACACAATGTACCAGTGCATGCTCCCCAGCTTGACTTGTATACAGTACAGGCCAAAAGTTTGGACACACCTTCTCATTCAATGTGTTTTCTTTATTTTCATGACTGAAGGCATCAAAACTATGAATGAACACATGTGGAGTTATGTACTTAACAAAAAAAGGTGAAATAACTGAAAACATGTTTTATATTCTAGTTTCTTCAAAATAGCCACCCTTTGCTCTGATTACTGCTTTGCACACTCTTGGCATTCTCTCGATGAGCTTCAACAGGTAGTCACCTGAAATGGTTTTCACTTCACAGGTGTGCCTTATCAGGGTTATTTAGTGGAATTTCTTGCTTTATCAATGGGGTTGGGACCAGCAGTTGTGTTGTGCAGAAGTCAGGTTAGTTGGACGATCATTTATTTTTCAACAGGACAATGATCCCAAACACACCTCCAGGCTGTGTAAGGGCTATTTGACCAAGAAGGAGAGTGATGGAGTGGTGTAAATGGTCATGAAAATAAAGAAAACACATTGAATGAGGAGGTGTGTCCAAACTTTTGGCCTGTACTGTATATGTTCTCAATCTGTAGGAAACTTATACAATATGTTCTAACTCTGAATGAGTTTTCCACTCTCTGTACTTTGAATTAGTTCTGTCAAAGCTAGTAAAAGAAGTAAAACATACGAGTATTGTAACATGTACTGATGGATGGTATAACTGGGTTATTTTTAACTACAGACTGTTCATAATGTATCATGTCATTGTAATGTCATTTTTACTTTTTTTTGAGAGAGATATTGTGTATCTACCCTTCAACATCTAAGTTTGTGAGCAAATTTCCTGACTTTACCAACTACAATTCTTGAATCAGACAAAAAAATCCTAATAAAATGGGACCTATTGACAGTGCTAAGAATTAGGCAGCAATTTTTGCTTGAACCTTTTCATTTTTAATAATGCATGTATCATTTTTACCAGCAGTTAAAATCAATGAGATTAACTAGCATGTAATATCAGGTTCCTATCAGTTGAAAGCTGATTGACCCTTATGAAATAAATCACATTTGAAATGTAGGATTATAAACAGGGACGGTATGGTGGTGCAGTGGGTAGCGCTGCTGCCTCGCAGTTGGGAGACCCAGGTTCGCTTCCCGGGTCCTCTCTGTGTGGAGTTTGCATGCTCTCCCCATGTCTGCGTGGGTTTCCTCCGGGTACTCTGGTTTCCTCCCACAGTCCAAAGACATGCAGGTTAGGTGCACTGGCGATTCTAAATTGTGCTTGGTGTGCGTGCTTGGCTGGCGCCCTGCCCAGGGTTTATTTCCTGCCTTGCACCCTGTGTTAGCTGGGATTGGCTCCAGCAGTCCCCCATGACCCTGTAGTTAGGATATAGCGGGTTGGATAATGGATGGATGGATTAAGAACAGTTATGTAAAACATACAAAAATACCATAGTTTAGGTAGAAAAGTTAAAAAGAACTAATTTCTACATACAATACCCAAAAGCAGCCTTCATTCAATAGTGGGATTTTTAAGATATTGCTGACTGCAATAGCAAAGCAAGAAGTAAAAACTTTAAAAATGCTTTTGGACTATGACTATGGACCATCTAAGCAGTATGAGATAACATGAATCATACTATATATAAATAAAAATGTATTTAAGTACATTATACCAAAACAAAAAATATATTTTATAATATGAATTATATCATTTTTAAACTTTATAGACAGCAAAAGATATACTGTATACAAAACAAATTATGTATTTAACATTTAACGAATTTTTGAAAACATTCCTCACTTTAGAAATTCTTCAAACTATTTCCAAAATAATAATTATTTGAAATGAAAGATCTTAGAAATCTGTGGTGGGTTGGCACCCTGCCCGGGATTGGATTCCTGCCTTGTGCCCTGTGTTGGCTGGGATTGGCTCCAGCAGGACCCCGTGACCCTATGTTCGGATTCAGCAGGTTGGAAAATGGATGGATGGATATTAGAAATAATCAGTTATCAACTACTCATACAGCATTTACTAGTAATAAGGAGTAATAAGCAGCCAATCTTTTTTTTTTTTTTTTTTAATTTTATTAATTTTATTGCAATCATCAATCATACAAATCAATCAATTTTTACAAAAAGTAAAATTAAGTTAAGAACAAGTCGACCCCCATGACCTCACATATCTCCCTTCAGGATCCAATACTACATCTGATGCTACAAATGAGACTGTTCTATGTATGAGAATTCCCACACCTCTAGTTTTCTTTGTAAAACTAGAATGGAACATTTGGCCAGTCCAGTCTTTTTGCAGCCGGAACTGATCCTTGCTTAGTAAGTGGGTCTCCTGTAAAAATACTATTTTAGCTTTTAGACCTGTTAGGTGAGAGAGTACTTTCTTTCTCTTTGATTCTGAGTTTTTGATGTCATTTTATAGTCTTAACTGGAAGTGAGACAGCTTTGGCCTTAATTTCTTATTTCCCCAAGAGTTATTGCCATGTATTGCTATTATTACGTTGGTAGTTATAATTAAAGATTAAAAGGATAGATTAGGTATAGATCTAGCCTGCTCTCTTTCTCCCCCCACCCTCCATTTTTGCCTCCCCACGTGAGGCTAGAACCCACTTCACACAGTCCTGGTCCTCTGACATACCCAGAGACAGAGCACGTCCAAAGCAAAACAAGCCCCCACGCAGCGGCGTTTTAGGGTTAAAAAATAGAGATATCTATTACCAATATAGTCTAAATACTATATGCATAAAATTTAACCATTAACAAACTGTGCACTTAGAATATATATAATCTTCAGCAATCTTAGTGTATTAAGATAATACACCTGGATAATAAACCCGGGGAATGGTGCTAGAAAGTGGTCCAGAATAAGCATAATAAGTCTTAATGCAATAATAGCAATAACAATAAACCAAGGTTATGATGTTGAACAGTCTCGATTAGGGTAGAGAGAAAATAATTAGATTAAAAAAAGTAATTAAGCACAAACGTCTATAACCGTTATTAAAACATAAACAGATAGCGACCGAGTAATAATGAGGATATACAGTGGTGTGAAAAACTATTTGCCCCCTTCCTGATTTCTTATTCTTTTGCATGTTTGTCACACAAAATGTTTCTGATCATCAAACACATGTAACCATTAGTCAAATATAACACAAGTAAACACAAGATGCAGTTTTTAAATGATGGTTTTTATTATTTAGGGAGAAAAAAAATCCAAACCTACATGGCCCTGTGTGAAAAACTGCCCCCTTGTTAAAAAATAACTGTGGTGTATCACACCTGAGTTCAATTTCCGTAGCCACCCCCAGGCCTGATTACTGCCACACCTGTTTCAATCAAGAAATCACTTAAATATGAGCTGCCTGACACAGAGAAGTAGACCAAAAGCACCTCAAAAGCTAGAGATCATGCCAAGATCCAAAGAAATTCAGGAACAAATGAGAACAGAAGTAATTGAGATCTATCAGTCTGGTAAAGGTTATAAAGCCATTTCTAAAGCTTTGGGACTCCAGCGAACCAAAGTGAGAGCCATTATCCACAAATGGCAAAAACATGGAACAGTGGTGAACCTTCCCAGGAGTGGCCGGCCGACCAAAATTACCCCAAGAGCGCAGAGACGACTCATCAGAGAGGTCACAAATGACCCCAGGACAATGTCTAAAGAACTGCAGGCCTCACTTGCTTCAATTAAGGTCAGTGTTCACGACTCCACCATAAGAAAGAGACTGGGCAAAAACGGCCTGCATGGCAGATCTCCAAGACGCAAACCACTGTTAAGCAAAAAGAACATTAGGGCTCGTCTCAATTTTGCTAAGAAACATCTCAATGATTGCCAAGACTTTTGGGAAAATACCTTGTGGACTGATGAGACAAAAGTTGAACTTTTTGGAAGGCAAATGTCCCGTTACATCTGGCGTAAAAGGAACACAGCATTTCAGAAAAAGAACATCATACCAACAGTAAAATATGGTGGTGGTAGTGTGATGGTCTGGGGTTGTTTTGCTGCTTCAGGACCTGGAAGGCTTGCTGTGATAGATGGAACCATGAATTCTACTGTCTACCAAAAAATCCTGAAGGAGAATGTCCGGCCATCTGTTCGTCAACTCAAGCTGAAGCGATCTTGGGTGCTGCAACAGGACAATGACCCAAAACACACCAGCAAATCCATCTCTGAATGGCTGAAGAAAAACAAAATGAAGACTTTGGAGTGGCCTAGTCAAAGTCCTGACCTGAATCCAATTGAGATGCTATGGCATGACCTTAAAAAGGTGGTTCACGCTAGAAAACCCTCAAATAAAGTTGAATTACAACAATTCTGCAAAGATGAGTGGGCCAAAATTCCTCCAGAGCGCTGTAAAAGACTCATTGCAAGTTATCGCAAACGCTTGATTACAGTTATTGCTGCTAAGGGTGGCCCAACCAGTTATTAGGTTCAGGGGGCAATTACTTTTTCACACAGGGCCATGTAGGTTTGGATTTTTTTTTCTCCCTAAATAATAAAAACCATCATTTAAAAACTGCATTTTGTATTTACTTGTGTTATATTTGACTAATGGTTACATGTGTTTGATGATCAGAAACATTTTGTGTGACAAACATGCAAAGAATAAGAAATCAGGAAGGGGGCAAATAGTTTTTCACACCACAGTATATTCCGACACTGACTTTATATATTTAAGTTTTGACTTTATATATTCCAGCGCTTACATTATATATTCCGAAATATTCCAACGCAGTCTTTATATACTCAGGTTTTGACTTTATATATTCCAGCGCTGACTTTATATATAAAAGTTTTGACTCCGCTAACTTAAAAGCCTTGTGCAGCGCCTGTCAGTTGAAAATTGATTGTTTGCTTGCTTTTATCGCTCTCTCTCTCTGCTCCTAGCGGAACTGTCATCTCTGACTTGTCATGGAGCACGTTTAAGCTCATGTGTTTGCAGTGTTTGAATAAAAACCCTTCTTGTTTCTACGACCTCCTGTGTCTCTATATATATATATATATATATATATATATATATATATATCTATACTAATAAAAGGCAAAGCCCTCACTCACTCACTCACTCACTCACTCACTCACTCACTCACTGACTCACTGACTCATCACTAATTCTCCAACTTCCCGTGTGGGTAGAAGGCTGAAATTTGTCAGGCTCATTCCTTACAGCTTACTTACAAAAGTTGGGCAGGTTTCATTTCGAAATTCTACGCATAATGGTCATAACTAGAAGCTATTTTTCTCCATTTACTGTAATGGAGTTCAGCTGGAGGGGCGGAGTTTCGTATGACATCATCACGCCTCTCACGTAATCACGCATTACGTAGAAAGCCAGGAAGAGCTACAAAACGCGCTTTAGAAAACATGCATTATATAATTAAGAAGGCAGCGAAACAATTAGAAGCGAGCGAGTGACATATAAAACCATATTCAGCGCCTCACGTGAACTAACGCAGTGCGCAGACAAAAAGCAACAGTTCCAAAGAGTGCTGAACAAAAACCGAATTACATGAACATTCGCCTGTAGCGCCCACATCCGAGGTTCGATTCCCGAGAGGGGATGCACTAAGTATGTACGCGCGCTTCTCGATTTATTTTAACCTCGCATCCCCTTAGTTTGAGACGTATGAAAACGCATGCGGTTAACGCAGAAAGACAGATCACCTATTCACCTATTGAAGCTTCATGAATAATGGATACTTTATTCGCGATCAATGATTGTTTTGGTAAAGCCATACTCAGTGTATTCATTAGATGAACGGTAAATAAGTAAGAGCGATGGGACGGTAACTTACTGAAGTACACAAGCAAAACCACAATAGCACGCGGGCTCGATATACTGTAGTGCGCTTCAACTCGATCTGACTTGCGCGATCACATTCCAAAAAATATTTCTTTTCAAGTTCTATTTAGTCCATATGAGTCAAACTCAAGGCCCACGGGCCACATCCGGCCCGGCGTGTAAATTATATCCGGCCCGCGAGATCATTTTATATACTGTATTATTGTTATTAATGGCCCGGGGATATGAAGCGCTGGTAACACAATAAACTACAGATCCCATAATCCAGCGCTTCAGTTGCCTTGCCGAACACTTACCACGTTAATCAAGTCTAGCTTATGATGCTACAAGTTATTGCCAAGCTAGCCCACACGATGCCAAAGAGAAAAGGTGATTCTGAACATAGAGCCTTTAAAAACCGATGGGAGGCTGAGTATATGTTTACTGACATTGCCGGTAAACCCGTGTGTCTCATTTGTGGAATGTGTGTACAAAAACTGGGGTCTCCTTCCCAGCAAAAGTCGAGCAGCCGGCGCGCGCGCATAGCTGTGCCGGGATTTGAGACGCTGACTGCGCTTCTGCCTTAAGTCAAAGTGAGCACTTTTAATTTTTTTCATCCTCCCCCTGAGCTATAGCCCAGACAAGTGCAAACACGGGACCCCTTTTCTACACCACGGCAAAATAATATTAAGGCGATTCACACTTTCTTTTGCACGTATATGATTATGAGATCCTCAGCTCAGATTATGAAGACACGCACACGAGTGAAGGACTGACAGTGCCATCACAGCCGATTAATGGCAGAGACGTCTCACCAGTCTACACAAGACCCACCGCGACTGTCCCCAAAAGGCGATCATAACGTCACCGAACACATCTCTCTATACTATATAAAAGAAAAATGCAACTTTACTTTCTTTACACCTTTTTTCATTTTATCCCAAACCAAAGCCTTTCTCTCTTAACACTGCAGAGGACACAAAACAATTTTTCTTTAATTACTGGTAATACCGTTAAGGCACATTACCAGAGGCAGAAATTTGAACGTTCACATAGAAAATGTAATTTCTATACCACAGCCGTCGTGTAGCGCCTTTCAAAAGGGATCAACTACCGAGAGATGATCCATATACATTTTAGCTGCTGTTAGTACTACTTACCTGTTCTGTTATACCGTCTTTTAAAGTGTAGTTTACCCGCAACCACTCGAGTAGTGCTCAATGTACCTGTATGTTTCACTGTTTAATAACTAATAGACTATTTTATTATTTTTCCCTTGCACTCAGTGACCAAAGCTATACACACACATATAGACACATAAATATATATACACATATATATACCTGTG
>JANRMT010062834.1:10132381-10176773 GCA_026402145.1 Polypterus bichir lapradei
GGTTTTTGTTCAGCACTCTTTGGAACTGTTACTTTTTGTCTGCGCACTGCGTCAGTTCACGTGAGCCGCTGAATATGGTTTTATATGTCAGTCGCTCGCTTCTAATTGTTTCGCTGCCTTCTTAATTATATAATGCATGTTTTCTAAAGCGCGTTTTGTAGCTTTTCCTGGCTTTCTACGTAATGCGTGATTACGTGAGAGGCGTGATGATGTCATACGGAACTCCGCCCCTCCAGCTCAACTCCATTACAGTAAATGGAGAAAAGCAACTTGCAGTTATGACCATTACGCGTAGAATTTCGAAATGAAACCTGCCCAACTTTTGTAAGGAAGCTGTAAGGAATGAGCCTGCCAAATTTCAGCCTTCTACCTACACGGGAAGTTGGAGAATTAGTGATGAGTCAGTCAGTCAGTCAGTCAGTCAGTGAGTGAGTGAGTGAGTGAGTGAGTGAGGGCTTTGCAGTTTATTAGTATAGATATGTGTGTGTGTGTGTGTGTGTGTGTATATGTATATATGTAGATATGTATGTATATCTATATATATGTTTATATATATTTGTGTGTGTATGTATGTACGTATGTGTGTATGTATATGTATGTGTGTATATGTAGATATGTATATATATATATATATGTTTATATGTGTGTGTGTGTATATCCGCTGCGAAGCGCGGGTATTTTGCTAGTATATATATATATATATATAAAAGATAACCCCTGTAGCGACAATAATTGCCTTTATTGAATAGACAAACCAGGGATGAACAAGTTCCTTTCTACTGCAGCCACAGCTGCGACACACATAAAAAACATCAATAATAACTCATAAACTTGCAATATTATTTAGGAAAATCGCAACATTTTACTCACCAAAAATTTGGATTATTTGTAAACAAAATCCATCGTCCTCTCTTCCCTCAAAAACAGTTCAATTACTCTGTCATACGGATTATCCGTGCGCTTCAGTTCCATCAAAACCTCACTTTCTATCGCCATCGAAGCTAATGCTGAAAGGCGAACCCGCCCTATGGTATTTCTGGCATAAGTTTGAATTCGCTTTAGGGCTGAAAATGTCCGCTCGACAGAAGCAGTGCACATAGGAATGCTCACCGCCAAATATACCAATGTGAACAGCTGCCCCATGCTCTCATTCAGATTTTTCTGATGAAGGAAGTCAAGGAGATCAGTGGGAGATTCTCCTGCAAAATCATCCATGGCATACATTACAGTCAGTTCTGTTTTTAGCCGAGACAGATCAAAAAGTGCTCCGTGGCTCTTGTGTTAAAGTGGAGAAGGCTGCATGCATGAAATTTTTCTTGTATTCCCGAAACTCCTGGGGCTCGTGACAAACATCAGGTTTTCGTGGTCTTCAAATCTGGTCTGTGTCTGGCAAATAATATTGTCCAGAATCCTGCCATGGAGTTGGCCGTAGTGCACGCGACGATCTTTTGCTCAGAGCATTTGCGGTGCGTTCAGTGGCCTCGTAGAGTTGCTCATATCGGCTTCTATCCAATCAATGGGTATGAATACAATTTACGTTGCCGTACGCCTGCTAGAGGGCCCTACTGACACCAACTCAAAATCTGATTGGTTGAAGCAACAGGTTAATCGACATTTATTCTGTGTTAGAGTGCCTCCACAACAGATTGTGAAAGCCTCTCTGCCTGGCAACAAATGATCGCTGAAATGTGATTGGTTAAATGCTTTTTTACGAAACTCCACCTCCCACGGCTATCGAGCTGCAGTCTATTCTCTCTGCCTGGCAACAAATGACGGCTGAAATGTGATTGGTTAAATATTTCAACACGAAACTCCGCCTCCCACGGCTATCGAGCTGCATTCTATTACAGTATATGGACAAAAATACGTCCCAGTTATGACCATTACGCGTAGAATTTCGAAATGAAACCTGCCCAACTTTTGTAAGTAAGCTGTAAGGAATGAGCCTGCCAAATTTCAGCCTTCTACCTACACGGGAAGTTGGAGAATTAGTGATGAGTGAGTCAGTCAGTGAGTGAGTGAGTCAGTGAGGGCTTTGCCTTTTATTAGTATAGATGAGATAAGGAGCTTTATGTAGTAACTTTTTTCAACCACTACCCAGGGCTTGTGACCCTAGGTAAGGATGTGCTGTAGATGTAGACAAAGCAATAAACCAACATTTCTTTCTGTGGACTTAAATTTTGTAAAACTACGCCACTGCACCGATTCTTTGGCCAGACCTCTGATAACCACTATCCTAATTTATGAATAGGACCCAGAGGTACTTGAACTTGAAGCAGCACCCCTTAGCTACAGAAAACAAGCAACTCTGATCCTGGAGTGGATCGTGATCTCTGATTTAGCAGTCCTAATTCTCATCTCAACCACATTACACTCCGCTGCAAATCATTCCACTCTAATATCCCAGTCTGATGTGGTGAGGCCATATATACAACTTCATCTGCAGACAGCAGAGATGCAACCCATATGTTCTTAAATTCAATACCTTCCAAAATTCCGCCATAACTAAATCTCCTATTCATGCAAATTATGAATAGAAGAGAAGAAACAACACAACCTTGGTTGTGTTCAACTCCAAATTGAACAGACTTGACTTAGTACTAAATATGTAAATATACCTTTTGTTCCACAAATACAGAAAGCAAATACGTACATACTGTAACAACATTCTAAACCCATGGTCCTTTCTGAAGATATTGTGGAGTATATGGTAGTTTTTTTCATATCTACAAATATAGAAAGGACTGGTATATTTTATTAACCTATGTTATGTCTTTGCCAGGCTAAAGAGTCTGTGCCCTATTCCATGCCCAGGACAGAATTCATATTGGGACTCCTGAACATGAAGTTCAGCTATCAGATGTTGATGTTATTCTAGTGCCCGAGTAAAATAGGGCGATACCCATATTTATAAACAGGATCCCAAACTCCTGGTCTGCTAGACCTAATTTACTGTCCCTATCTTCCATGCAAAACTGAGGAGGTACATTAGCCAAGACACCAACACAATATACTGTGTTTTCAGTATGACTAATTGAATCTCATTTCGCAGCCTCGTCACTAGGGAGCTTTTAATTTACCACAGCAACCTTAACCACAAAGATGGACCCCACCCTATCCAATGGTTCTGGCACTGAGAGGAGAGCGTTTTCCACCAAGCTGAGGAGTTCCTCAAAATATTCCTTTCACCTCTCAAATATATTTACAATTGAGACTCAGTGTTTCCTCACTTTTGCTTAGAACAGTCTGTGTGATATCTTACCTACTTTTCTTCGGCTGTCAAATGGATTCCCAGAACTTCTTTAAAACCATTCAAAATTAATTTCGTATCACAAAATTCAGCCCACACACTGGCCTTCACTTTGGACACAGCCATCGCTGCAAGTGTTTTGGAATTCAGGTATCTCTCTGGAGACCCTTCTACCACTTGAAGGCCATTTTATTCAACTTCACAGTGTCTCTTAAAATTCAGCAAGTTCACCAGCAAGTTTTAGGGTTGCCATCATGACAGGTATCAACAACATTTGACCACAGGTTCTTGTAGTTGCCACCATATCTGAGGTCTTAACACAGTCATTTGAGACTCTAATCCCCTGACAAGTAGGAAAAATTAAGGCAATTGGGGAATCTTCTGAAACAGATTTGGCCTGTACTGCTGTTAAATGATAATACTGTGATGTTGCCTCATGTTAGAAGCCAAAGAATATGGAGTACATTGGAATAAGATGCAATCTGGACCCATCTTTTTTCACTGTTCCACTATATCATGGTATGACAAACAAAACAATCTCTATCCATCTCTTCTTGGTGCTAGCAAAATTTCTCATTGCTTGTGTGCATGGTATGTACTCAATTTCCAGTCTGAACACTCACGTCTGTTACATCTTGAAAACACAAAGCTGGTCCCTCTACAACTACCACTTATCTACAATAAAGTCAAATCAGTTTAATTTTTTCAGCTTGGTATCGGGAGTTGATAAAAAAATAATAGCGCAGTTATTTTAATCTAACAAGTTAGCTTCATCTTCAGAAAGCTTGGGCAGAGCCAAATGTTCTAGTAATTAATTTATTTTAGATCAAGAGGGTCTGGAACTTACTGCAAATGAGTCAAAGTAGAATTGTTTTTTTTAAATCTATTAATTTGATTTCCGGCGCCACGTCCGAGTGGCAGCCTTTCCAGCAGCTCCGTGTATGACTTTATTTTTTTACCTTTTTTACTATTTTTTCTATTTTTTTTTCTCAATTCACTGATCACTTCTACCACTTTCTTTTATATGGAATCGCTCCCTGGACACTTTTTACTATTTTTACTACTTTTGTGAATTTCCCCTTGGGATTAATAAAGTATCTAATTTCACTGGGTTTACTGACAAGGTTCCCTGTTTTGGTTTTAATGTTCAAAATTAAAAGGGCAGAAGGCATACACTTCAGAAGTCCAAATATCAATAAGATGCTGGTTTTAGCAATGGAAACTGAATATTGAGCCTGCATGTTGTGGATCTTAATCTCCACTCCTTGAAGTAACAAAGAGTTTCATCTCTATTTACTTTCAGTAACTAATAATTCATGTCTTTTGATTGACACACGAGGGCACTTGGTCTCTAAAGATAAAAGTTGTGATTCAGGTTTGGAGATCTTCTGTTGTTTGATCATGCAAACAGTATGGAGAAGTTGTGTATTGCTCCTTTGGCAGCAGTCCACAAGAATGCAGGATCATCAACAGAGTCAGAATTAACAGTAATAAATGCATCATGTTTGAGGGAGAGCGTCTTGACAGAAACATCAGTACGTACAAAACAAGTACCGAATGTCCAGCGGTTAACATTGAGGGAAAATAAACCGCATAAGGATTGATCTGTGGTGTGAGAGAATGGGAAATAAAAATACAGTCATTCCTAAAATGTAAGTGACAGTGGTAAGGAAAAAAAAGAATATTCTTTAACTGCTGAGTTTATTAGCTGGTAACATTCAACCAAATTTAAATAACAAATTCATTTGGAGATTGAATAAGTGGAGGGCAGAACACAATGATGAAAGGGGGGTGGAATTTACCTAATAGTGATTTTATTATATAAATTTGTTTCAACACTGATAATTATCTCAAAGTTTTTGAAATTTAAAATGTGATTGGTTAGATAGGGTAAGAGTGATGACTAGTATGGAATTGGGGAGTAGGCAACTCACAGGACAATCCTTTTCTCACCCATCTCCATTAACAAGTAGCAAAAGCAGTAAGCATCATCAGAGCCAAGTATTTTGCACAGTTTGTGTCACATTAGAATGATCTTACTGCACTTACAAGAACTAGCCGAGAAAGAAGTGACTACAAAATATTCTTATTTCTGAATTAAGAGACATCCTTAGTTAATAGCCTAGATTATCTGCAAAGACACGTTTTTTTTTTTTTTTTTTTTTTACACACCAGAGAATGCTTGAACATTTTAAAATGCCAAAATGAGATTAGTTATAAAACGTATAGAAAACTGAACTTGACAGGGAAAAGCGAAGGAAAATTAAAGAATGATAATAATAATAATATTAAAATATTTGAAAGCATCGATTCATTATGCCACTCAAGCTCTCCTTCCCAAATGTAAATGCAAGCACAGAAAATCATTTAGAGCTTCCAACTGCACACCCACCCAAACTATAACAATACTATAACAAAACTATAAAAAACCCAACTCCCTTCCCCTTCTGCCATACATAACAGTATGTCTTAAACAGATACATTATAGCATATTAAAACCACCAGCCTGCCTCATTTCCTACAGAGGATATAGAGCAAAGAAGCATTATAATAAATTAAGTCCAAAATAGTAACCCGATGGAAACAATGAAACATGATAAATAGCAGCAAAAAAAAAAAAAAAAAAAAAAAAAAGTCAAGATTATACATGTAATAGAAAGCTTATAAAAACTTTATAGCTCCTATCTCACAATGGTTTAACCCCTCAATATGGAAGCACAGGGACAACCCATACACCCTGAAAAACAGAAATGCAAACTGTCATAAACCTCCCTTGGCTAACAGGTTGAGCTACAAGTCCACCAGTAGATTTTAAGCTATAGTAGAAGACGCCCGTTTCCAACAATTGTATGACAGGGTGGACAGTTGTGTTTACATTTATCTGGGCATCACATAATGGCTTCTTGGAGCAAGAGGATAAACAATTCTCTCAGACTGAAGCATTAAAAAGCTTTGAGAAAACCATTTGCAATGTGAGTTATACAAATCTTTAAAATCATTCTTCAAAATTAAAGACAAGATAATCAGCAGAGGAATCTCAGCATGGGAAAGGCGCTATATAAATAAAATGTATTATTATTATTATTAAAAACAGGTTAGGATGAATTTTGGGAAAGAGTTAATGGAAAAGGTTATTATAAAAGCTTTAAAGTATCAATAGAAGCAACAGCTTGTTTTGTTTTGTCATAAATCATGTTTCCTCAGGCATTAATTAGCTTGAGGTGTGCTGAATATTAAAGAAAAGGCTGCAACCTCATTTCAGGGACCTTTAGAGGTATGCATAACAAATGTGCCAGTATGATACTATAAAGAAACAAAGTCAAACTCCACTGTACTTAACACCTATATAATTAAACAATCACACAACAGAAAAATTATTGAGCAAAAGTATTATGTACAAATATGTTTACTTTGTTTACATTACCATAAATAAACAATAAGATAGGACTACACAAACAATGAACCACTATATACTAGGACTACCATTTATACCTGTACTAAAAATGTACACAAAAACAAATTTTTAACATAGTATGATACCAGCATTCTGTTAATTTCAGTACCAGAAGTAAATGGTAGTTTCCATGCACCTTGCACTCAACTGTTTATTAGTGCAATCTCATCTAGGTTGATTCAACATGCCCACAAGCAGGACACTCTTCCCCTGCTCCTTGTATTGATTTTCAGAATGCTTCAGGGTGGGAGATAGGGATGGGGTGGTATTTGTTATTTGCTTCTGTATCTTTTTGGTGCCCATTTTGAGATATGAACACTGGTATCAATATTCATAAAAATTTTAGTAACAATCCAACACTAATACTGCATATACTGTACAAAGTCCTAAAAACTACTGATGCAGGTGTGAATGTAATAGAAGACCAGAATATAACAGATAGGAGCTATTTAAAGTGAAATATGATTTGTAATTCCATTTGTTGCAAAGATTATTAATACATTCCTACTGGATTGACAGACATCTGCAGAGTCAATATTTTCAATGTAGATGGAACATTGAACAGGACACATTAAACATTAAAAACCTCCCTTATTTATGGCATCACTAAAAATCCTCACCCCAGACCATTCTTTTCTCAAAAGTGGGGGTTAATATCGGGTACATTTGCAAAAAAAAATTTCCATCTCCAGTTTCAATATGGATTTGCATGAAGTAGTTTACAGGACCAAGAAAATCTAATAATTCTAGCTGGATGAAGCCATTTTGGCATCAGCTTATTTGAAAAAAAAACTATGTTGCTTTTAAGAAAGGATACTCAATCTCTTCCCAACCTGTTTTTTTAAGTAATTCAAATACGTATGAACTGTTGCATAGAGAGACTGATATTACTCTTTCAAGAGGACCTAGAATTTTTTGACCCAGAGGTAACACCACAGAAGTCTAACTGCCACATTATGCACTGTAAAGTTAAGGATAAGGCAGAACACCGACTTCTCCTGATGGTCCTCAAATGACAAAAGATGCCAATAAGGTCTTTATGACCCAACTCATTTGCTCAGTCAAGTTGGTTTAGGGGTGAATGTGCTGGTCATCTTGGGTTTCTCCCCAGATTCTTGATGGAATCTTCAATGACTGAATTTGTAAATTATGGACCCTGATCAGAAATAATATATTTTGTCAACATTTATTAAGGTGATCTCGTCCATCAGGATGGAGCAAAGCCATTCTGCCTTGAAAGTGGACAATGCAAACAGCTCCACCCATTTGATGAAGTAATCCACGCTGCTCATCCAGAAAGAAGACTTCTTCTTGCTCTTTGGCAGTGGTCCTATATGATCAACTACCAAAATCTCTCCCTATTTATTCATTGATATTTACATTTGAAGTGTCACAAGTAAACCAGGTGGATTTTTATATTGTTGAAACACAAGGCATTTTTTTTTCACATGACTCCACACATCATGACGAACCATCGGCCACCAAGCTGCCTAAAAGATCTTGATTAAAGTTCTTCATTCCTTCATTTTGTCCACCAAAAGGGCTGTCGCAGTAATACTGCGGGAACAACCAGCAGTTATTAATTTGATAACAAATAATATAATAATCACTTAATTTCCTCAAAGTAAATGTGCCCTTTTCCCTAGCCATAGCCCCTCTTAACCTCCTGACATACAAGACCAGTGGACTTGGGCTCAAGTAATATCCTGCAGAATCAGAGGCTATCGAGGCTACTGAATTAAGGCAGCTGACACACAACAGCTGAGCTCTTGATACACTATGACTCTGTCATTCTACCAGGTTAATACTGCCTCAAGCCCATGGCCATTGGTGTCAGGCTAAGCCAAGATGAGTTAATCCTGAAGAGTCTTCAATTTCTTGAATATGTCTTGACAAGCTAGTGATGAAATCTAGGCTGTCTCCCTCATGCTGGGTTGATGTGATGGGGCAACAATGTTGGCTGGTTTCAGAATGAATCCAAACAGCATTATCCAGAACTGAGGCAAGCCCTTGGTGGTTAAAACAGACAACCTTGTCACACTGTCCTCTACCACACCCACCTGCCTAAATCCAGAAAATGTAAATCTGAATACCACAGATCCCTGTATTGATTCCATAATCTAATATAACAGAGACATAGGATATACATTTATTATGTTAATACTAATACCTCTAATTGTCAACACAAAATCAGAATTTTTGGTTACCACCAATGGAGATGCCAGGGCTGAGGAAGAGGGCATCAGAGTGCCATCTACCAGTATCTTTTTAACCTATTTAGCAATTACATTCTTCTTGTCAGGGAAGACATATAGATTCTGTGATGGACAGGTTCTGCGGCAATGTCATGTACTGTACATGACAAGTACACATTTTTTGTAGAAAGAAAAATAAGTCTTTTTGTGACCTAAGAATGAGATAAGCTCATTTTAGAACCTTTCGATGACTAGATAATTGTTAATGTTGTTGTGACTAGTTATGTACTGAAATAAAAATTATTCTCCAAAGATGAATTCCAAAAAATACTAGGCCAAATACTGATTACATTTTTTCATTCATTTTTGTCCATTTGTTTTTGTACCTTTGCGTGAGAACTGAATTAAATACATTTCACTTTTGACTTAAAATGGTTTATCAATTAAATCTGCTATATACAAAACTCTAACGTATGTGTGTATGTCTGTGTGTGCCCAGTCCCTTTAGTTCAATCTGGTTGGTCAGGTTGGCTTTGGTGGCTCAGTAATAAGGGTGATGACAGAATATGTTAGGAATGTGTTAGGTATATGAGGTTCAATTCCTGACTGTGACAATTTTCATCATAAAAAAAAAAACAAAAAAAAAAACAAAAAAAAAAAAAAACAATGAGTCAAAATGGAGCATTTCAACAACAACAAAGAGAATAACCTACCAAGTGACGCTGGTGCAACACTGAGTTGCCTTCCAGTTAAATTATAAAACTCCAAGTTAATGAAAAATCCTTTTATTATAGAAGTCAGTCTTTTCAAATAGGACATTAATAAAAATGTAATGATAGATAAAGGCATAAACAAAATATAGTGTTGTAAATAATAAATCATGACTTGCAGCATGTAAGTTTATTAAAAAATGTACACTTTCCCATCATGCTGACAAACAGTGTGCATCCAATGATTTTAAACTTGCATATAATTTATATACCAAGTGTGGCAAACACACTTTGTTTATTAAGGTCAGTGTATTTAAATAGTGTTCCTTTGTGTCTTGATTTAATTTTTTTCAGTATGATCCCTACTCCTTAACCCTTCTTTTGTCCATTTATTGCATTGTAATTTCCCACTATGTCTCTACTACTGGTGTTCTCCATTGTAAACAAACCAATACAATTATCTACAGGTATAGATGCCATTCATTCATCACAATGTAATGCAATGTTATGTATCACTCTTTCCCTATAAAACTGGAAGCACTGTCTGAAATCATCATTTATAACAAGAGCAGGAAGGCAACAGACACAGGTGTTCACATACAGCTAAAAATCTCTTTGTATTCACTCATCTGAATATTGAATGTGTCTTTTTATTTGCTACTATTTCTTGAAAATCCCTACACATCCCTCAGCCATCATGTATAGCTACTTTTCTGTCCTTTCTGCTGAATAGTTCTGGACCATTAACACTCAAACCATTAGATTCAGGGCCAGTTTTATCTGCAGGTCATAAGGTTACTCAATAGTTGCTTGTATTGTCAACTGCATAAAATAACCCTGCTGTGTGTTTTTACTATATACCAGTGTTCTCCCTAGCGTCTTTTAGCCAGTCGCTCCGTCCGGCTAATTTAGTTGAGCGCCCACCAACTCCAAGACCATTAGATACGACGACAACTCACAGAGCCACGCCCACCAACTCAGACGCGACGACACAGAAAAACCGGCGTCATTTATATTCGTCTGTCGTAGAGGCCACATGCTCCTCCGAGCCACGTTGACTGTTCATAGAGGCATGTTTCTCACGGAGGTGAATCGCCATATGCAGCGTGTGAAACGGTTTGCGAGGGGTATCCCATGGGATCCTTAAAATGATCCTCTACAACTGAGGTTAAAACACAATGAAGTAAGCAGTCTTTAAAAAACGAGTTTTCGGTTACGACGCACAACCGCGTGCACCATAGCAAACTGTTTACAAGCTACATACAGCAATTCGCATCCGCGACAAACAAGCGTCTTCTTGGATGCTCCTGCAGGAACACGAAAGACGTTTCCCTGCCCACCAACACTCCTTTTTCACCGGCCCGCGTCTACCCTCGCTCTCTAGGCATTCACACTGCCTGCCCATGTGCCTGGAAACTCACCGACCACCCAGTTAGTCCCTTTCGTCTGTGCTAGGAGTCCACATGCACGTCTGAGCCACATTGACTTTTCATTATTCTTTTCGGTTTCGACACCCGACGGCGTCCACCATGGAAAACCATGCGAAAGGAACAACGATGCCCCACCTCGCTACTACCGTGGTCGGGTGTCTTGGTGGATTATATATAGAAAAGCAGCCACAACCGCACAGAGCAATGAAAAGTCTACATGAGTCACAGGTGCATCTGGACTGTGCAAAGACAACAACGAGTTGGAGGTGGGCGCATGAGCAGGCAGTGCATACTGAACGAGAAATTCAGTCACGGACAATTGTGTGTTGGTTCGTTGGTTCATGGTTCGATATACATATACACACAGTTGTTTAAGCATTAGGAGTGTTGTGTGCAAAAATCCTTGTAGCACTCACTGTGGTTCCTGTTTAAAGTGACCCCATCTGCCGTTCTTATATTTGCTCATATTTGGACCTGCGTCCATATTGCAAAAAGTGTGCAGAAACCCTTGCAGCACACACTGTGTCCTGAGCAAAAGTTTTGTCACTGAATTGCTGAGGGTTTTCTACAGAAGCGTATTAGAGCCATGGTGAAGGAAAAAAAATACGGACAAAGTGAAGAAAAAATACTATATGTCAAGAATAAAGTCGAGATGTTAACTTTAATCTTGACATTTCCACTTTAATCTTGACGCTTATGACGAGAATAAAGTCGACATGTTGCTACATAACTTATGACGGGGTTTGAGAAAATCTAGTAAATTAAACTATTCATTTTAAGATGAAGTTTAGTTTACGATGTTCTACTTTAATGACAAACTGCGAGAATAAAGTCAACATGTCGAATTTAATCTCAAGATAAACGGCGAGAATAAAGTATAAATGTTGGGAATAAAGTGGAAATGTCGATAACGCGTACCTGCCGTAGTGAAAGTGTGAATTGAATATCCAACAGGCTCTCCCTTTCCCACTCAAAAGTCTTATTCATAGGTACTTTAAATTTTTTTCAAACGTTTTACCAACATGAGCAACAAGAAGTGTTCAGAAAACAACACTACTCAGTTATTTCAGAGAACAGACGTCACAAACTAATGAAGGTGCGGCGTCAACTCCTCATGTGGCAACTTCAGACAAAAACATTGCAGAGGCTGGTCCATCAGGGGAAGTCTCTTCAGCACACACTCTGCCAATTGATAAATCTAAGCACCGCTTATCTGGCATAAACAAACAATGGTTTAAAGATTTTGATTGGCTAATGGTCAAAGAAAATGTTATGTGGCGCTCATTGTGCATGAAATACTCAAACACACACCCCCCAAGGAGGGGTTACTTTGGGTAAACGTGCCATACACAAGAATTCGAAAAAAAAGCTTGCTAGACCATGAAAAAAGTAAAAAAAGTAAAACGGACATGGAGTCTTCTGCTGACCTTCTTAGGAAAGCGTGTACTAGAGCAAACTGGAATCGGTCAAATTGAAAGATCAGTATCTGTGTTAAATAACTTACAGAGAGATGCCTTTGTGGGAGCTTTAAGATCCAAGCATTGTTTGGCAAAAAATGAGTTGCCACATACAACGTTGTTTGAAAAGCTGTTGGAACACTGTAAAGAAATAAGTTGTTCCCTTTTACAACATCTTAATATTGGTAAAAATGTACATTACACATCTGAAAGAATAATGCAAGAGCTGCTGGATGTCTTAGCATCAGAAAAAAAATCTAACATACTGAAAAATATACACACAGAAAAGATTTTCAGTGTTCTGTGTGATGAAACCACAGATATCTCAGATGTAAAACAATTAATTATTTACATTAAATATGTTTGCCAGGTCACTAAAGAGATCAGAGTTAGTTTTGTATCAACCCGCAATATGATTGACGGCAAAGTGGAGACTATAACCAACACACTGAGTGAGACTATGGACACTCTAGGCTTGAAAACTGCCAATCTGGATGGATTAGGGTCAAATGGAGCAGCTGTTATGATTGGGAAAAAGAAAGGTGTGGCAAAACTGCTTAGAGATAAAACATCTGGACTCTTAGTCAACTGCCACTGTGTAAACCACTGATTGGCCCTTGCAAGTGCCCAAGCAGCAGCTGCTGTACCTTATTTAACAAAACTGAACATCTTAAGGCAGCTATTCTATTTCTTCCAAAATTCTTCAGTTAGGATGGCTGGTTTAACGGAAATTCAAAATATTCTGAACATTCCCCAGATTAAGCTGAAAATGGCCAGTGACACTAGATGGCTGTCTCATGACTTTGCAGTACAGTCGCTACGACAGTGTACGATGTGATCTACTTGGAGGGCCCAGATCGTGGGGACTTTGATTATGGCAAAGCTGCAGACAACTGGGCCTCTAGGAAGAAAAGAAGAATAAATATTTAAATGAAGTCACCTTCTGCATATGCAAGTTGGCTTTGAAGAATATTTTTTAATTTTTCTTTATTAGGTTTCCTATACTTTTTTTCATTGTTTTCACTTTTCCTCCCAACAGCAACAATACTTGTGCCTCTTGGTTTATGTCATAACAATTGTTATTTAAAACTTTTGTTAGGGTTGCAGGATCCTGAATTGGATACTTCTTAAATTTAATAAAAATATTCTGGCACAAGTGTCAAACCTTAAAAAAGGAAGTCATATTGAGCTTTGGAAAATAATTAATAATAATTAACTAATAAAAATAGTGCACATTTAATTTTCCCCACCACCAAATTTCCCCGTCCTGCCCACCAGGCTGGAAAAAATATCTGGGGAGAACACTGTATATACAGTATAGATAGTATTGAATAATATATATATGTATATATAATGTATCGTGTTGTATTCATCTGTATTATAAGACTGGCACTAGTCTGTAAGGGATGTAGAAGTAAGAATATCATTGTACCATGTATGCATGATGATAAATTCGCACTATTACCGATACTTTACTACATGTTCAAGCACCACTGAATGTTTTGTTTCTTTATTAGTTTTTAGGAGGAAATACTCCTTATTTTCTATAATCAAGATATTGAAATTACACAGAACAGAGAAACAGTGTTTATCTAAGCATGCTCATGCAGCCAAGAAAACAAGCATCAGAATGCATGATGGGGCCAAGCATGGTGTCACATGCAAACTGTGCTCAGTTTTACTTTTGTCCGAGGATTTTTTTAGCTCTGCAGTTTAAGACAACTGTAAAAAAAGACATGCCATTATGTGATGTGATATTATAAAATACCTTGTTTATTACTATATGAATGAGCTTTTATTTTGAGCCTGGCAAGTTTTCATAGGGGAGTAGCTGAATTTTAAGGTGCTGCATACCCTTCTTAATACATTTTAATTATTTGTTGTAATAGTTAAACAGTTACATATATTGACAATTTTAATTACCATGGTTTCCGTTATTTTTTTTTTTATATATATATATATATATATATATATATAAACGGTTTGCTCAGTTTTAGTTTCAGTACTTTATCATCATATTTATTCAAACCCACCAGGACATAACTTAATGTTTGCCAGTTCATACTGGAGAGAAAATATCTTCACTGCAATATATTTACCAGTTTACAGGTAAATTAGCTTTGCATTGTTTTAAAGGCAACTATAGTTATCTGAAACATGAATACATTTTGGTGAATGGCCCCAGATGTTAACTGTAATGCATTTGCTGCCTCCACATCTCTAATAATAAAACAGAGATGAAATATTTGTTCCCCTGACCAAATATTTCATACTTGTAATCATGATCTTCCAAGTTAGGCCTCCAAAACATCCATCCATTATCCAACCCACTATATCCTAACTACCGGGTCATTGGGGTCTGCTAGAGCCAATCTCAGGCAACATAGGGCGCAAGGCAGGAAACAAACCCCAGGCAGGGCGCGCGCGCACACACACACACACCAAGGACAATTTAGAATCGCCAATGCACCTAACCCCCATGTCTTTGGACAGTGGGAGGAAACCAGAGCACCCGGAGGAAACCCATGCAGACACAGGGAGAACATGCAAACTCCACGCAGGGAGGACCCAGGAAGTGAACCTGGGTCTCCTAACTGCAAGGCAACAGCGCTACCACTGCGCCACCGTGCCACCCCGCCTCCAACACATAGTGTACTTTAATTTGTGTTAAATAAACAATACTTAGAAATGAAACAGTATCATTAAAGCATCTGTAATCTTGTGAATAAGAGTACAGTAAACACCTTATAAATTTATTTAACTATTTGTACAAGTAATTTTCCTTGCTTACGATGGATAATTCATGTCTTTATCAACTTTAAAAGGCCATTTAATATATGATTTTACTCAACTATCTGAATGAATTTTTTTAACTGTTAGAGTCACTTAGTATTTTGGTATAGCTGTAAGTGAGGTGCCTCACATATCCAGAGATCAGGGCTCAGTCATTATTTGTATGGAGCTCTCAAATATTCTGTGTCCAACAGAGCTTTCTCTGGGTCCTCCATTAACCACTCTCATGCAGTATTACCTTACCTCTAACAGTGGATGTGGCTTTGTGAGAGTGAGTGTGCCCTGTAATGGATTAGTGTACCATCTAAGACTTGTTCCAGTTTCATGTATAATGCTTCCAGGACACTTTCAGACTCATCAGAAGCCTGCAAAGGAAGACAAATGGTGTCCAACCTATCTGTTTATAGAAGTGGCTGATTTCTAAAGTGAAGGTTACTTTGTTATATTGTCTGGTACCTCTGATTACATTACTAATATTTGGCCTACTTGCCTTCATCCTGGGTTACCCTGCTACTTTGGTATCTCTATTTTAACACCTGTTTTAAATATGTACTATATTTTATGCCTTGATTAATATGTTATGTTTTCCTGTTTCTGTAGGACTAACTGATAATGTCTGCTGCACTATAAGAAAAGTTGAAATTAATCTTTTTTTTTCTTTTACTTTTTTCTGTAAAAGTAATTTAGAGATGATAAATTTCACTTTTCCCAATGCATGTACAGATATATTTGACTTCTTTGGAGAAAAATGACAGTAACTGAAGTACAATACTGTTACCTACGTATAATAAAGTGCAGTTTAGGAAATGATTGGACGTATAGAATAAAATTTCCAATTCTCGCATACAGAACTGCTGCTGTTTAAATTCAGGCAGTGTAGGAAAGGCGCACAGCAGTTACCACTTCACACATATTTTTAATGAACAAATATATTAACTTATTTAATAACCTTACACATGTCTTTACAAAACTGCATGTTATCTAAACATACAGATTAAATTTGAATGTGCAAAATGGTACACAATATAGTACATCCTAAAAGTCATGCCAACAGTTTGAAAATTTTTAAAAATAATTTAACCAGACTTGTCCAATTACATTTTGAAATCTGACTGGAAGGAGAGAAGCATTCAAAACAACTGTGAACAAAACAGAAGTATTATGATATTGGTTACACTCCTTTTTAATATATGTTACTGATATACTAGTGACAATCAGTTATTTTTAAGAACGACAAAAATTTAATGATACTCCAGTTACATCCAAACTTTCAAATATGTTTATATTAGGTTGATTAGTAACTCTCTAATTGGATGATGTTTGTGCAGGAGTGTGCCATCCTAACGACTGGCTTCCTAGCCAGAGTTTACTTCTGCCTCGTATATGTGCATATCTGTATTTATTTTCTTTACATATAGGTTTTAATCCATTTCTATGTGCAGAAGAGGCATGAAGTGAAATTAAGGTTTGGCATTTGTAAGGTATATGTAAATTTAATTTCTTTTCATTATCGATATCAGCAATGTTCCAGATGATTTTTACAATAGATGCATAGGACAGTGTCTTGTGACTTTGTAGGTTTTGCTTTTCATTTTAGATCCCACTAATTGCCTTACAAATAAATAAAACAAACATGCATTCAAAGTTTTGACTTACCTTGCAATTATCTTATTTTGAAGAGGCAATAAAAAATCATATGCAGAGAGCTTATGAGCTGCACAGTTTCCTGGCGATGCTCCATGTAATGTAACAATAACTAATCGAACCACATGACCAGAAGGAACTCTTAGTCTCCATTGATAATAAGGTTTCTTGGGACTCGTCAAGGTCAATGTTCTGTTGTTGCCATATTTCGCATAAAGGTCAAATGATATTGCTGTAAAACAAATAATGAAAAACAGAAAAATTGCAACTTTGAAGATATTACATACAATTAGTAGATAATTATATATTTTATTGCACATTTCATCTTCCTAATTACCTCTTGAATAACAAATATGTTTAAAGGAAATTTACAAAAATATGACTTTAAAACCAAAGAAATATCTCAAGCAACATTTTTTATTAATTATGATGTACCTGTAACCTTTAGAATATAGTTTCTGCTCAAAAGCTATTAACTGAAAAATCCAAGGCTCAATTTACCTAATAAAGAAAAAAAGAATTTTACCCGATTTCACTCCTAGATCATACTCTCCAGAATTGGAATCTGTAATAAAACAAAAAGTTTAATTGGTTTTAAAATACAATACAAATGAAACCACATACACTAAAAAAATAAAAAATAATCAAATAAGATTTACCAAATAACTCAATTGGGTCTAAATCTTCATCAAACGAATATACCTCCTCGCGAGCACGAGTAAAGTTAATTTTCGATTTAATTCCAATAACTCTTTGTAGATTGAAGGATCTGGTGTTTTTCATTTGGTGTGCAATATTAGCTGGTGCAGAAAATTTACACCAGTAGAATGCTTTAGCTCCTCGTTCTCCTTCACTGTAATAAAAAGTTAGAAAACTGAAGTCATTAGTGCACACTATTCTCTCTAGTGTTTACTAATTCAATAATTGTATGCTTTTAAGATATAACCTACCACATACCCAAAAGGGACAGAGAAGGAAGTAATAAAAGAACACACTCGCACACAAATTAGTCACTCAGTTTATCTGCCCCACTGGATATATTTACCGTATATTTTATTGCCTACATCAACTGAATGAAATGGCTCATCCACATGACTAAAGGCCCAACATGCTAAAATGTCTCTTTCTCATCCTAAAAAAATTATTTTTTTCTGTTTCCCACTTCTGACTGCCATACCTCTCCATCAAGAAAAAAATGGTTTTACTCATTTTAAAGACATAACTCATAAATGGGTTTTAGTTTGGTAATTTCATGAAACTAATGTCAAAATTTTTGTTTTCCAAAAAATACTTAATACAATTGACCCAGACAGTTAAAAAAATTCTAAAAGCGATCCACACACATAACACTTTCTATTTTGCACTTTGCAAATTCCAGTAATATAACAATAAATGAACAATATTTTTCCACAGTGGTGATGTAAATGGCATGAATAGAGTGAAGGAATCCATAATATGCTGCTACGGTATTTGCTATGTATATTCTATGCAAGTGGCACAGAGGCAGCACTGCTGCCTCACAGTAAGAAGGCCAGGGTTCACGTCCCCAGTCCTCCCTGTAAGGAGTTTACATGTTCTCCCTCTATCTGCATGGGTTTCCTTCGGGTGCTCTGGTTTCCTCCCACAGTCCGAAGACATGCAAGTCAGGTAGATTGGCAATGTTAAATTTGCTCTGGTGTGCGTTTGTGTGTGTGTGCCCTATGATGGACTGGCACCCTGTCCAGGGTTTGTTCCTGGATAGGCATCCCCCATGACCCTGTTCAAAGCTAAGTGGTTTAGAAAATGACTAATGACTGACTGTATTCTGTGCAAGATACAAGAAGTGTGTCACTGTCCAATTGTATACACACACTTGTCTGTGTTTCAGCCATTCACATTTTAATTGTGTTACCTATTCAGTTTTTCTCTTTATCATCTGTAAATAATATTGAAGGACATGTATTCAGATAGAACTACTGTTTTACATATGTGGGTTCTTATAATATGTTACTTAGAAACATCTGCAAAGCAGTATGTTGTTTGACATGCCTTCATGCCCAAGTGTATGTTGCCTAACCTGCGGTGGTTACATATGTCACTCTAATATAAGTTGCACAATCCTGATCCTGGAGTGCTGCACTGGTTCAGATGTTTGGCACTAGCTGTTTTCAGCTTAATGTCTACAACTTTCTATCTGCCATCTCAGAACTTAATGTCACTTTTACTTCTTCTACTTTTTGAATTTGAAAAAGACACATAATATTATGCATTTTATTTTACAGAAATCTTTTCATAGCTCATTAAGAATTTTAAGTTCTTTATTGTTCCCTTTTATTAACAGGTACACAAATAACAGTAACAAATGACAAAGGAGACAACTTATACTGTGCAAATATTCAGATGTTTCACTTTCTTTAAGTAGAGGAATAGAATAACACACTTAGGGAAAAAAATGTAGAAAAGAGTTTAAAAAGTGTTATAAAACTACAGAATTATAGGTACAAGGACCAGAATATTTAATTAAACAACATTTTCAATAATCCAAAAGAACTGGAATCTAATTAAGAAATTTTGTGGAAAAAAATCTTCAAGCCAATGTTCTCTCAAGGTCCAGGTGTAATAGCACAATCACGTTACAGAAATGAAAGGAAAAGGAAGAATAATTTGTCTCCCTATTTAGCACATATTCTTATCATATGATTATTTGTATGTCTTGCATTATATATATATTTCCCCCGGAACGCTTGGTGACAGCCCCCTGGGTTGCATCGGGGCCACAGGCATAGGACTTTGCAGCTCAGCCCTGTTCGGATCCATGGACACCACCAGGGGGAACTGCATGGCTTTATGAGCCCATTTGGGCAGCAATTCCACCACACCCGGAAGTGAAGCTGGAATTAGGTCAGCAAACACCTGAACCACTTCCGGGTGGGTTATAAGAGGAGCCAGCAGCCACCACTCCAGGTGCCAGAGGCGGGAGAAGGGAGACAAAGCTGCCTGGGAGAAGTGGAGGATTGTTCAAAGGAAGGATTTGTGTTTGTGATTATTTTGTTTTTGTGCTTCTGGGACTGTGTTGTGCCTGAAGGACACAGGAAAGACGTGGACCCCAGGTGAAGAAAATAAACATTTATTTATTTTACTTGTGTCTCCAGAGTCTGTCTGTGCCGTGTCAGGCGCCAATATAGCGCCTTGTATCACAATATATATAATACTAGGCTGACCCGCCTTTTAAGGCGACCGACTTTTAAGTTGACCACTTCTTAAGGCAATTCAATAAGTAGATCAATTTGATATTTTATACAAACTCATTAATTTGGTTATATTGCATTTGAGCGGTATTACTTTAATACTCGTAGTTTCTGTTATTTTTGTGATGAAATTTAAACTTTTTTTCTATATTGAGGTCGCCCTTTTGAACCCCCCTGATATTTACTACGCGGTGAGGCATTTGTACTCCATCAACATTATTTCCAGAGACATAATTTTGTCTATTTTTCCAGCACATCGCGCACAAAAGCAAGGGAATGATGGGAGCACCAGAACTCTGCTCACATCATGTCACTTCGTACCGCAAGCTGCAAGTAGTAAGTCTGTGATAAGTGGAATACCGCTACGCTTTCCACTCACGGGACGGAAGGACAATCCCGACCGCTTTTATATAGTAAGAAAGAAGAAGAAGATATCGCACAGTCTGGAGTAGAAAATCATCTTTTACCTGGAAAAACGAAACTACAAATCCCATCGTGCATTGCAAAATGGACGGGGCGTGTGTGAAACTCCGTGCTACTCACACAGTCTGGAGTAGAAAATCACCTTTTACTTGGAAAAACGAAACTACAAATCCCATTGTGCATTGCAAAATGGACGGGGCGTGTGTGAAACTCTGCGCCTGCGTAGCACTCATGGGACGGAAGGACAATCCCGACCGCTTTTATATAGAAGGATTTACATATTATGCAGGTGATATATTTTTTCTTTAAATCGCGATTTCATTTTAGCTATAAAAGTATTATAGATAGACAGACAGAGAGACTTTACTTGGAAACAAAAACTTTACAGACGATAGAGGAAAAAAGAATATATATCAATGTAGCAGTATACAACTTGTAGAACTGGGTAGTATGGCGAAAAATGTATACAATGGTTTCATTTGAATTTAGGTCTATAAATACAAACATCTTATTAAACTATATCGGTCAGTCACTATATTCACTAACTGTTGTTCTCTTGGTTCCAAGCATTTTCAAGTGCCTCACACAGGCCTTGAGTAATCATTTATTCTGATCCATATGATCATATTATTCTACAAATGCCTGATATGAAGTAAAGCTCAATCGTACTCCAGTTACAAGGCCAATTTAGTTTAGGAAATGATTTGACATAATATAAAATTTCCAGTTCTAGCTTAGGAATCAACAGGCTATCTTGTTCTAAAAAAATTCTAATGTTTGTGGAAACTAATGTTCCTGAATGACTGCTGTAAACATCAGTTGCCATTTAACATAACTTGTATGTTTTTGGGATGTAGGCAGAAATGACACAAGAAGAACATATAACCTCCACACAGACAGAACGAGGGGTTCACACCTAGTGCTAACCATCACACTTTTATACCACCTTTATGTAAGCATATTACACAACAACTGTTACCCCAAAAAGACAAAAAAAAGTGTTCAGTTGCTTATTTTTACAAGTTAACATCTTGAAACTGTATACATGACTATATTCGAATGGAAATATTAACTACAGTAATCAAAGTAATAACTATAACTGATTATTATCTTTCACACACAAAAAAACAACCTCAATTTAAATGTCTGTCTCAAGAGTAATGCAAAAAGGAATAAAAATGTTGGAGACTGCTTGTGACAACAATGCATCTGTTGTGAAAAAATTCAACACTTAAGAAAATAGGAAAATACCAACATTAGATGAGTTCTAAAAAAAAAAAAGAAAAGTCTTCTTATTACACCAAGACTATATTGACATTGGTTACATAAAATTTAAGATTCAACTGTCAAAATCTGCCTACAATCTATGAGACCTATATTCACTTCTAGTTCTAGCCTACCAAATGTGATGGGATTCCCTGAGGGCATCGGGGCTGCTAGATTGAAAAGTCTGTCTCTAGACATGGAAAAACCCACCAAAACCCAAAGCCCTATGAGAAGGAGGCAAGATTGTCCTGCTAATATAAAAGGCTGCACTCTGTCAGAGGCAATATTTTTCATTTATTTGGAGAGTACCCTAGAAGTGATTATTCCATGGGTGAAGATGCAAAACAGTTGTTCTGAGTAGCATATAAATTGAAGAGGAGGATATTTGTTTCTTTACCTTGCCTTATATTTGTTGAACACATGTTAGGCTAACTAAACTCTAGTTACCAGCATCACATATAGCACCAGTTTTATATAATTAGGCCTAATTTATATAATCAGGCATTTTTTCTACCTACTTCTGAAAAAACACAACTTAAAGGAAATGTATATAGAATTATTAACTCCTCTGAGTGCACTTGAATAAAAGGCTATTATGGCTATAGTTTTTTTTTTTTTTTTTTATCTTTTTAATCCTAGAGAAACTTCACTTGTTGCAATATCCAAATCATTAAATATATTCTCAATGTTCACTATAGCTGCTAAAATACCACAGACATGTTTACATTTGGAATTTATAAAAAAAAAAAAAAAAAAAAAAAGGATGAAGTAAGATTTATTCGTCGGAGTCCATCCTGGCAGCACAAGGCAAGAAACAGCCCTTGACTGGAAACCAGTCCACTCTTAAATGACAATTAACCTGATCTATACATTTTCGGGCATGTGGGAGCAAATGTAAAGAAAAACCCATGCAGACAAGGGACCAACGTAAAGACTGCACACAGTCAGTATCTGGGTATGTAATTCAATTCTTGGAAGAGATCATTGATCATACTTATTATGCCACCATTCCTCCCTATGCATTTCTCATCCTTTCACCATTTGTTATAGCTAAAGACCAATCTCTTACTGACAAATGCTGATATTTTACTATGATGTTTCACTTATGCAAGATTCATTAACAAAGTGAAACTGCAATAAAAACTGCCTAATTGTCTTGGCAATTTTCTGAATAATATGTAACTTCCTGAATTTGCAGAGTCAGTGGGACAATGATTTATCTGAGTGGGTGGTGTGTAAAAAGCAAAACAGGCAACCCCGTTTCAAAGCTTATGCTGGAGCTGAAGAATCTTGTGAACTGGAATGAATACTGCCTAGGTCAGTCACATTAATATTCTAACATATTTTAAGTTTGAAATAATATTTTAAAAAGTCAACATTTTTCTTTTTCAACAAAGCTACAATTTGTCTTATAGTGTAGACTGCCATAAACTCAGGATTGTCTGTCTAGCTGTTTTCTTAAATAACATTTGAAATTGTTAACCTGCTTCAATTCTCTTAAATTTAAACACACCACACATATGTTTTAAGTAATCAATGATCAAAGATCAAGAAATACATTAGTAACAGCTACCTATAAATCGTGAAAACAGAGACCTACTCTGACTGAGTGCAAATATTAATTGAACAGACCTTGTATCAAACTGGAGGATCCAATCAGTCAGCCTGCAGCTTGTATGTCCGGTTACTCAGCTGCTCTGATATAAGTGACACAATGGGCATCCTATCACTATTTGAGCTTCTAAGGCAGGATGGATGTTTCATAGCATCTGGAAGGAGCAGTGAACAGAATCATAGTTGTGGAGTGGTGTGTTTAAATGTGAAAATTGAAACAGGCTACCAAAATACAGTAATTAGCAGTGACACATAAAGCAAATGCAAAGATGAAAACACGCAGGAGCAAATGCACCAAAACACTAATTACATTTCAACTGAATCATAATCTTAGATAATAAAATTGCACTTCATATTTAAATCAACCATTCTTCGAAATAATCGATAAAACAGATCAATTACAGTTCCTTAATCCTTTCCACGATAATGCTTTGCCAATATCATGAAACGTTTTATCTACAAAGCTTGCCAAATGTTAGTCAGTCAGTCATTGTCCAACCTGCTCTATACTAATACAGGGTCACGGGGGTCTGCTAGAGCCAATCCCAGCCAGCACAGGGCACAAGGCAGGAAACAAACCCCAGACAGTGTGCCAGCCCACCGCAGGGCACACACCAAGCACACACTAGGGACAATTTAGGATCGCCAATGCACCTAACCTGCATGTCTTTGGACTGTGGGAGGAAACCCACACAGACATCGGGAAAACATGCAAACTCCATGCAGTGAGGACCCGGGAAGCGAACCCAGGTCTCCTTACTGCAAGGCAGCAGTGGTACCAATGTGCCACCGTGCCTCCCGCTTGCCAAATACATTTTCTTAAAAAAAGAACAAGCCCTCTCATGAATGTCTTATAATCTTTGTTTTTACAAACATCCTCTATAATATTCAAAAAGTGATGAATAGTAAGAGTTTCATAACACTCTAAAATTGAATCATGGTATTAAATACAGTCTCAAAATGTAATAAACAATCGCATCAAAAAATTTTATGTTTTTATATATACACACATATATGCTTTATTATTTAGTATGTATTGCAGTATGTTTTAACCACACTGTAACAATGAGCACATAAATGACAGAATTCATGTGCTCTTCTCCTTCAATAGGCATTAAAATTGCTTAAAAGACAAAATATTTCTACAAGTCAAGATCAATTGTTCCTTTTGCTACATTTCATTATTTGAATATGAAAAGGATTAAAAAAAAGTGATGCCATACTTTGCCTTTAGTTTACAGTGAAACTGATCACTATGTCCTCAGACAGTCTTGCAGACACTAACAAAGGCTCAATTAATATCAGATGAGCCATTCTTGCCTTAACCAATAAGGGGTATGTACACAGTACATCAGCAATTTCAAGAGAACAGAAAGCTCTTGTGTCATCTGTCTTTGGGACAGTCTCCAGGGACCAATGAAGAAGCATTAACAATGGTTGATTTTACAGACTAAAGCTGCCGCTAAACCTAATTAGTACACATTTACCACTACAGAAAATCATGAAACAAGACCATTATAATGGTCTATATAAATTAATTTGAAAAGTGAAGTACAAATAGAAATCATGGATGATTAACAAATAGCAAATTCAGAACTGCAATATGCATGCAACATTTTTCATTATTACTTTTCTGCATTAAAATAACCAACATTTTTGTCGTCTCTTTAGCCCCTTTCTCACTCAAACTATCTAGCAAGATACACATTATACTGTGAAATAATGCATAAAGATAGTAAAGAAAATTAAAAGACAGCTAGAGAGCCTTATGCAAAACAAGAATAATAAAATCTATGGTAAGTTAATTGAGAATAAATTAAACAGGACTGTTTGATACTGTTCTGACAATTATATTTACTTAATGCAAACTTACCTAAAAGCAGTAATGACGGACTTTAAATAATATTTTCCCCAAATTGATGATGCATATACCGTACCAAACTGTCAAAAAGTGTAAAGTAAAAAAAAAATATATTAAAACAAAAATTATTTATCAATGGGAACTCAAACACATACACTCGTCAATGCCAATTCAAATATATTCCCTTGGATTTTGCTCCACAGGAATTAAAATCTTACAGTGCTCTGACATGACATTTTGAAGTCTGCACAGAGGTCAATAACAGCTTGCATTGAAAAGACAAAAAGCTTTTTTGCTCAAGAGTTCAAATCTTTTGTGATTTTTTTTCTTTTTTTTTTTTACTAACAAAGGGGTATTGTCACATCCTCTTTTACCTTATGAAGAACAAACCAAAAAAATCACTTTTTAAAAAAAATGTAAAATAAATACAGAACAAACTCAAATAACTGTATGCTTTCAAAGGTGAATAAAAGTGTATTATTTTTGGTTTCACAGATTTATACTAAAACAAATTACAAATGTACATATTTCTTGTCATAAATTGTTTATTAAGCATTTAACAAACAGAACTCTTTCAACTATCAACACAATGGTTCACTACAGGCATGTATGTTTAAGACAAAGAAATATTTGGGTATTTATAAAGGGTTATGTTTTTAATAAAACACTACGATAACCAATAAAATATGGACATTATTCTTCTTAACATTTCTGAATGATAAATACAAGTTTATCATTACAAATAGGTAATAGAAATGAATGGATGGATGAATTGAGGAAAAATTGTTAGGATTTTTTGTGTTAGAGTAAAATTACATTGTTTAAAGTAATGTATCATTTATAGTTAAACTACTGTAAAAAAATTTACTTTTGATACAAGTCATTTAACTATGCTTTAATCCAAGTATCTCATGGACTTTATTAAAATTTATTAAACTGTTTTGCTAAATTGTTTTATGGTGTTAAACTATTACATAACAAACATTTAATAGATAGATAGAGTTGTATTTGGGAAACCATATCATGCTGAATGATTCAGGTGAATAAACAGATTAACTTTATTTATAGGAAATCAATATTACTACAGCTTAAAGAACACCTCCTGGGAAGAATTGATTACACTGATTTTTAGCATGACTTTAAACTGTTTTAAGTTTTCAATAATCAGTTCTGTTTTGACAAGGACATTTTTCTTGTACTCTACCTTGAAATTTGAACTCCCTGAGGGCTGTTCTAGTTGTGTTTCCTCAAAGAAAAGGGGGCAAATACCAGAGCTACTAAGATCAGATTACAGCAAAGTTTTTACATTTAAATGGCTAATAAAAAGGCTTTTACACAAAACACAATTTGTCAAAAAATAGTTTGAAGGATGTCATATAAGAAAACATACAAGCTACTTACGTAATTTTGAATGGCTTCAGCTTGTAAAAGAAACTGCTGGGACTGAGGATCTGCCAGCTCAGTTGTGAAAGGTACATTGGTGATTTCAACACTTCCACCAAGGTAGAATGTGGAAATGGCAGGTGCTGTAGAAAGTTGTATATTATAGATGTTAATAACTGATTCACTCAAATGTATCAGATGAGGTAGAATGTTGTACTTTAGTGCAGATGTCACTGTCTTAAGGATCCAGCACCTGAAATTCAGTGGCATATGCAAACAAAAGCTTCACTTACTCAAACAGTAGCAAAGGATAATAGTTATTGCTGCAACAATCAACAGGGCTGCTGGTACTGGTCCGAGAAGCCATATTTTGTAAGCCTTGATTTTTGCAGATCTCAGAAGAACAAACCCTCTCCAGCAAAGACGACTCCTGCATGGGGAAGGTTGAAACGTTGCAGGTTGTGAACGATCAGGGCACTGATCCCGACTCCAGCTTTCTTTCTGATTCTCTGTAAAGTGATAAATCTGAAAAAATAATCGAAATGGGCATATTAATAAAAGTAACAACATTTAAACGGTATATTGTGTTGCAGATATGATCATGTGGAAGTAATACATGTAGACATCTATTAATTCACCACACTATAATTTCAGTTTATTCCTGTCTACAGGAAATATAAGGGTATGCTAGTTAACAAATCAGATTAAAATAATGGTACAACTCAAACTAAGTATTGCATTATTTAATATATATATATATATATATAAGATATAGTTGAGTCTTGCAGAATTCTACTTTTCCAAAAGTCAACGACGAGTTTTTTGTTTTTTTTTTAACAGGTTTGATATATGCGCAATTTTATTTCTGGCACATTTTACTAAACTGATTGTCACATGTACACAGTGAAGAATTCGCGCCAAAGTATTAAGAAAATCTTTCTTACCTTCTCAGGTGTTTGACTGTCACCGCACTTGCGATAATTTGATATGCTGTAAATCTCGCTAAGCCTCTCTTTAGGAAATGTTATCATCGCCTTTCTTGAGGATAAATAAACTGAAAAAAAACGAAACCAAACAATAAAAATGTAAAGCACAGCCTAGTCTGAAGCAACGGAGAAGTAAAGCGCTGATGCTGCTTGCAAAAAGTGAGAGTGAAATGAAAAGTCGTCTTTCCGACCGCAGCTCAAGTACCATTCCCTCTGCAGCCGAGGGCAGCCAGGGGATAACCCAGCATGCACTGCGGTTAAACGGCGCGCTGGCTGTCGTATTCCTACTCCCGTACGCATGGCTGTGACTTGGGAACGCAGGTGTCAGACGTTTACTCCAGCTGGAGCGAAGAGGTTTTTGTGTTCTCTGGTGTTATATTAAGATTTAGTTTTGCAGAATCATTGTAAGCATACATATTTTTAATTTGAATGTTAATGTTTTTTGAAAGATTACACAGTACACATCAGAATGTTATTTGAGAATGACGAGAGTAGCCTGTACATTAGCCTATAATAAACAAGTCTTGTAAAGTGCAAAGTTTAGGCTTAATTGTTAACCATATTGTAATCGGCAAGTGTCGCTTTCCAATGTCCTAATTTTGAATATCTGCACACGTCATTTTACCAAAATTAGCTTTCCATTAAGGGCGGCACGGTGGTGTAGTGGTTAGTGCGAATTCATTGAATCCGTGTTAAGTTAGTTTACGAGCAAGGCGATTACCGATCTAGCTTCCCTCCCATATCCCTAAGACTTTTAAGTTTGAATTGGCGCAGTGTAAGTGTGTGAAGTTGTTTATGTAACAGCGCCAAGAGAGAACAGGCGCTCTTTTCAAGTTTCATTCCCTTTCTACTAACGATGATGGTGGCCATGAACGGACTAGGGGGACCTGGGCTTGAACCATTGTTCAGGCTCCACTTGGCCATTCTAAGGAACCACGGGAAACCTGGTGTGTAATGTAAAGGCTTAGGAGTTGCCAACACTTGATTAGGCACTACACAAGAAAAGCAAGTAGCGAAATTCACTATTTCAAAAAGCATCGATTCTGCGCTGCAGTGCTGCTTTAGTGCTTTGAACTTTTTCTTGGCAGGTTCTAGTACAGTGGGAACATGGAGGGTAAAATCCAAAGGTAAACAAATACAGTATATGAGAAATGCAACTCAGTTTTTTCAGTACCGTATATTAAATTGTGTTTGGAATGTGATGCTGATTGCTGTATTTAAAGTAAATTATAGTGTAATAAAAGGTATGATCTCTAGTGCATTAGCTTCTGATAGTAGATGCACTTGCAGTAATTTGTTCCTAACTCTTCAATTGCAGTAGGGGAAATCCATGGAAAGGGGCTGCCTGGGTGTTGCTCCAACCACAGATGTTGATAATCTCTATGGCCTCATGGCCATGGATTATTTTATGAAGTAGGATCAGAGCGTGGCCACAGACTCTAGGTGGCTCACTAAAGAGATGCCATTTTAGTGTGCTTGAAGTTCTGTAGAGTAACCATGGTCAGAATTTTGAGTCAAAATTAACAAAGAAAGTATGTTAGATTCTCTTTACCCACAAGACTTGCACCATTCGGTTAAACCCTCAAAGTGATGATATTGTGGAAAGTTTAACAAGATCCTGGTCACTTATCTGTCCATTTTAATGGCATCAGAGAGACTGAGACCAACATTGTCCTGCCAAGCTGTGTTGGCTGTTCAAGAGTTCACTGGTTTCACACCTGCCATGCTGATGTTTGGGAGAAAGCTGTGCATTTCTTTAACACTGGCCTTCCTCAGTCAATTATCAACACAACCCCAACACCTGAAGAATCTAGCAGTCAGCAAAAGAGGATGTACAACAGCCATCTTCAAAGGAGCCTACTATGCCTTGGTGACCTAGCATGACTGTATAGCCCATAATGAAAAAGCTGCATAGAAAATGAGATGTGAAGTGAAAGAATAAACATTTGTTTAAACTCAAAGTCGCAGTTAGCAAGTGGCCTCCATGGGTACCCATAGTGCTTCCTATTCTGTCAGCTTCTTCTTACTCCTTTCAATGTGGTGTTAATACCTTCAAATTAAAGCCAGAATAGGACTGTTGAGCACTACATAAACTTCAAAGGGTGGGGGTTTTTGGCTCGGTGTTAATATACATACAATATTGCAGAATAACTGGGGTGTCCCCTTCAAGGTCAGACTGCCATATGCTGCTATACTTCAGTTCGCAAAGCACAGACCAGTAAGTGTTAATACAGCTCACCATCCCACTTCAAACCCAATGTATGTACAGCACAAGCCAGGAGCAATGGCATGCCTTGGTCAATTTAAATGCTTGCACAGATCACTTGAGGGGTCTCCCATGAACAGAACATAGAAGAGGGAGACATTACACATAGTTCACGGTATTAATTCTTTTCACCTGTCCTTATCTGTACAGTGTTTGAATCAGTGAGTTTATTCAATGGGACATTTAAAAGTGAGCCTATACACATCAATGCTGTGTGTAATAAGTAAAAGGAGGCCAGAATTAATGTGTACAGTGCTTTTGATCTAAACCCCTGTTAAAACGTTTTAACAGTGCAAGATTACAGATCATAATGTCTTTGTATTTTTTTGCTCTGACCTGGTTTTCCCCTCTAACTCCATTTATTTGCTTCATGTTACCATGAAGTGATCGCAGTCATATTTATTGCCTCACATCAAAATCAATAATAGTCATGTAATACATGCCACTGCATCAGGAATAAAATAAAAAAAAACAATAATTACATCAAAATGATCAAATAACCTCAAAAATAGATTCTATGTAAAAAAAAATATATATATAAACCAAAATTATGTATAAAACATGTTAATTGTTGCATCAAGCATCTGTGATTGATTAACAGTTTATGTTTCTTTTTCACAACATAGTCAACAGGAGTGACAGAAAACTTTAAGTAATGCTAGAGAACAATATACCTTCAGAGATTCATTCTTGCTTAATAGAAGTGTACCAGGTCCAGGCCCTTTATTTGCTACAGTCAAGAGATGGGGTACCAAATACTATTATGGTAGGTCGTCTCTTAAAGGTGACCTAGGGATTGGCTGGTCTTCGATAACAACACCACACAGGAGCAAATCAAAATGGAAAAATGAAAGAATGGAGAATCAGTGTATGAGACAGAAGATGCTGTGGTGATTAATTAAGGACTGACTGAATCCATTCTGCATGAAAAATTAAACTTGGTATACTGGGTGCCTAGAAGGTTGACTCCTGAACAAATGCATCACACTGCATTGCATTCCAAGGAGAATCTCAAGCTGACAAATTAGTACTGGGAAACATTTAAGAAGCATTTCATTATTTGAGAGGAAACCTGTTGTATACACTATGACGCAGATTCCAAATATCAAATGAAACACTGGAAGCATGTTGATTCTCTATCACCAAAGAACTTCAAGATTGTGTGCGCAATTGTTTATGACGTGAAAGTTGTAGTCCATAATGATTGCTTATCTTAAAAACTTCATATAAACCAGTCAGTATTATGATTTAGTTTGTTGTTTATGGCAGTGAATTAGAGAAAAGTGACATGACCATTCTCTACCATCACATATCGGTTTCACAACAATGTTTCTGCTTACACTATATTGTGTTGAATAGGCTGCTCTTCAAAATTTTGGAATTCAAGAGATGCCACACACATTTTTCTCCAGACCTGTTTCACAATCTGAAGGTCTAATTCCATGAGGTATCATATGCCAATAATGCAGACATCATGTCAGCAACAGAAGAATGTTTGGTCAAGCATGAAAAAACATTTTATTTGAGAAAGGCTTTGTGAAAATTATATGAAGTGTATTAGTGTTCATGGGGATTATGTTGAAAAATAAAACTGGATCTTATTGGTGTTTCTTTTATTAGGTCAAGTTCAAAACCTTTTGACCACCCCTATTACAGTTCAGTGCATTTGGTCATTTATATCACCCACTTCCTTTTTTATTAAAAGATCATAGAAAGCCACAACATGGTCACAGAAGCACCCTTGAAGGAGTCCAGCTTATTACAAACATATTGTACAGTGTGTAATAAAAACAATGTTACTTTGTACAATTTTAACATTTTGTCACTCACCATTTTATTTTCTAAGTAAAGAATTTGCATGACAGAGCAACAGGATCACTGATTGTGTTCATTCAAGTTTAAGTGTTGTACTGTCATTATAATCAATAAATGATTTCTGACATACTATTTCATAATGTGCATATAAATAGAACACACTAATTAAACATCAGTCACAAATGTTTTCCAATCAAGCAGTATTTTTTAATATTGGGAGCCAAAGGCAACTGTGAAAATAAACACAGAATTTAACTACATTTCCTGAATAATGTTACAGCCCGAAATATGTTTTCAATATTTCTCATTATAATTTCTTAGTGAAATGGTAAATGGAAATGTAGTATAATGGTATGAATAAACAACATACTTTTATATAACCTTGCAACATAATGTACTGTATGATGAACATATTTGTTTTACAATAATTGAACTCATTGGTGTTAAATTCATGTTTTTAGTTTATTTAATCAAAAGTAGATACCCTGTGCCTGTTGACAAAAAGGGCATTGAATAATAAGGTATGTTGAATGATCTCTGCCATAACTGTCAAAGCTCTAATCTGCTTTAAAATGCTACATTGCTGTGTTATGAGTAGGAATGTCTGAGAAAAGAATGCTGAAACAAGTTAACAGAAGCTTCATATGTTATGTATCACCAGAAGACTACTGACATCACTTCCTCTCTTGTCTCATCAGTTCCTCCCCTTCTACCTTAAATTCCAAGTGTATATCTCTGCAGTCTGTAGCCTACACCTTGGAGCTCCAAGTAGATGGAGTTGACTCCAATGGGCGGTCCAAGGAAGTGAAGTTGACAACAATGGGCACCAATAGAGTCTAGCTGCAAACCTCCAGAGCTCCTGCCATTTGCACAGTGGTAATGATTAGGGTTATGGAAGGATTATCTGATTTAAATAATGCAATAGTGTCTGCCCCACATACGGTACTTATAGCTCCAGGGTGCAGGCTCCAGGCTGCAGAGATATCAGACTCTCAAATTCCATCGCCACAGAAAGTTTGGGTCTGTCAGGAAGAATGTCTTAAAATGCCTATAAGAAGGCTCAGTGTCACTAGTGGTGAACTCCCTAATTTCGTTTTCACTTTTTCAACACTAGACATTTAATGGAGTTATCTGTGGTGCAATACCCTTTACCTTTTATATACTGTACATAGTAAAAACAATTGACAACAGAGAGATGTCAAAGGGTTAGTGACCATCTGGGAACCCTGTTTAATGTGCACAATAAAAAAATAAAGACTTGAAAAAGAAAAGTTATCTTGGACATAGGCATCCTTCCGTGGCTGTCTCTAAGGGTATAGCTTTGAATTGCTCTCTGCTGTGGATCTCCATTCAGTTCTGTCTTTAGTTCAGAAATGTCAATTTTAAATAACTGATGGAGCAGAAGACGTGGGACTTCCGGGGTGAAGCCAAAAATTATATTAGCGGTTGTCATGGGACTCATCCTCCATCTGTGGGTGAAAGTGGCTGTTGTCCGTAGGGGGGCATTTGGCTTTTTACAGAAGCTCTTAATAAATAAATGTGGATGTGTGTGTATATGACAGCTCTGAATTCTAAGTATTGATAATTTAATTTTCATTGTTATTAGTTTGGACAATTTAATACATATATACACACATTACAGCACCAAATTTTATTGAGATATAAGCGGTTCAAGTCTTGTGAATAAACTAAAATAGTAGAAAGGTAAGTGGTAAACTGCCAGAAGTTAAAAAATGAATTTAGGCTACCAGAAACTGATAAAAAACTTATTTTTCAGAGTTATACAAAGAGTCCTTTTTACAGAAAAAGTGTCCAAAATTTTGTTGATACTTACAAACTCTCTGTCTGTATAAAAGCAGTGTTGGGACAAACTGTATTCCACTCCCTCTAAAGCATCATCTAGACAATATTGCTTTTTATATTGATATCATAAGAGCAAGAAAAGAGCAATTAACAATGGAATACAGACAGTCCATTATAACCCTTATAAGTGTGGACCTTGCAAAGAAAGCCAAGGTGTCAGTGAGTACAGTTTCCTACACCATCAAAAAGAACTTGAAACTCTGACTGAAATAGGTCTGGCAGACTCAAAGGCACAATAGAATCAAAAGACATGTTTCTCGGAATTAACAGCTTGTGTGATAGGGATACATATGTAATGGACCAATATCTTTAACAAGTTAAATGTTTATTAACATTAGACAATAATTTATTTTATATAAATGAAAGCAAATATCATGTGTTTCTTATATTATTTGGCAAAGTAGGAGATGAAACTGAAAAAATACTCACTTTAGTTAAACTAACAATATGTTTTTTAACCCCAAAGAGCAAATCATCCCATATACTCACTTTTCGTTAAGAATGATTTTGCCATTACAGAATATAAACTGTAAGCCTAAGAAGATCCAAGTTAAATACAAAAGCTAATAATTAACACAGCTTTAATTAAAATTCTGTTACTGAACTAAATATAATTGTTACATATACAAATAAGAAACATGGAAACACAAAACCCTTTTTTACAAGTTCACTTTTATGGCTGAAAACCTAGCAATTTTTCTAAATTAAAGCTAATAACTAATTGCCAAAAAATATGCATTTCTAGATGAATATATTTTGCATTCTATAAGTGTAGTTATTTACATGTTTTTTAAATTTCAGACAATAAATTGACACAGGAGATAAATGATAGTGATAAATATCCATCCATTTTCCAACCCGCTGAATCCAAACACAGGGGTCTGCTGAAGCCAATCCCAGGGCACAAGGCAGGAACCAATCCTGGGCAGGGTGCCAACCCACCGCAGGACACACACGGGCCAATTTAGAATCGCCAATCCACCTAACCGGCATGTCTTTGGACTGTGGGAGGAAACCGGAGTACCCAGAGGAAACCCACACAGACACAGGGAGAACATGCAAACTCCATGCAGGGAGGACCCAGGACGTGAACCCGGGTCTCCTAACTGCGAGGCAGCAGCACTACCACTGCGCCACCGTGCCGCGCTAGTGATAAATATGTATCCATTAAACCTTTCACTAGATTGGCTATCCTGTACACTAAAAATGATGTTGTTCATAATTGTCACACCCAATTTAGAAGTCAAATAGAGGAGGAGGATAAAGTAGTGTGATGTTCATCTATCCAAACAAAAGATAGTGAAATGCTGACAGCCCCTTTGTGTCTCTTTTGGCTGTAAAATGTGTATTCTGAGGCTGTGGCTGTTAATAGAAGATATCATATAATGAGATGGCTTTTGTCATGCAATGTTAAAAATTCCTACTTATTTACATATTTATTTCCTGACCCAATCAGTCATTTCAACATTTCATGTTTTTGATTAGGAACAAACATATAAACATTGCCAGGTTTGCTGCTAAGTTGATATTCCATAAGTAAAAGTCTGTGGAAGACAAAAGAAAAAGGAATAAGTGAAATGTTACTCTTCTTCTTCTTCTTTTTGGGTTAATTTAAAGGTGCTGATCAATTTAAATGTACATTTTGTGGATTCTGTTTTGCCAACTCTAAAACCTAGTGGTGCACAAGACCACAGCCCTAAGTTCATTGAGTTTGTAGTTTTAAACACATAATTGTACAATTCACTTCTGAATAATAACTTGGTTTTTAATGCAGATTTTAGTATATCAAAATATGCAAAGTAAATATATTTTTAACACAATGTACGCACCTTTAAGAAAATCCCAGAGTCACCACACACACATGTCTTTGAGAATGTAGGAGGAAAACTAGAGTATCTACAGAAAAACCCACAGACATGGTGAGACCAAAATATAGTAAGTAATCAAAAATATTTATTTAGTTAAAAAAATTGTAAGTAGTACAATATATATTTAAAATAATAAGATTAATTTTGAAATATTTCATATTTATTTATTTAAAAAACAAAACATAAGTAATACAATTAATAACAAATATGAGTTTTATTCTATACTCTAACCACTTGAGTTAGACAACATAATTCTGAATCCAGGAAGCAAACTTTGATACTCTTGTATACACACCAGGAAGATTAGGTCTTCCACAACCTACACCCCAACTAACAATGCCTATTAAAAACCACTTTCCACCACTTTTCTCTGGACATGATAGTGGACCTCCAGAGTCACCCTGTGAAAAGAGAAACATTGAAAAAAACAAGTCATTTAAAGTACAGCTTCAGATTAAACATTTTATATTTTATTGTAGAGATTGTCATGTTTGGAAAATAAATACTATTGGTATATAACTTCCAAGATTGAGCCCTGACTTTTAAGTTGTTTCTTATATATCCTCTTGAGTACCAAAACAAATTTAACAGTGCCTGCATCACTCAAATCGTCAAGTTCAATTAAGATGACAAAAACATTTACTGGTGTATTGATTGCTTCAAGCTAAAATCTTGCATACACAATTAAGGCAACATTTTTCTTAAAACCAGTAGCCTCTCCATGATCAGCCAAATTTTTGGGGCATGCTCAACTATTATTGCAAATGTTTTTCCTTCATTTCATCAGTGATATGTTTCTGCATAATGGCACACATCTTAATTAAATATCCACATAAGAAAGGTGTTTTCCCATAAGACTTGTGCGGTTTGCTCAATTTATACAGGTATGGAATGGCAGCTGGAACTGAGGGAGTCTGTACAAGGCTGGATTAGAGACAAAGCAGCATGGACTTAGTCAGCATTATGGCTTTAACAATGCCTGAAGGGCTGATTGAGTGTACTGTGTCCAGGACTTAGTTGGCTAAACAGGTGCTGTGTTGCTACTGACCTTAGGACTGATAATTAACACATTAATATAAGTGCCCCCCATTTAGCCTTCCCACTAAAGTAAGAAAATTAAATTCCTTCCCAGTTTTTAAATAATTATTTATTCTAATAAATTGTTGGATTTTAATTAATTTTTAGTAACTAGCCTGGGAAATCAGTGCATGTATCACCTCAACCTTAGTCTCCCATTGTAAGCCTTAAAGCTGACCAAGGGTTTATTCATATTAATCATAATAAAATCATAACAACTTCATCAGTAACAGTAAGCTATAGAAACCCCCTCACACCAACCTCCCAAAGTTACTCTGGAAAAAGGATCCCTTATGAACTGAGAGTTATTGATGCCAATGTAGACTGTTGATAGAGGTTACAGCTAAGCCAATCCCTACCAAATGCACAACAGCTTGACCCTTCACCTATATTGGAGCCAGATGATCCATTGATACATGCCACCAAAAGTTCAAGTAAGACTAGATTAAAGAAAGAGGATTTCCAGAAGTTTACACAGAGAAGAGAGTCAGGCGATTTCCTGAAAGAGACTAAAATTAACTTTACAGTAATGGTATCCAGATCAAATAGCCTCTGGTAAATAATACAGTACATGAAATTAGAAGCATCAGTCTAGAAAGCAAAGACTGGAGGACAATTCCAAAACATGTGGAAAAGTGCTAGGGACATTTAAAGGATACAAGTGGCAGATGGGATACATGGCCAAATGCATAGCATAAAGTTTATGTGGGGTGAGGTACAGGCAGTTTATAAATTTAAGCTGTGTTTGCTGAGAATTTGGGTTTTTAGAAAATGCAGAGATATTGTTAAGTATAGCTTTCCACAGAATTTGACATTGGAGATGGTGGGAGAAGACCAAAAAGAAAGATAGAAGACTAGCAGATGCAGTTATGCCACTGACTTAAAGTTTGGAGATAACAAGCAAGAATAGTTATAAAGGACTGTCTTGGTTTGAAAGAAGAAAGGAGGAACAGAAAACCTGGACCTCAGTAACTGGAATGTCCAGATTCATGAGTAGAGTCTTGATGCCTTGACCTGCCCATGGCTGACAAATCTGGGTTTATCACCAATACAAAGAAAAAGATTCTGGAAGATGAGGGTATGGTTGTGCCAAATTGAAGAATTGCCAATTTGTTCTCAGGTTTCCCAATTGCCATATGCCAGGCTATAAATTTTTTTGCACTATTCTGTGGATCTCTTTTAGGCTCTGTCTTTAGTCCAAAATGGACATCAACTTTAAATAACCAATTTGTAGCTAAAGCTAGGTATATAAATATTTAGGAAAATTTAACAGTCATTGTAGGCTGTATGTAGTGTGTATTGAATAAAGATAAAGCTGTTTACTTAAAAAGGTGAGGGGTCAGACACCCCATTTTAGATCATAAAGTTTTTTGATTTCCCTTTTTATTGACTTGTATTTATAAGATGACTTGTAGCATATACATTTTTTTAATTACATGGACAAGTATGAATTTAAAAAAAAAATGTAATGTTTGTTTTTTACATTTAATAGACCTCAGAATTTGCATTGGCACAATATAAACACACACCACATTTTTCTTAACATTATCTAAAAGTTATTGAACACTGCCTATTTCTCTCTTTCTATCATAAACTTGAAATCATAGGTTTTTCACTAGATTACTGCTCGGTCATTGTTCTGGGTGTCTCCTTTTGTAGGCTTGACTATTGCAGTTCTGTTCTAGCTGGGTATCCAGCAAGTAAAGTCTGTCTCCAATTCATTAAGAATGCTGAAGTATTTGTTATTTTATCCACACTACTAAATTGCTTCACTGTCTCCCTGGGCTTCCAGTTACTGATAGGATGCACATCATACTTCTTGTATTGACCAACAAATGCATGAATGTCTCTGCCTTCTACTACCTCCAGTGTCTGACCTTTCTATTTGTTCATCCAAGGAGGTGCCATTCTTTGTTGGTCTGCCTAATAATTGTATCTAAACTTGCTGGATATGATAAAATGTACTAAGTTTCTAAATTTGTAATGCCAAGGTGTGCAACAAAACTTCCCATTACCATTATAACGCCTCTTAGTCTGTTAACGTTCAGGTCTTCCTTCAATACACACACACACAGCATTTTAGATTTGCTTAACTTTTTAAATATTTTGCTGTTCTCTTGGATAGTTGCAACTGTATTGATCCTTTCAACCATCAACTAACTGCACTTTTGTTACATTTTTGCATTACGGTAACTGTAGTATTAAGTTTCTTGAGCTCTTCTTTAAAATTATATTCTCTATTGCATGTTACATTTGTGACTTCCTGCCCAACAGTGAAACATGTAGCATGTACATAGATTTTCTTTTTATTGTAAATCATTTTGGTTATGTGCCAGAAAATACATTAATGCTTTTTCTGTATGTTTTGAGTTCAATTAAGGTTCATAAGGCATTGGTCAAAAAGAAGTAATCAAACATTGACAAAGACCAGAGATGATCACAGAATGCATTCATACATACTCACAACCTAGCCTAGCCTTTGCCACATAACAGAAACATATGACCACCTGGAGGAAACCCATACAGACACGGGGAGAACATGCACACTCCATGCAGGGAGGAACTGGGAAGCAAACCCATGTCTCCTTACTGCAAGACAGCAGCACTACCACTGCACCACCATGCCACCCCTTATTACAAATGTTGTAAGATAAAATTAAGAAGGGCAATACTATAGTTTTCAATAACTGTTACTCTTATTATCATTATTCTTTATTTAGAATCTTTTTCTTTGTATTGTGATAAACACAGATTTGTCAGCCATGGGCTGGTCAAGGCATCAAGACTCTATCATGAATCTGGACTAGGAACATTCCATTTACTGAGGTCCAGGTTTTCTGTTCCTCCTTTCTTCTTTCATGCAGGTTAGGTGCATTGGCAATCCTAAATTGTCCCTAGTGTGTGCTTGGTGTGTGGGTGTGTGTGTGCCCTGCCCGGGTTTGTTCCTGCCTTGCGCCCTGTGCTGGCTGGGATTGGCTCCATCAGAGCCCGTGACTCTGTGTTAGGATATAGCGGGTTGGACAATGACTGACTGACAGACATTTGTAATAGTGGTGCTACATTAATATCTAAATCTCAAGCATTTAGGCCTACAGTCATACTACATTATTCATTGAACTAGTACCTAAATGCAGAAAATGAAAAACCAAAATAAACAGGATAGCAGAAAAGGCTTTAACAGTTGTAAATTTTGCAAAACCATAGAGTAAGCATAAACTAAGCAGGTTTTTCTCAGCTTTTTGTTTGGTTAACTGTCACAGCTAAGTTCTGTTCCACATGTAGGTGTGCAGTTTATCTCATATAAAAGTTTTGAAAGATATTATTTAGCTTACAAATCATGTTTTTGTTTTTCTGTTAATAGAGAAAAACAGACTCGCAGAACATTTCTGAATGCAACAAAGCTTTTTTGATAACAATAACCTCAAATGAAATATTTTTGTTGTAAAAGTCAATAAACTCTTATACTAAAGAAACAGTTTGGGAAATACATTTTAAATAGTTTGAAACAAGATGTATAAGTATTATTTTCAATGCAACACTGGAAAACTTTCAGAAAACTTTTCAGAAAAGGTTCAGAATACTTCTGAAGGTCACTGTTGGAGGTTTAAATGCTGAATTTAGAATTTGAAAGTCTAAACCATATATAAAAAACGTACCCGACATGCATCTTTTTTCCCTGAAGCCACTCCAGCACAAATCATACGTGAGGATAGAGGACCATACCTCATTCGACATACTGTTTGGCTAACAATTTCCACTTCAGCCTCTTGTAGTATTGATGGGCTTTCACTATCTGTTGGTAAACCAAGAGGTTTATCGTGAGGTTAGTTCTTGCAGTATGTGATTAAATTATATCATGTTAAAATGAAAGCTTCACTTAATATGCTGTGTTCAACTATATAAATAAACTTTTCTTTAAGTACTGGTGACTTTCTTTTTATCTAATTGCTCTGAATTAAGATTGAATGAATTGAGTAAAATGTTGAGTATAGCATATTAATACAATTTTAACCATATGTATGTTATTTTAACTTTCACATCAATCAGATAAAAAGGGAATAATAAATTATATTATTGAACTGAATTTCAATGCTTAAAGTTTTAAAACAAAGGAAATTTTATTATTAATCAATTCTGACTTAGTCTGATAACTGGTAATAATAGTATTAAAATTACTGTGGCAGCTATTACTCATTAATATATATATATATATATATATTGGGTAGTGTAGTACATATGAATTATTCAATATTTTTTAAAGTTTTCTTAATTGAAAATAGAAATTCTGGAATGTCACTGCTCACCTCCTTCTGACTTCTTTCCCCAGCCTGTCACCCAGCACTTGTCCCCAGACTGCACTGATTGAATAATAGATGGGATACAAATTGGCTGTATCACTGAATTGAGAGACTTAGGCCAAGTGTTTTTCAACTGTAGCAGTGCAATATCATAGTCAAAGCTTCTAGAATTGTAGTATTCATGAACAACAATCCTGCGTATCTCTGAAAAAAATTTTGGATTTCCTTGAACTCGCATTCCAAGATATGCCAGCCAAGGCCGAGGATCAGACAACCTGATTAATAAATGGGTACATAAAATAAATAAACTAATAATTTTAACACAAAACATAAATTCATCATTCATTGATTTTTTTAGTGCATAGATCTTGCTAGTAAGCAAATACTGTACATGCTCTCAATATATATTTCCTTTACCAAAAAATGTTATAAACTTTAAAAATCATTTATTTTTCAAACACATTTCTTTCAATACGGGGTTACATTTAGCTTGGGCCTACACTGGCAGCATTATCAAGGCAGGATCCAAACCTTTCACCATACACACTTACAAATATTCCTATAGTATCTTGTAGCATAGCCACATAAAAGTATGTTTTATTTTATCTGATCCTTACCCTATTGTCTTTCTCATTGTCATGTATATGTATTATTTTATTTTTGAATATATGTCTCAAATATATTTTTTCCAATAGTAGGAAAACTGTGCAGTAAAAAAAGCATTTAATAATACTGAGACCTTTGAACTACTGGGGCCGAAGTAGTTTGTTTTGCAATCACAACTCTATAATGAAGATGGTGTTAATTTCACAAAGGATTAAAAAATGTAGAGGAGGAAGAGAAGCAGGAGACAGCTGTTGTAAAAACAAATTAAAAATCTATCTTTGCTTAATTTTTCTGGGAAAAGTAATGTTTTTTTTATTTGTAATGTATTATCGAACTGTTTATTGTTGCTGTTCTTTATTAGTCTCATAATCATTTAGATAATACAGTTTCAATTCAAGCAAAAGATTAAGAGGAGACATAATTGACGTGTTTAAAAGTATGAAGGAAATTACAACAGTGGTTTGGGAATGTTATTTTAAAATGAATCAAGAACACAGTTAGAAACTTGTTAAGGGTAAATTTTGCATAAACATTGGGAAATTAATTACACAGAGAACCACAGCTACCAAGTAGTGTAGTAGACAGTAGGAATTTAGAGAACCTCAAAAACTAGACGATGTTATTTTAGAAAAATTAAGTGGCTAGGATTGGTGAGATTTGTTGGGCTGAATGGCCTGAATGGCCTGTTCTTCTCTACATTCTATTTCTATTGTTCTAATGCAACTAGAGGATAATGCATATAAGGATCTGTTGAAATTGTTACTGTTAAATGCTTACTGTTGCATGTGTGTATTGTTGTAAACAATATACATGCTTTTTATGATTTCTATGCCTTATTTAGTTAATAGATTTCTTGAAACCAAAATAGTATAGGAACTTAATTCATTTTTATATAAGTTTAAAAAGTAGCCTTACTGTATAAATCTTTTCAATGTGAGAAAATTGGGAGACAGTTTGTTGCACACCATAAAGTGCCAGTTTGAAGTTGCCAATCAAATTCTGCATGTCTTTGGAAAGTAGCAGGAAATTAAAGTACACTAGGATAGGTCATACAGAAACAGAAAATACTTGCAGACTCAAGAAAGAAATGGCCTGGGATTGGATTTAAAGCCAGGAGAAAGGCAGCAACATGAAACACTAGTGCTGCACAATGTCCTTCGTGCTCTACTTCCACATTTCAAAGCCATACGGTATTTGTAAAGCACACTGAAAATTCTAATTAAGAACAGTTGCAGAAGTAGTTCTTAAGTGTTTTGGTCTGTCCTATGGTTTCCTAATGCCCTGTCCAGAGTTGGTTACTGCTAGGTATTTTTCCTTTTTTCTCGTTTTTTTTTTTGTATCTCAGTGTTAAGAATACCTTATTTTCTAAGTGTACTTTGGCCAATGTCTCCATTGAAATAAAACTGAAATAGAATTGAAATACATTTTTTTCAAAAAAGCGTCATGTGAATCTTGTATGCTCTCCTTGTAGAGACATGCCCACTGTCTGGTTTGATGTGTAAAAGCTGAGTTTGGGGGTCTGACCCATAGGTGTGTTTTTATTTTATTTTCCTAATATGTTTTGTTGTCATTCACCTGGAAAGAGTGAGGGGTGATTCTCTGTTATATTGCATTGAGAAAGGAGGGCTTTAAATTCAATAAAAAGAAATATATAAACTTTAAAATTGTTTCTGTTCTCACCTGGTAACCATGATAAAACTATACATGTAACAGTGAATGTTTAAGTTGAGTCACAGTATTAACTGAATAATGTGTACTATATTTAGCTGTTGATAAAAAAGACAAATTTCTCCCTGGGGACAAATTAAGCTCGCTCGCTCGCTCTATCTATAAAACCTAACTGATTGGATTAAACGCCATTTGAATTTAAGTTTCCTAGTCACATTTAGCTGAATGAAAATATGTCACAATTAATCTATTTTGAACTAGTATTTGAATTCATATGGGTCCTCGGGTAATGGTTAATGGATCTACAGTGCTTCTGTCAAACAGGTGAACAGAGCTTGGCTTTCAGATTTATTATAAGGCAAATATTGAAAGTATTGGTAGTGAATTAACTTATGAATGGTGAATAAATTAAATGTATATGTTTAATCGGATTGGCATAGTAGAATTAAATTATTTATAAAAAACATTGTGCTGTTGAATGATCTTAACATCAGTGAACTCTTTGAATTCTATACCAGTGTTTTCTTTGGTAGCTTAAAGTGTTATTTTGGCCTTCAGCTAGTTTCTGCAGTGTTTTACTAATCTTGTTTTTCTATTAGGTTCAAAATGTTCCTTTGCTATTCTGTTTAATCTTTAAATAATAGCGTCATAACATCTTTTGCTTACTGTTAATCTGAAGACCATATATTACCACAACTTACAGTTGTTCCCAGTGTTCCATGTTGTCAGACTCATCTAACTCATGTGGAGAGGTTCAGGAATGTAATACTACTCCGGGATGAGACGGGGTGCAGTCAATAACAATCTTGTCTTTTCCCTCCACAACTCAGAGATGGCACCCATTGAGGGCAAATGACTCTGCCCTTATTCCTTATCTGAACCACATGAAGACAACAGTTCCCAGAACGAGTGTCTCAGTCTCGAAATGAAACTACTGCAGGACAGAGGTCCACAGACAGACCCTTAGCAGGGAACCATCAGAGGCTACAATTTGTGCATATTTCTTTTATGATTGCACCATTGAGTTCTTGTTTATTTTGCTGGCAAGAGGCTTTTTTTATGTATCATTATTATTTTATTATTTTTTTATTACTTATTATTTTTTTATTATTATTATTGCCACCCCAAGTTCTCTTTGCACTTTATTTGTCCCCTGTACCCATATATCTATATATATATATAAATACAGTGTATATATATATATATATATATATATATATATATATATATATATATAT
>JANRMT010062834.1:10176783-10186882 GCA_026402145.1 Polypterus bichir lapradei
TATATATATATATATATATATATATATATATATATATATATATATATTATATTGTATACTGTGTGCATATAGGTATGTGTGTATGTATAGCAAACAATATAAAACTATAACTTGTAGTGTTATGGAGTGATCATTAATCTTTTGTAAATGTATTTATTTTTTTCTTTCTACGTCTTCTACCACCAGGAGTCTTTAACTGGCAGTGCATGAAAAATTAGAAAATAATTATATTGAATCTTTTCAAAAACATTTTTGTGTTAAGAAAAATGATAGAATAATACACACTTAAAACTTACTTCTCAGTACCAAAGCAGTGGGCTGCAGACAGAAGCCATTCTTTACTGATGACTGATGCTCCACAGTATAGAGTTCCTGAAAAATGAAGGCTGACCTGCCAGGGCCACTCTGCATCGTCTGCATTGGCACCACCAACAATGCGGCTCTTCCCTTGTGATTTACTGCCACAGCCTGAAACAAACAGTTTCATGTAAAAATTCTCTTCTTAAGGTAATTTACCCCTTTCAAAAACATATTGTTTCATTTCACATTTGCATACATTTCATATAATGGTTATTAACAGAACATAGACGTCTACCGTATGTTGAGCAATAAAGGCCCTATATATTATATATATATATATATATATATATATATACTAGCAAAATACCCGCGCTTCGCAGTGGCGAAGTACTGCATTAAAATTTTTATTAAGAAGAAAATTTAACCTTTTTAAACTGAGGGAAAATATGCCAATAATTATTTGTTAAGGATCTCTTTGTATACCACATTGTGAGTTCGGCCATCCGGTTGTAACATAACCAAGCTGTGCACTGAGCTTACTCTTGAGCATGCAACTTACAGTTGGCCATGTGAACAGTAATCTTGTCTCAAATCTAACAGCTTGGATTGCTGCTGTCATAATCAGTTTGAGGTTCATGGTTTGTTTCAATTACGACAGTATTTGCAGGACTTGTGTTGAAGTGACATTCCGCAACTGTCAAGCGTTGTAAGCTTACAACCGGTTTCATCGATAACTTCACATCAAGCTTTTGAGAGTTTAAACATTCATAAACATCAAAGTGTCCACTACTGAAATCGTCACCTGTGAATGTAAGATGTTTAAGAGGCATTGGCGGTTGTCGAAAGGTGTAAAATATTTGGCCATTTCGATACACTTGAAAGAACCAACCGAACAATTCAGCGGCAGCCATCAACTCACATGCAGAACCAAAGGTGAAGGGCTTAAGTATTTCACTCTTCTAGTGCTCCTGTGTAGTATAATTATCTCCTGTACCGTCATCAGTCCACACCTTGAACCTGTCCCAGTCATTCAATACATAAGACACAATGTTCTTCCGGATATCAAGAGTGAGCCTGATATGGCCGTGAAATATGTAACACAGAGAATGGAAAAGGTAGGTGCCATCTCCGGGCAAGGAAACCACTCGGTAAGTGACAGTTCTTTGATCGATGGTGATTACCTCGATAGACATGGTAATGGGGGTTGGAATGATGAAGGAAATGGGTACCTGAGTAACGTAAAGTAAGTGTAAAATACCTATACAATAACTATAATTGTAATAAACAAACAATAAAACAGCGGAGAAGCCGTGGATTAAACAAAAAGGCTGTAGTTATCAGCAGGGTGACATGAATCCCGTGGCGAAGCAAGGAAGGGAATGTAGAGACTGGAGCGATGGACGGCCTTATATAGGCAGGCAGCCAACAACGTGGGAGGCGTTGGGATGAGGGACCCAACGCCGCCTCACATGGTAACCAAGCTGCAGGCTATGGACGTATATATGTACGTAAGTAGGATTCAGTTAGCGTTGGGAACCCGTGTACCAAATTTCTTGAAGATGGGCCCATAAGTAACAAAGACTGTTGAAAAGTTCAATATGGCGGCCGACAGTGGCATCATACCACTGAAATAAGTACGTACATTGGTTTCGGTTAGTGCAGGGAAGCCGCCTACCAAATTTCGAGAAGATGGGGCCATAAATAAGAAAGTTCAACATGGCGGACGTTGTTGAACGTTTTGACCGTTACGCGTAGAATTTCGAAATGAAACCTGCTTAACTTTTGTAAGTAAGCTGTAAGGAATGAGCCTGCCAAATTTCAGCCTTCTACCTATACTGGAAGTTGGAGAATTAGTGATGTTGGAAAATTCAATATGGCGGCTGACAGTGGCGTCATACCACCGAAATAAGTACGTACATTAGTTTTGGTTAGCTCAGGGAAGCCACCTACCAAATTTCGTGAAGATGGGGCCGTAAATAAGAAAGTTCAACATGGCGGACGTTGTTGACCGTTATGACCGTTATGCGTAGAATTTCGAAATGAAACCTGCTTAAATTTTGTAAGTAAGCTGTAAGGAATGGGCCTACCAAATTTCAGCCTTCTACCTACACGGGAAGTTGGAGAATTAGTGCCGTTTGGAAAATTCAATATGGCGGCCGACAGTGGCGTCATACCATCGAAATAAGTACGTACATCGGTTTCGGTTAGCGCAGGGAAGTCACCTACCAAATTTCGTGAAGATGGGGTCAGCCTTCTACCTACACGGGAAGTTTGAAAATTGGTGACGTTGGAAAGTTCAATATGGCGGCCGACAGTGGCGTCATACCATCGAAATAAGTACATACATCGGTTTCGGTTAGTGCAGGGAAGCCGCCTACCAAATTTCGTGAAGATGGGGCCATAAATGAGAAAGTTCAACATGGCGGACGTTGTCGACCGTTATCGACCGTTATGACCGTTACATGTAGAATTTCGAAATGAAACCTGCTTAACTTTTGTAAGTAAGCTGTAAGGAATGAGCCTGCCAAATTTCAGCTTTCTACCTACATGGGAAGTTGGAGAATTAGTGATGAGTCAGTCAGTCAGTCAGTCAGTCAGTCAGTCAGTCAGTGAGTGCTTTGCCTTTTATTATTATAGATATATATATATATATATATATATATACACATACTCAGCAAAAAAAGAAACGTCCCCTGACTTTCAACTGTTTTTACTTTCAGTAGACTTAATGTGTAAATATTTGTATGAACACTAAAAGAGTCAACACCATAAGACATAAACTAAAAATGTTTCACAATGTGTCCCTGAATGAAGGGAGGCTCAAAATTAAAAGTACCAGTCAGTATCTGGTGTGGCCACCAGCTGCTTGAAGTACTGCAGTGCATCTCCTCCTCATGGACTGGACCAGATTTGTCAGTTCTTGCTGTGAGATGTTACCCCACTCTTCCACCAAGGCACCTGCAAGTTCCTGGACATTTCTGGGTGGAATGGCCCTAGCCCTCACCCTGCGATCCAACAGGTCCCAGACGTGCTCAATGGGATTGAGATCTGGGCTCTTCGCTGGCCATGGCAGAGCACTGACATTGCTGTCATGCAGAAACTCACGCACTTTTTGCCACTCCTGTCTGGTCCAGCGAAGGTGGGTTTGTGCCCATAGGCAGCGTTGTTGCTGGTGATGTCTGGTAAGGACCTGCCTTACAACAGGCCTGCAAGCCCTCAGTCCAGCCTCTCTCAGCCTATTGCGGACAGTCTGAGCACTGATGGAGGGATTGTGTGTTCCTAGTGTGACTCGGGCAGTTGTTGTGGCCATCCTGTACCTGTCACGCAGGTGTGATATTCGGATGTACCGATCCTGTGCAGATGTTGTTACACGTGGTCTTCCACTGCGAGGATGATCAGCTGTCCTTCCTGTCTCCCTGTAGCGCTGTCTTAGGCGTCTCACAGTGTGGACATGGCAATTTATTGCCCTAGCCACATCAGCATTCCTCATGCCTCCCTGCAGCATGCCTAATGCACGTTCACGCAGATGAGCAGGGACCCTGGGCATCTTTCTTTGGGTGTTTTTCACAGTCGGTAGACAAGTCTCTTTAGTGTCCTGCGTTTTTAGAACTGTGACCTTAAATGCTTACTTTCTGTAAGCTGTTAAGGTCTTAACGACCATTCCACAGGTGCATGTTAATTAATTGATTATGGTTAATTGAACATGCATGGAAAACATTGTTTAAACAATTTACAATGAAGATCTGTAAAGTTATTTGGATTTTTAAAACATTATTGTTGAAATACACAGTCCTGAAAAAGGGACGTTTCTTTTTTAGCTGAGTATATATATATATATATATATATATACAGCAGTCATATGAAAAAGTTTGGGAACCCCTCTCATAATAATTTACTCCACTTTCAACAAAAAAGATAACAGTGGTATGTCTCTTATTTCCTAGGAACATCTGAGTACTGGGGTGTTTTCCGAACAAAGATTTTTAGTGAAGCAGTATTTAGTTGTATGAAATTAAATCAAATGTGAAAAACTGGCTGTGCAAACATGTGGGTCCCCTTGTAATTTTGCTGATTTGAATGCATGTAACTGCTCAATACTGATTACTTGCAACACCAAATTGGTTGGATTCGCTCGTTAATCCTTGAACTTCATAGACAGGTGTGTCCAATCATGAGAAAAGATATTTAAGGTGCTCAACTGCAAGTCTCCTCTGAAGAGTGACAGCATGGGATCCTCAAAGCAGCTCTCAAAAGATCTGAAAACAAAGATTGTTCAGTATCATGGTTTAGGGGAAGGCTACAAAAAAGCTATCTGAGAGTTTTTTTTTTTGTTTTTGTTTATTTCACCTTATATAATTCCTTGTATTAGGAATTTGTTAGTTTTCGCATACCCCTTGGTGTCAGAGCGCAGGGTCAGCCATTGTACAGTGCCCCTGGAGCAATTGCAGGTTAAGGGCCCAGCAGAGTAGGATCTCTTTTGGCAGTGATGGGGATTCAAACCGGCACCCTTTGGGATACCAGCGCAGATCCTTAGTCTTAATTGTGAGGATTGTGAGAATGGTTACAGACATCCCAATTTTAGTTAGCCAATAAAAGGCGTCATTTTGCTTGACTTCTCACTACATTCATAATGGCTAACACGGTACAACAACCTAGCACTACTGAATAATCCTGTTACTGATTATTGTGATGGCTGTCTGCAGGATATAGGTATTTGCTGTCTTGCAAAAGAGTCACCCAGTTTGAAGTCTTAACTGCTTAAACATACAAACACTACAAAATTGTGATAACAGAACTGCTCCTTCCTTGGAAAATGTTGGTATTTACCTGACTTGGAAATTAACATGTCTGTGGATATTGGTTTCTAATAAGCATATGTGTACTCATTGATAGTTGGCAACAATAGTTTTTGTTAACCTGTGTTTACGTTATTTGTTAAGCCCAGGAAATTTGGCATATGCCATTGCTTAATCCATCGTCTGGTTGATCTAGGTAGGGACTGAAGCTGATTTAAACTTCTGGGCATAAGAAGCAAGGGTGAGGGACAGTCCACTAAGAATGCTGCCAGGGCCACTTGCACAGAACACATGGGTTCGCTGGCAGACAAGGATACGTGGCTGGTAAGACGTGAGGCACAAGGACGTCAACACTTACCTCCAGGGAGGAAGAGACAGTTCCACAAGAAGACACCGGTTGTGGGTCCAGCGAGAGAGGGAAGCTGCATGGAAGGAGTGGGCGAAGCTGGCAGGCGAAAAGCGAGGTGTGTCTTGGTCGCAGCAACACAAGGAGCCCAGAGTGGGGAAAAAAAGAACGACGAAGAAACGCTTCCAGGGATTCAACAATTTGATAAAACTTCTCTTGGGAAACGAGCATCCAGTGATCAGAGTGCATCCGTGAACAGTTGGACGATTAATTGTTGGGGTAACACACAGTGCGCAAACTAGACTCTACACCACTAAAGGTTGTATCCTCGTCTTTACGTTTTTAACGGACTTTTAGAGTGTGGACTGTATGCTTTCCTTTTCAAAAAAGGGTTTTCGTCCCTGATATTGTTAGATTTTTATGTTTGTTTATCTTTTTAATGTACTTTATTGTTTTGTGTAGTAGAAGTTACTGTTGCTTTTCCTGAAATTACTGTTGTGTCTTTCATTGTGTGTTTACTCAACACTCAATTTAAAGAAACCTATGCACTATTATCAGTAAATTTCAAGAGTTCCCAGTCTCTTAATAAAACTGGGTGGTGTAGTCGGATATTTTAACGGTGTTTAGGTTAGATTACCTGTAAGTGTGACCAGACACCTGTCACACCTATGTTACACTAAACTGAATAAAGGAGTTAAAAATTGATAAACTGTAGTACTGTAGTACTTTAAACCTTCAGTTTCATAACATTCATAACATAACTTTCTCAAGTCAACTTAATTTAAGTTGTAGGAGGCCAGAGCATATCTTGGAATCAAAGGCACAAAGCAAAAAAAACAGCTGTGGACAGAGTGCCAGTCCATCACAGAATGCTATTCCATTCATTTTTCATATTAATGACCTCATGTTTCTTATTTATAAATTTTTTCATAAAGCATTGTTTAAAATTTTTTTTGTAGTTATAGAAAATGCATTAAAATATACGCTATCTCTATGCTGTAGCATTCTTTTCAATATATAAGTAGATTTTCCTGCTACACAATACCATTTTTCTTTAAATCTAATCTTTTCTATAAAGTTTAAAGGTCAGAGCATGTCAAAATCATTACAAATAATTTTAGTTTCTGTGTTTATTGCCTTACATAAAGGAGTCTTTCTCAAGTCTGAGAAGCAGAATTAGGGAAATTGACTAGCAGCGATTACAGCAATTAACAGCTTAATGTTTCAGCAGTTTCTGCTCCAGAAATGCCAGGTATTTTTAAATGGAATGTCCATCTTGTTTTGAGTGTGCTTTGAAGAGGGAAACTTAATGTATTGCATTTTTCTAAGCTTAATAATTGGAATTTAGTACATGCAGTAGTATAGTGATGTCAAGATATTCCAGAGAATTTGAAAAAGAGTCTTGATTTTATAATTGTGAACAAGATTTAAATTGGATAACAAGGAATTTCAAAAACTCTTCATATGGTAATGAGTAATTTGGTAATATCATTTAAAAGTCTATAAATTAGATTAGATTATCTTAGAAAATATACCTGTAGTGTTAAGGACAGAATACTTAGTTCAAGACAGTTTATCAGTTCTTCAAGTCTTTCTAAATGCATAATCAAGAAAATGTTTAGTTTTATAAAGTAAAATAGTGTAGAAAAATACAAATTAGAAAGTTATTGGATACCTTATGTTTTCCTGAATATTTCACTGTTTTATCTGTCTAATTTTAAAATAATTTAATTAAAGTAATTTCTTTTCATCATTTTTGTCCTTTTTTAACTGTCCTCAAACCCAACTGCCTATCAACAGTTCTCATCAGAATAAAAACAACTCAAACAATTATGGGTTTAGCCTAAGTTTTAAAATGTCTATAAATCCAACAGTTACTTTGGCAAGGTAGTTAGTGTGCTACTTTGCCCCACATTTCACGAGAGAACTACTAAACGGATTTAGATCGGGCTTTTTTCTATAATTTGCTTGAACATTCTGGTTGATTTTGTAACTTCTGTCATCGTGCTAAGAATCATAGTTCGCTTGCAGGAGCGATATATTTGCACTAATCTTAGACAGAGACAGCGGGCCAACGGGAGGGGAAGCGTGACGTCAGGAATGGGGTGCTGGGCAGGGCCCACCTTACTGTCCTGTTTCACTACTACGTGGGCAGAGAGCCATATGTGTGACACACTAGGGCCAGTGGAGCTCTTAATATGGTCTTGCTGTAACTTATTTCCTAATTATGTAAACACAAAAGAGTTGTAATTCATAATGCACTGAACTTTTCCTAACACCTGAATTAATCAAATATTTACAAAAGCATATAAAATACCTAGTCAGATGCAGGACAGTATTTACAAAGAATGTCTCTTTGCAGCACAAACTTCACACTAGAGCACAGGTGCTATATAATGCATATTGTGAGAGATATCATATCTGATCTGGAGGACACTCACAAAGAAACACCATCACAAACCTCAAAGGGATATAATATGGAAAAAAACGGAAGTATGAAAGAAACTCTTTCAATGTGTACTTTCTGAACCAGTGGCTGAGCAGTTTCTTAATTAGGAACACTGACGCTGTGTCTTTATACTGAAGATTAATGATTAAATGTATGTTGATCCATATTTTTCAATTCCTTATAGTACACAATATAAATATTTCTATGCATCTCTTGTCTTTTCTATGGCTTCAAGTTACAGTAAATTTATTTGATATAGTATCACGTTATACTTCAGTCCAAATATAAAATATGGTTTCCACATTTTTAATAGCTTATATGTGCTTTAAGTAAGCACATATAAGTAGACTCTACACTATCAACGTCTAGGCTGTGTTCAGAGCCTTTAAGCAGGCTAACAGAATGTTTCTTTATATAGTATAACACAATGTATGGAGTACAAGTCCAAGGAGGTTCTGCTCAAGCTTTATATTGCATTGAAGCCTCATCTTGAGTATTGTGTGCAATTTTAGTCTCTGTGCTATAAAAAGGACATAGCAGCACTAGAAAAAAGTCAAGAGAAGAGCGACTAGGCTGATTCCAGGGCTACAGGGAATGAATTATGAAGAAAAATTAAAAGAGCTGAGCATTTTCTGTTAAAGCAAAAAAAAAAAAAATATATATTAAGAGGTGGCATGATTGAAGTATTTAAAATTATGAAGGAAATTAGTATAGTGGATCAAGACTGTAACTTTAAGATGAGTTCATTAAGAACACAGGGACACATCTAGATACTTGTTAAGGGGAAATTTTGCACAAACATTAGGATATTTTTCTTTAAACAGAGATTCATAGACTCTTGGAATACGCTACCAAGTAGTTTGGTAGACAGTAGGACTTTAGGGACTTTTAAAACTAGACAATGTTTTTTTAGAATAATTAAGTGGATAGGACTGGCAAACTTTGTTGGGCTGAATTGCCTGTTCTCATGTTCCTGGATGAAATGCAAAAATTGCAGATTAGTTAAATGACAGATAGAAAAATTCTGCAATGTCATATATGGCTGGATTTGGTACAAAGCAGTGTATAGTATTTTAAGTGTTTGTTTCAGTTTTCAAATATTCACGCTGCATTATATTTCCTAATATATTCAGATGTAAGAGTGACTGGCCTGTTGCCATTAGGAACACACAAATAAAATGAAACATGGAAGCCTTTCCTGAAAATTGACTTTTTTGGGAGAGTGTGTGTCATCTGAACTGCTAGATACTCTTTTCAGGTGAAAGTAGTAGAGATACATTATGATTAATTAAAACAAAATCCCTCCTATCTGTGGCACAATCTCTTCTTGCCCAGACTAGTCTAGTTTCACAATATTTACTTAAATAAGCACATTTAATTTTATTAAATGTCTTTTTTTACAGTTTACCCTCTTCAGAATGCTAAAGTGAATGTTGTTTGAAGAGCACTTACCACAATTACTTTCATCACTATTGTCAAGGCAGTCAGAAACCCCATCACATTTTGCATTTCTCTTTCGTATACACATATTGTTTTTGCATTTGTAAGTGATGTTTGTACAAGGCACAACTGCAAAAGATATAAAAAATGTTTGTAGAAAACATATATTTAAATTAATTGCATTACTTTTTTATTTGCTTCAGTTTTTTTCAGATTTTCATTCTTGGAAGACCTTACTGATACAAAAAATATTATTTTTCTAGTCAAACCCTTTAAAAGATCTCTCCCTTCCCCAGTACACAATAGTAAAGAAATAAAAGACCTTATTATCTTGTGGAAATTGTTTAAGTGCAAGTTTCAGAATATATAAGAAGTGTACTAAGCAGGGTATCATAAATTTTACATTTATTATGTTACTATTATCTCTGGTCATACTCCTCTTATGGACTAAGTTCAGCTTACAATGATTAAATCTGATTTTTAATATTAGTAGTGGAGTAAGATTTTATTGAATTAATTTCTGCAAACATGTTATGTTTAGTTAAATACTAGATATGTTTAAGAAAACTATTGCTGTCAACCAGTAATATGGTGGTTCACCATTCAAAATCAAAATCTTGTACTAGTGTAGGCAACAATGCTAGGCCAATATGTTTCTTTCAATTGCACATGTGTACAATAATCATTTCTTCCAGGTGCCTTAATCATATACATATACATATACATATACATATACATATACATATACATATACATATACATATACAT
>JANRMT010062834.1:10186892-10238707 GCA_026402145.1 Polypterus bichir lapradei
TACATATACATATACATATACATATACATATACATATACATATACATGGTGTCCAGATCTTTACAGATCTCTGTATTCACAATATGTTTGCATCGTTCAAAGAATTATGCTTCAAACACAACCTTCCACAAACAAATTTATTTTATAATATGTAAATTAAAACTTTTGTTTGAAGAAACCTGGCTAATCGTCCTAATCTCCAATTAATATCAATGACCGAAATTCTTCCATCAAGAAACAGTGAAGATACAGGCAGCATTTCCATCTTCTACCAATTTGTTTCAAAGAGTGTACCCCCAGGTGGTACCATTTGTGGAATCTCAGAGGGTGAATGGAATTTAGCTACCGACAAGCTACACTCTCCATCAGGTTTTGTAAAGCAGGGTGTAATTCATTTGAAAACTGTACATTGCACACATGTTGATTAAGATTTTCTGAAATATATCCAGTACAAGAGCTAAATGTGAGTAATGCCATCAAGTACCTGCTTTGCTAGGTGTATGTTTTGCTTTTTTGTCAGAAAGTTTTACAGTCACAATCAAATAAGAGAGAGTAATAGAGAAAAGTATAAGGGATCAGGTGACAGTTAACAAAATATTATTTGGTTTTATGCCTGGGAAGACAAAAAAGATGTAAGAATGTTGATGTTATATATGTAAATTTAGATATCAGCAAGGGAATTGTTTTGGAGTAAGTAGGGACGTTCTACTATGCAGGTGGATGTGCAAGCACAGTTGTGATACCAAGAGTGAGTTATGCCTGGAAAAGACTGCAGGAACTGTGTCCCTATTCTAACTTCTAAAGGTGTCTCTCTGGTATTGCATGAAAAAATGTACAAAAGATGCATGAGAAGTTGTATGCTCCATGGGAGTAACACATGGCCAACACAAGGCAAAACATGAAGCAAAGCTGGAAAGAATGGAAATGTGAAGGGTAAGAAGGATGGAATGTCACGGAGTCAGAGGAAACTGAATGCAGAATATAAGAAAAAGACTTTGTGTGGATGTGACAGGGGTTGTATTGAGAAAAGTGCTGGCAGATGGTCTTTCACAGTTTATAGATTAAATTCTTCAAGAAGCAAGTTGTGTCCATCCAGATATTCAACTTCTAGTTGACTCACTATTTCGCAAACAGAGGAAGCCTTAGTGCAATTAGATATGCTCCATTGTATTGTTAATTCTTGAACTGAGGTGTGATGCCCAAGTTGCTCACAGCTGGCATGCCCCACTTGAACTTGGAACAGCAATAGTCATGTACCAAGGATGAGCCAGTGCAATGAGGACTCAGGCTGATGTAAAATTGCTTAGTGATTTTATTAAAAATTTAAAAACAAATGCAAAAAGTGTCCAAAGTGTGGTACAGTTAATCCCCAATAAATATTTCAACATCTAAATATTCTAAATATGTTTAAAAATTACAGTTTAAAACCAGTCATGAACCTTACTTAAAAATACACCTCAGTGTGTCCTACCAGTTCTGCACATCTGCAGATCACCTTAAGAGGTGTGCACAACTGCAGAGAATGCACTCCAGCCTGCGCAGTCAACACTTTGACTTGTTTGTGCCACACCAAAACCCCCTTAGCATCTGTGGGTAGCTCACGAGCCCTGCTCTCTTCTCCCTCCACTGTCCCTTGGCCTTCTGTGGTGGGTCTTGCCAGAGCAGATGTTTGATCCTGCTCCATCCAGGGCCTCTTCCTGACCACCATGCCTCCTCTGTCCTGCATCAGCCGTGCCGCAATTCCACCATTTTTTTTCCCTCATCTCTTTCAGTCTTTCTCCATTCTTTTTGCTTCCCCCTCACTCTTTTGCTAGGCTCCATTACTTCCTTGTGGACACAGGTGCTTCACTTAACGACCCGCAGAATGTCAATGAAGAACAGCTGAACAGTTTATCAGCGGAACGTCATTCACCCACAAGCCTTGTATTGTATCCGTAATCTTTTAATGCTGGTAATGGACTAACATTTTCAATGAATTTCACACTTAGGGCGCATTTCTGTTGACTGAAAACCCATACTGACATCCTCAAACTTTTATTTATATGTACAAAGTATACATTTTCAATAAATTATCTCAAAAAGAAAAATATTTAGTCGTACCTACCCATAGTACAGTTCATTTCATCTGCACCATCTTCACAATCCCTTATTCCATTGCATGCAAAATAGGGATGCTGATAATTTGAAGAGTTGCATACTTTTAAAGATGTTGCTGTAAATCAGTAAAAACAATATTGTGAGCTCATGCACCAGACTTTGTGTAATTACTAGGAAACATCTATATTGTAACAGACCTAGTATAGAAAACATTATGTCAAGTTTCCATCCATCCATTTATCCATCCATCTCTAAATCCATTTATCCTGAACAGGGTCACAGGACAGCCAAGTATATCTTCTTATATAATACGCTACCGTGGCTGTTCGTTTGTCTGTCCAGGATTTTAAATCACCTGTAGCTCGCAAACCGTTTCACCTATTAACTTGAAATTTGGCACACATATACTACGTGACGTCTACTATCCTCTTTCAGGGTGATGATTTTTATTACTCTTTTATTTTTATTTTATTTTATTGTAGAATCAACGTTTGGGAGCGTACAGCAGGGCGGCCGTGCGGCGCATGCGTATGGGCACCGCTCTCATTCCTTAGCACCTTCGCTAAACATTCTTGAGGCAGATTGAATACTTAAGTGCTAGCTTAAGTGAAAAAATAAAGAAAATGTACAAAGTAATTGCAACACAAAAACTAATAAGTAGTTTTTACGCAAAAAAGATGACAACGAAAGAAGAGAAGAAGCAGGTTGCTATGGTGGAGAAAAGAAGATCTGCTCAAGAAGTAGCGAGCACATTCACCTCTGAGCAAATGAATGCTAAACAGAGACAGAGAAAGAGTCTGAAAACTATGAATGCTCAAGTCAAGTGTATTCACTGCATGTTATCGTGCAGTACGCCGTTACTGGTATATTTATAATTCCTGAGTAAATAATGGAAGAATCTAATCAGTTATAAAGAAACAGTTTGTAACTTTAAAATATCATTGTATTTAATGGTTGATTAATGAAAGCTAATGGTGTGTGAAACACACCCTGTTTTAATTAAGGCTGTCTGTTTTATTTTTTTTTCTACAAATAATTGCATGAGCAATAAAAAAATAATTATACTCCTTAAAAATATTCCTTTGTACTCTTTAATCATTGCATAGTGGGAAGGTCAAATTGATTAAATTGGCACTCATTTACCTATTTAATGAAAAATTCCTGACTTTGATTTTTTTTATTATTATTAATAAGATTGTCAGCCTGTACTACCAGGTACTGTGTGAAAAATTATAAAGTGGATTTAATACATTTCTAGTTTGTTTATAAAATATTTTGGTATAAAATGATCTACATGAAATACGCTTTCCAAATCAGCTAAATGCAAGTTTAGAAGTTACAGGTGAGCCAGAGCTTGTCCCAGCAGCAGGAACCAACCCTTGAGTTGATAGCAGTCTTTAGAAGGGCACATTCACATACAAACCCACAGTCACTTACAGTGGGGCAATTAAGTGGAAGTAATTAGTGTATCCCTAACACAAACAGACTCAGACATGGGGAAAGTGTGCCACTTCACATACAATGGACAGGCCTGGACTCAAATCAGGAGTCACAGTTATTAAGCAGCTTCAACCACCAAATATGCTACTGCAATTGAAATATATAACCCTTACAAGTTAATTTTCAAACTAGTCACATTCATTGTATTTTCACAATTGCCATTGCACCATTTTGAGCTTTTAGGTCAGTTAGAATTTATTCCATCTGCAATTGGTAGCTGACAAAACAGGCTAATGAGGATATGGAGCAAAAGGCAGCAGTTGATTGGGTTAAAGGTGCACTAAGATGGAGGTGGAGGGAATAATATGAACTCACCCATGTTGCAAAATTATTTTTATTGCTCATATTTGCTTCTATAGCATGTGATGCAAATAAATATCATTTTTAAGTAATGGTTTGAAGCCAGTTCCCTGGAATGGAATCATTAAAACTTGGACAATTTTGGAAGGTGTGTTTTTTTACCAGAATTTACCTTTTAGAAAACGGAAAAGAGAAGAACAAAAGAAACAGCAATGCAGAAAAGCCTAGAGCATGTGGCAAATGACTTGGTCAGGCAGCCTTCCTGTGTGGAATCCACTAGGCTTTTAAGGTCCTTATTGACATTTCTACAGAGTGCAGTGAAATGCTTACTTGCCTGTGCTAGTCAATAAGTAAAATATCAGCATACTCTGGCACATCATGAGTTGTTAGTATAACTACCTTTCCTCAAAATGATCCTAACCTAAAAATCTCAGAACACAGTTTTATAACAGTGCCTAACATGTTAGTTTTTTTTCAAAAGCTTATAACAACAAGCTATATTTAGAAGACCAATTAATTGCACTGCACACAAGGAGCAGCTCATATTGCTAAGGATGACTTCATTATTTGCCCCATATATCTAGGATTCCCTTTGATTATTGTCCAGAAAGAAATACATAATTAACATTTTACTGAGAAACCACACACAACCTGAACTGGGTTATTTCAAATATGATCCTTTATCTCCTTTGAGGCAGTGTCATGATTCTTGCTTATTTAAATTAATATTATTTTTTTATTTATTTATTTATTAATGTTATTATTTTGTTTTTATATCATTTTGTCATTATTCTGTCAGCACCATTTTGTATTTGTTGTTTATCCAGTCTGTGACATCATCTTTACACGGTGGCAGCCATATTTTTTATGGGTTGTTATGCCTGTTGCTACTGAGGTCAGTGCATGAGAGGTGCTTTAACCTTTTCAACTGACAGATTTCAGGCAACAGGTGAAAGACTGAAATTGTTGTCAAGCTGAACAGAATTTCAGTGTGTTCTGGGAAAGGTGAAAGGTAAACCAGGATTCAGAGTGTTTTACAGAGCTAAAAAGTGAAGCAGAAGCAGAATCTTAGAATGCTTCACACAGCTAGTCTGTTTTGAGTTTTGATGAGCCTTTGATTCCCATGGAAATCGACATTGACTTGTGTAACAGTAATTTAGTGCCATTTCCTTTGTTGTCAGAAACTGTAAAAGTTTTAGCAGTTTTGCTAGCAGAAAGAAAGCCAGGTGCTCAATATGGCCACAAGAAGGGAGGAGAGTGAATACTTTTTTTATTAGACTTTTTTGAAAAAGAGCTTTCCTTTATTTAGTTTAGTTCAGTTGGTTCTTTGTAGCGAAAATGGAAAGTTTATTTAAGTTTTTTTTCTGACACTTTTGTAAAGGGCTTGGCTCCATAGAAAAACTGGATACACTGAAAGGAGTCACAAACATCTAAATGGAACTTGCTATCTGCTTAGCTTTCTGGATGTTTTCCAAAGGGCCCTGCCTCTGGCAAGATATCATTTTTTTTTATTTTTCAATTAAGAATATATAATGTTTAACTAAGGGACTGGACTATCTGGAAAATGTAATTCGGGACTGAATGAAGACTCCATGAACCCACCCAGGTTTTATACATCTTTGTATTGCTTATATTTGCTATTTGATGCAAATAAATGCCATTTTTAACTAAAAGCTTTAATCCATTCGCTCTCTCAGATCTAGCAAGCCAATAAATTAGAACTGATCATTCCTTGCCTAACTGCAGAACAAAATAAACTGCAATGCTGAGAAACCAAGAGCATATGGCAGTGACTTGGTCAGGCAGCCTTCCTGTGTGGAATCCAGTAGGCTTCTGGGCTCCTTATTGCCACTTCTAAATTGTGGACAGTGAGACATGTAAGAGGTTGCAGATAAAAGGTGTACAGCTGGTTTTGACACTTCTTCCTACCCTCCATTAAGAAAAGAACCTAGGAGGTTAGTTGGTGCCTTTCATGTTAGGTGCATGTAATAGGTGATCTGATAACATAATAAAACAGTCACATATAACATATCATATCATCTGGCATGCCTTGGAAAATCTTTCATCTTAGGTTTGCTAGGAAATTGCTTAACTTGTTTATATATAGGCGGCACGGTGGCGCAGTGGTAGCGCTGCTGCCTCGCAGTTAGGAGACCTGGGTTCGCTTCCCGGGTCCTCCCTGCGTGGAGTTTGCATGTTCTCCCCGTGTCTGTGTGGGTTTCCTCCGGGCGCTCCGGTTTCCTCCCACAGTCCAAAGACATGCAGGTTAGGTGGATTGGCGATTCTAAATTGGCCGTAGTGGGTGTGTTTGTGTGTGTCCTGCGGTGGGTTGGCACCCTGCCCAGGATTGGTTCCTGCCCTGTGTTGGCTGGGATTGGCTCCAGCTGACCCCCGTGACCCTGTTCGGATTCAGCGGGTTGGATGATGGATGGATGGATGTTTATATATACGGGCTGATTTTGTGTAATGGAGGAGGTGGGTGGGAGAACTCTCAATAAGCAGAAAAATAGAACTATTAGCCTTACCAGTAGTCATCACACATGCAAGAAATATTTTTCTGTATTCTACATTTATTCATAATGACCATATGAAACTATAAACCATATTAACCTACTGTATAAACCAAGACTTTAATGGCTATTTACTGTATTTCTCTTTTCCCTCCCTCCACTCTTAACATTGCTTAGAGGTGCTCATCCATTGTCCACCCTTTTCTTGACCTCATGTTCTTCATCTCCTCACTCAGTTATTCTGTTCGATGTGCCCAAACCACATTCACCTATTTCTCCTCACTGCACTTTCACAGTAAACCTTTCTTGTAACTCTGTATAACCAACTTATCCTTTTCACTCTGTTCCTATCAAACACATTCCATCAACAATTTGTTAAATTATATTAAGTGACATTGGTTTGTCATTGTTTAAAATAAATAATATCTTTAATATCATCTAACACATAGTAATAACCAAATAGTTTTTAATTGCTCACTTACAGCAAAAAACTTCATCACTCTCATCATTACAGTCATCTACACCATTGCAGCGCTGAGAGATTTCAATACATAATCCCGTTGAGCATAAAAAATGATCACCTGGACAAGCTGTAGGAAACAAAATCAAATTATTTTTATTACAAATACGACTTCAGGTAAAAGCATTATTTATATTTTGGTAAGAAAGTATATTTTAATTTTTAAAGCCTGCCAGGCAAAAGGAAAAGAGGAAGGCCTAAGCGAAGGTTTATGGATGTGGTGAGAGAGGACATGCAGGTGATGGGTGAAACAGAACAAGATGCAGAGGACAGAAAGATATGGAAGAAGATGATCCGCTGTGGTGACCCCTAACAGGAGAAGCCGAAAGAAGAAGAAGAAGAATGATATGTTCTAAATAATAACTGAAAGTTTTAAACCTTTATAATGTATGAAGTGTATGAAGGTTAGTTAAAAACTTTAAAATAAAAAAATATTTTGAGAGGGTTCTTTTAAAATAAGAAATAATGAGAATGTTTTGTTCTGTTACATTTTTTAAATAAAAACTAATTGAAAGTTTTAACTATAATATGAAACATTTTCATAAAGGAAAAAAGAACAAAAAGAAGTTTTCAAACTGTCTTTATTCAAAGAATCAAGAATTAATTATTACTTTTATGATATGTAAGACAATTCATCCTTTTGTTAGTGTTAGTAACTTCATGCGTTACGTTACTGATACAAAAATAGGCTATACTGTAATGAATTAATCAAATCATCAACAAACACTGTTTCAATGCTATGTTATACAATAATTGCTTTATAAGTAACATTTCCACTGTTGCTAAAAATCTCCTGTAATGAAGTATATGTACAGTATATGAAGATAAAAATGCCCACATAAAGGCAAATGTTTTAAATATTTTAACCTACCATAGTATTAAACTTTTAGATTTCTTATTTAAAAAGGAAATTTAGTTTCTTCTTTGGTGATGCTATATTAGCCCCTGATATGTATATGTGTGTGTTCATACTGTGAAATGCTGGTGCCCTGTCCAGGGATTGTCTGGATAAGCAGGTTTCGAACATGGATAGATGTGATTATTTTTTCTTTTAGGCAGTCTTGTGTGTTCAGCAGATATATTATGTAACATGTGCTAACGTAACATATGCTAATGTCTTAATATTATATGAAAAAAAAACTATGGACCTAAAATTAAGGATGTTAAACTTTTGTGTTTAATTAAATTACTTGTCACACTATTCTGTTTTATAAGGAAACAAATGACTATAATGCAACATGCTTTGTTCAGTGGTAAAGAGTCTAAGAGAAAATAAAATCTGCATTCATTCACATCTATTACTGTATATCTGAAATGACAACCCTGCTCCACATTCTACAGCCAAAACAGATAAATTCTATGAATCTATATCCTGTGTCTCTAATATGGAATATGTCAAGAATTTACTAAAAGATTGCATGCACAAAACATAACAGCCTACTTTATAATTTAAAACATTTAGATAATTCTGAGGATTTTAAGAATATCCCAATTTTAAATATATAATCTAACAACCACATCTCTTTAAAAATGTTTTTTGAGCAAAAGTATACTTACGTTTATTTATGTTGTAACTTGCATACTGTGCCTTGAATGGGGGATCAGATAGCTTTGAACTGCATTGAAATTCAATTTCATTCTTTGAGCTTGCAATGTAAAATATTGTCTGGTAATCTACATAACTTCCACAGTATCTGCAAAGGAAAACAGGACAATATTCTATTGTATGTAAACACACTGTGTATTCACTGAACAGTAATAGACATTATTAAATTACAAACAATGCGTAATTTGATGGAATTCATGACTTCTTCATTGAGTCAACATTACTTTATTTCCTTGTGACTTTTCTATGTTCTCATGCGTCCAAGGATTTCTCTTGCTATTCTGTTTGTTATACATAGATTGTAACGTTTGTTCTTTTAAAAGAAAATTTTTGCCCCAATGGAATGAAATCCATAGGCATTTTATAAAGAGTTAGGACATTTTGCAAAATGTACAAAACAGCATTTAACTTTATCAGAAAAATGAAAGTGATTCCTTACTCTCATCAATTGCAGAAAACATACAAATTAAGCAGTGTTTGTATTCAATTTTCTTTTTTTAATTGTCAAAACATAAGTTATAAGCAATATTTTGATATAATCAAAAGAAAGCATACATCATATAAGTCAATGATACTTAAAGTGCTTTAGACTGAGAACAAACTTGCTAAAGTCATGGCCAGCAGTTACTTGTTAGTGTAATTCCTCATTACAATTTGCACATTTATTCTACTAAAGGTATTTAGGTGAAAAATACTGTAATTCTAATCCATTATTGCTCGATTTACATTCCAAAGTCCTAGAAAAGTCTCAAAATCTCAAAGCCAGCCATGATTCTATAGTAACCCCATGGCCAAGAAGATGATATAACTGCAGGCTGACTGACAGCAGTGATGCAGTGCATGTTACTGGCTAAAGGGAATTAAAGGATTACAGTGGCCACAGGTGGAATGTCTAGGCTGACGTCAAAGAGAATTTAAATGAGAGGTGTGCATAGTGACCAATAAGGGTTGGATCTGAGAGGGCCTGAATTTAAAGAAAGTTCAAACGAGAAAAACATAAATCATAACAATAAACTGGAGTGGAGTAGGAAGAAATAGCCCTAAAATAAAAGTTGTCATTATAATACAGGGATCCTCAAGTTCAATTCTGGAGGGTTGCAGTGGCAACAGGTTTTTTGTTATTACCCAGTTGCTTAAGGAGAATCCAATAATTTGAACTTACTTTATTTCATGGCTTGCTAGTGCATTCACTCTGCCACATCTAAATCATTCCTATGCTGTAGCTTTCTGTTTTTTAAGAATATCATCCAAATTACAGTATTTGTGAACCACAGAAGACTGGTACTTGTCAGTCCTTCATTTTTATCATTTCCATAATTTATTTTAGTAAGCAGATACTTCACAAGGAGTGTAAAGGAGTGTAAATAGTAACAAGTTTGATCGGTTTTCTCTTCTTCAGTGCTGCGCACTCAGTATGGCTGCACATTTTTGCTCCACACATAATTAATGACCCATCTTAAGTTTAATTGATCTTATTTCATTAGGTGAGCTTTTTTCATCACTTATTCTGCAATTAGAAAAGCCCAGTAATGTGAGATTTACATTTATAGTAAATATAGAAACCTTTGTAGTTTTAAATGCCTAACTCATTTTTATCATTTTACCATTAATTCACCTTTTTCTGTGGGGATTATTCCCTTACTTGTAATATAAAATAAATAAAATAACCATTAACAATGGTCAGAGGAGACACACCTGTGCAGATGAAAGACCTCAGCTACTTAAAATTTCCATTCTTATTATTAAATAATAGCTTAAATACTCAGAACACCAGGAAAAGCCAAATGAGAAAAATCATTAAATTATCCTCAAGTAATATTTATAAATGCCTGCTATATTCCGATAAAAAATTACCAAACCCAGTTTTCTAATTTTTGGATTGACAGCTAAAGCACAAACTCAGAAATACCAGCTGAGTTAGTTAAAAGCAGAAGTTGATAGGAATGAACACCTACACCGTGAGCTCGCAGAACTGAACTTGAGGATAATGGAGTTAGATAATGAACTGCAGATTCCTTTGTCATTTATATCTCATTGGTAATTGGAAGCTGGTTAAGTAAACAAGAAGCAATTAAAATCAGTGAATGGAGTTGTTTAAAAATAAAATGATGTTTTTTTACATAAATAATATATTATATTCAAACATATATACTGTATATATGAGCAATCAACAGCCTCAGTGTTGATGTCAGCATGACACCACCTTTAACTTCTCATAATTAAGAAAAAGGTCTTTATATCAAAGGCTGTCATTTTCCGTGTATAAATTAACTTTTCATTCATGCCCACAATGCACTTCAAATTATGTAGTGTAATAGGGAAGACTGTATTCAAACTACCTGTACAATGTGGTCATGTACCTTTCAGAAAAGTGTGTAATATAATGACACTGTGTCACAGAAATATATATGTTAGAGATTTGCTGCCATCTGCTGGTATGTACATTACCTACTGTATAATTCATCATTAGCAGAGACTTTCAATGTATCTTTATTGGGAATGAAGCATTTTGTAAATTGACTTTTTTCATATATTACAATTTGCTTATTTTAAAATGTCTTCCTAAATTAGATTGTTGCCATTGTGACCCCTACCGTAATCCTTGAAATTCTGTTTTGTGGTCTGAACAAATTATGTTCTGTTAAAACCAATTTATATAACCTACATGATGTTACTTCACTTTGTTAAACAAGTTCAGTAGCATGTAATGCCATCAGAGATATAACACCTATGGAGACATGTCTGTAGAGTTCATTCCAAAGCATTCATTCTGCATGGAGTCTACATTGCATTGGCTGAATGCTGTTTTCATTCTTCCTAGTTCTGTTACATGAACTGTTAAAACACTTCAGCTAAGAAAAAATCTAGAGGCTGTAGTTCTGTCACTTGCAACACAATATGTCCAAATATACTTCTAAGATTACCTTTTACCTCGAAAAACTTTGAGTTCCTACACTTCATAATTTAAAATTATTAAACTAAATCTGTGGAAATGTATATCTAAACTGTTTACCCTGTGTAAACCTTCTGTAGCACGTGTGCACCTGCAAAGTTGGCCTTTTAGAAGCTTCAATAAATGATCTAAACTCATTTAACATTGATACAACAATATTCTAGAGCTTGTTCTTTAGTGTGACAAGGAAGCCCTATTACAGTATATTCATGTGTACAGGCCCAAATGGACACTCTTCCATTATCAATTGAATTTGAAAAACCAGGTAACATATTATCTTCTGATACTGTTTTCCTATGCCCTGATTGTCTTTTGTGAGACTGTATAGAATTGCTGTGGTATACTGATGCCACTAATTTGCATGGCAAAAAACTATTAGAATAGAATGATTAATTCAATCCAGGAAATTGTTGCTGGCACATAGATTTAAATGATACGGATTCATACATTTTTAATTTGAAAATATCTAAAGCAAGACACAACACTGTAGAGATAAACATGATTGGTAATGGTAAACTGGCCCAGTGAGTGCGGGTATGTGTAGGTTTGACTGTGCGCTGCAAAGAACTTGTGCCCCATTCAGATACGGCTCCTGTCTTGCTCTGAATGCTGCCATGAGAGGTTCTGATCACCCCCGTGTCCTAAGAGCATGATTAAGCTGGTTCAGTAACTGAATGAACAGAGAGATGTAATCTATATATAGTCTGTTATTTAACAGTTAGTGCATCACTAAATATGAAGTGTTATTTCATTTATTGATTTTCCAAAAATCACTTATAACCATAGATACTTTGTAGAATAAATTTACTTGAAGAGTAGGAGGCAAATATAATGATTGCTTCTGTCTGTCAAAGTGATACACAAAGCTCTCTGGAAATATAATAAAATGCGCTACGCAATCAATCAGATTTGGAGTTAGAAGATATTCAATATAAAATCTATGCTGTATTGTCTTGAATCTTTTCTCTTATTTCTTTAATAGTATAATGAATTTGAATCTTCTCCTCAATTTCTTTATTTAGCTAAAATCATTGAATATTATCCATCCATTAATTTTCTAATCCTTTTAATATTGAAAATGATTATCATAGTTTTACTGTAATAATTTCTTCAACAAATGGTTCTCTACTCACATTTTTTCATTGATTTTCCACCATCCATGGTCACAGCCCCTTAAACCCTTTTCTTTTAGCTCATAGTTGTAGAATTTAAGAGCAATACCCAAGTTTGTTCGGGGAGTCTAAAAAAACCCAGAAATATCAAAGTATGTAATGTTTAGTTATGTCAAAAAACATGACATTGCAGTTTTATATATTGAGAAAATTATTGTGTTACCTGAAAACCCCAAGTACAGTTACATTTTGGAGGATAAAAACTTGGAAAATATGGACTTTTAATATATCCTTCATAGTCCAATGCATTCTGAGTTACTAAGATGTTGCCGCATCCTAGAAAAATAGATGAAGAAAAAGATTATAATACTATGTTAGAATAACATTTAAGTAAATTTTAATCATTATAAAAAGAAAGCACAAACTATCTTCATCTTGGTTTAATATATCAGTGTGCTATAAGAATAAGGAAGTGGGTGCATCATTTTTGCAAACTATGTGATGGTGGTTTCCTAGTTTAAGTAGCTTGTTTTATCTCATTCTACAAATTCTTGACTAGAATGAGATCTGGTGACTGGGAAGACCACTGCCCTAAGCCAGTTCACTGACATGTTTCTGCAACTGTTCCAAGACTTCCATAACCTTCATATATTTAATACTGTGCACACATCTTTCATTAAGAGATACACCAGTTTTGCAACAATGTGTTGATGTCCAGTGTTATTCAATGGTTCTTCTGGAAAAGATACCCTATATTGTGGCAGCTGGGCTTTATTTTTGTGACAGGTGTGCATAATAAGGATCTGACTGAACATTTAATTCTGCTGTATTATCTTTCATTGTAATGGAATGTAATTAAAACAATTATCAATGTGAACATAGCAATGTATTTGCTGAGGTCACAATTAACCCTAATAGCAATTCATAATTCATAATACCTATTCTTCAGAAGTAAAGAAAGTTTAAAACAGAACATGCAGAACTGAACATGTACAAAAGTAGAAATTCCATTATTAAACAGGTAAAATAAAAATAACCTTTGCTGAAAAATGTAAAAATATAATGAAAGAAAAAAATATTAATGTATTTGACAAAAGGAAATAAGTAATAACTTTGAAGAGAGAAGATATCACAGTAACAATAGCACAAGATATGGTATATTTTCTTGAGTTATTTCTCTCATAATACACAAGACCCAAAAGTAAAAGTCCATTAAATTCCAGTAAAGAATGTACACAATGTACACATATTAGAATTTATATAATACTCTTATACCCTTACCCCTTATTACACTATCTGCATGCTGAACAATATCTTTGTTCCCATGAAATATAGTATATCCCACATATATCAGCCCGGCTGTTTGAAGTGCATTTTTGTTATATCTATATTTTGGATATTTTGAATATTTATATGGCTTTTTGTTTAGCAGTATTTGTATTTCCTGAATGTACTTACGCTCTTGTGGAATTGCTGCAAAATTCCCAGTAAATCCTTCCTTCCCGAGACTTGATTTGAAGGATAGGTACATCACATTTCCAGTTGAAACAAAGGACATCGTAGAAGAATTAAAGGGTTCACAGATCCTGTAATATGGCAGAGCAGTATCTTGACATGTGGCACTTTTTACGTTTACTTGGATTAGTGCTATTTTAGGGCAATAGAAGCAGTATGCGCCAACAGCGATAGCATTTCTTTGCATTACAGGGGCTTTAAAGCTAGAAGTGTCTGTGTGAAGTTTATGCTGTTAATCCTCTTCAAATTAGGTGTAGGGTTAGGGATAGAAATAAATAATCATATCTTGCCTAGGATTTCATTCTGTGAACTAGATGAATGGCACATTTGGCTTGTATCAATGAAAACCTGCTAAATCGGTAACTGTAATTATTAATTTCTCATGTCTAGAGAATACCATTCTTTCTTTTGTTTCTTCCCCGGCTATTTTAAAGCAGAGAAGGACCCTTATGAATGCTGCTTTTACTTCACATCAGTCACTTTGTTTTAAATATAGCCTCGGGCAATCATTACCTTAAAGCTTGTTTTTAAATGCAGTGGGAGGCTTGTACGAGAGAATGTACTGTATGGTAGCATTCACTTTGTATTAATTCTTCCTTAGCTGTCTGGTTTTTATTTTATTTAACCATATAGTACATGGAACAGCATAGCTACCATGTGTTATTATTCATTAGGTCTTATATTATTGAATAATTTCTTTTTAACTTTATAGAAAAATTAGCTCTTCTTAAAAGCTCATAAAAGCTAAATACATAAATTAATAACTGTTAAGAAAACAAAACCTACATCTTGGTGCTGAGAAAAAACAGCATTTCATGCAGTGATTTATTATTTTTTTTACAGTGTTGTGAGTAACACCATGATTACGTACGTGTTTTTGAACAATTGCAATGGGGTGTATATAATCTTCCTGTGTGTGGCATTCCTGAAAGCTTTGTGAAACATGATGCCCAAAGCCACAGAGGTCCATCCACATGAAGGGGTAGTTACTCCCAAAATGTTCAGAATGATGTGAAGCAGAAATCAAATGTGCAGTAGAAGTACTTACATAATGCATTGCATGCTGCAATTATACAGTACAGTTAGCACACAGTATACTTAACAATCTGATTAATTTTATACTGTAACTTTTAAACATATTGCATAGCGAGCACAATGACTCAGAAGGTAGTGTTAACCCTGTGTTTGACAAGCATCCTACCAAGTGGCTTTTACTCTTCATTCAAAAAACTCCTAGCCCAGATTGTTAAATTGAAATAAAATAAATACATTTTCAAGTGATTCCACAATTAACTACTCAATATCATAACAAAATTCTAACTTGTGAAATGATAATTTTTACAAACCCTAAATGTTTAGGAAATATTGCCTAGTGAACATATGGTATGTAGAACAAAACATACTTATACAAAACTTTACTTCTAATTGGCATCAGAGAGTCATAGACAATTAAGGCATCTTCAACACAGTCATTTGCCTCAATGTCAATGGATTCGATGGAGAGGTGAATCAGGAAGCCCGGTAGAGCAAACAGTTTGATATGGCAATTTGTTTTTCCTGAGCTTGCAGTTGCGGACAGATAAATATTTACACCTTGTTGTTCTGCATACCAGTCATTTGAACATTTGAATTCTGAAAAAACAAACAGACATATATATGTTTAGAGAGAGAGAGAGTGTAATGTGCAGTGAAAAGAAAAAGTATTACAAGTTGCTGCTATTTTAACATAAACATTCTATAACATACTAATTCAAAGTTTTAAAACAGAGGTCATTTTAAAAATGGTGATACTGTATTTAGGTTAATTCATTATTTATTAAATAGCTAATAAAGCATATAATTATTATTTTTATTTATTTTACTTACTTTCTGCTCAAAAAACAGATCTCCAATTATGTTTGATTGACAAAATGGTAACTTTCTTATGTTGTCAAAAAGTATGCAATTTGAGATATTCATATTTGCAGCTTTATGAAGGTTATTTACTTTGTGCCGGGCTGAAGCTCAGATAAATGGGGAGGGTTACGTCAGGAAGGACATCCGGTGTAAAATTTTGCTAAATCAATATGCGGAACACCCAGCCATAGTGGATCTGTAGCGAGAGTAGGGAGCAGGTTGAGGAGACCCTGGAGAGGCGGAGATATGCTCTAGAGAGGAGAGGAATGAAAGTCAGTAGGAACAAGACAGAATACATGTGTGTAAATGAGAGGGAGGTCAGTGGAATGGTGAGGATGCAAGGAGTAGTGTTGGTGAAGGTGAATGAGTTTAAATACTTGGGTTCAACAGTACAGAGTAATGGGGATTGTGGAAGAGAGGTTGAAAAGAGAAGAGTATCAGGTGTAATTTGTGACAGCCGGGTATCAGCAAGAGTGAAAGGGAAGGTCTACAGAACGGTAGTGAGACCAGCTATGTTATATGGGTTGGAGACGGTGGCACTGACCAGAAAGCAGGAGACAGAGCTAGAGGTGGAAAAGTTAAAGATGCTAAGATTTGCACTGGGTGTGACGAGGATGGATAGGATTAGAAATGAGGACATTAGAGGGTCAGCTGAAGTTGGACGGTTGGGATACAAAGTCAGAGAGGCAAGATTGCACTGGTTTGGACATGTGCAGAGGAGAGATGCTGAGTATATTGGGAGAAGGATGCTAAGATTAGAGCTGCCAGGCAAGAGAAAAAGAGGAAGGCCTAAGAGAGGTTTATGGATGTGGTGAGAGAGGACATGCAGGTGATGGGTGTAACAGAACAAGATGCAGAGGACAGAAAGATATGGAAGAAGATGAGCCGCTGTAGCAACTGCTAACGAATGCAACTGAAAGAAGAGGAAGAAGATGAAGATAAATGTTATTTTCTCTGTGTGAGAACTCATATGTTTATGCATATTTTTAAAAATTTGTGGAGTATAGGAAGAAAACATGACAATAAAGAGTGGCAGCATTCCTCTGCTAGTCAATAGACATGTCTATCAAGTGAGCAGTTTATATATTTTAGTAACTGCACAAAATAATTCTGACATTCATTGAACATTACTATCAGGCTGAAGTTGTCAGTACACAGTTTCCAAAGACACATCAAGCCATAATCAAAACCATTTTAACATCTATGGTACCTTATTCTCCAAAAAAAAAAAGTTGTTAATTTGATCACAGTCATATGGCCAAAATTGAGAATGCTTGTGATAATGCTCAGTCTTCCTACTCTTATTGGTTTGACTGTTCTGCTACAAGATCTTAAAGATCAGGGCCTTAAAAATCTGTTTGAATTACAAAGGAACCTAAATCAGCATGTAGAGACCTTGCAGAGTTTCTCATTTCACTGTATTGTATCTAGATTTGGACATCTTGCCATTATTTAAGGCAACATAAATTCTGGTCTATATTGAATTAATTATTCAGGAAAACATCTATCAGCTAATACTTAACTACAGCCAAAAATCAACACAATAATCCAAAAGGACACAGCAAGTTTATTTCAGAATGGATGAAGGAAAAGATAATATTAGTTTTATAATGTTTTAGTCAAACTCCAGAGCAATACTTGTGACAGGACCCAAAACAAGCAGTTCATGCTTTGCAAACCTGTCAATCTCACTGAATTGAAGCAGATCTACAGTATAAAGAGAAGTGGGCCAGAGTTCTTGCACATAGTCATGACAGACTATTTAATGAATACAGGAAATGCCTAGCAGTAGTTCTTACTGTTATGTCTGACAAAAACAGTCCACGTCTTAATACCCAGTTATTTTTCAATGAAATGTTTTATAATATGTACTACAATTAGTAAATTTTAAAATGTAGGCAACTTTGTGTGCTTTTTTTTGTCTAATACTGCCTGTATATAAAAAGATCTGATAACATATAAAAATAATATAAAAGTTACAAGAAACAAACAGAGAAGGAACATTGTTACCGCATTGTATATAAGTGAAATGATTCTACATGAGTTGCAGTAAAGTCTTCTTCTTCTTTCGGCTGCTCCCGTTAGGGGTTGCCACAACGGATCATCTTTTTCTATATTTCCTGTCCTCTGCATCTTGTTCTGTTACACCCTCACCTGCATGTCCTCTTTCACCACATCCATAAACCTTCTCTAAGGCCTTCTTCTTTTCCTCTTACCTGGCAGATCCATCCTTAACATCTTCTGTCTTCTCTATGCTTCTCTATCAAAGCCCTCAGAGCAAACATTGCATCTGTGATTCTCTTTACTGGCATGAAACCATACTGCTGCTCACTAATCATCACCTCCCTTCTTAACTGAGCTTCCACCACTCTTTCCCATAACTTCATGCTGTGGCTCATCAATTTTATCCCTCTGTAGTTACTACAGCTCTGCACATCCCCCTTATTCTTAAAAACAGTACCAGTACACCTGTTCTCCACTCCTTAGGCATCCTCTCACTTTCCAAGATTGCATTAAACAATCTGGTTAAAAACTCCACTACCATCCCTCCTAAACAACTCCATGGTTCCATACATATGTCATGTGGATTAATGGCCTTTCCATTTTCATCCTCTTCATATCTGTCTTTACATTTTCCTTGCTAATCCACTGCACTTCTCTCTTCATTCATCAGCCTCTAAATGTACTCTTTCCAACTGCTCAACACACTCTTCTCACTTGCGAGTTAATTTCCATCTTTATCCTTTATCACCCTAACCTGCTGCACATCTTTCCCAGCTCGGTCCCTCTGTCTAACCAATCGGTACAGGTCCTTTTCTCCCTCCTTAGTGTAAAGCCTTTCATACAACTCATCATACGCCTTTTCTTTAGCCTTCACCACCTCTCTCTTCATTTTACAACTTATCACTTTGTACTCCTGTCTTCTTTCTGCATCTCTCTGACTGTCCCACTTCCTCTTCACCAACTTCTTCCTCTGTATACTCTGCTGTACTTCCCCATTCCTCCACCACATTTCTCTGTCCTCCTTAATCTGTCCAGATGTCACACCCAGCATCCTTCTAGCTGTCTCCCTTACTACTTTTGCTGTAGTTTAACAGCTATTTGGTAATTCTTCACTGCCACCCATTGCCTGTCTTACCTTCTCCTTGAAATCCACCTTACAGTTTTCCTTTTTCAACTTCCAGCATTTGATCCTTGCCTCTGTCTTTGCTCTCCTCCTCTTCTTGATATCCAATGTCATCCTACAGACCACCATCCTATGCTGCCTAACAATGCTTTCCTCTGCCACCACTTGCAGTCTCCAATCTCCTTCAGACTAACCCTCCTGCATAGCATATAATCTACCTGTGTACTTCCTCCACTTTTGTATGTCACCCTGTGTTCATCCCTCTTCTTAAAATGTGTGTTCACCACAGCCATGTCCTTCCTTTTCACAAAATCCACAATCATCTGACCTTCTTCATTCCTCTCCTTGACATCATTCCTACCCATTACCTCCTCATCCCCTCTGTTCCCTTCACCGACATATCCATTGAAATCCTCTCCAATCACCACTCTCTCTACCTTGGATACAGTCTCAGCCACTTGAACCAACTCACTCTGGAAATCATCTTTCTCATCCATAGTACACCCAACTTGTGGGGGATATGTATTCATCATCACACCTTCAATTTCCAGCTTCATAATCATCACTCTGTCTGACACTCCTTTCATCTCCAAAACACTCTTGATATTGTTCCCACAGAATAACCCCTACCTGATTTCTTCTCACATCCACACCGCGCTAGAACAATTCCCCTTCCATCTGGTCTCTTGCACACACAATTTATCAACTTTCCTTCTATCCATCATATCAGCTAATCCTCTCCCTTTACCAGTGATACTGCCAACATTCAAAGTTCCTACCCTCACTTCCACTCTCTTTACCTTCCTTTTTTCCCCCGTCTCCAGACACACCTTCCCCCTCTTCAGCCAAGACTACGTAGCCCAGTTTCTGCCAACACCCTGTTGGCGAACAGTACTGGTGAAGGCCATTGTTAACCCCGGCCTGCCCATTCTTCTATAGAAATCTGTATTGTTGTCTGCATATTATACGCATCCCATGTGGCTGGGTTTGAGTTGCAGTAATGTGTGATATTGAAATAGCATCTTTACTATATAATTTACAAATTAGCATCAACTGACATGGAAGCCCACCAGTCAAGCCTTGTTTTTTCTGCATGGTGGAATTCTTTGCATTGACCTTGATCAAAACAGATTACAAACACCATGTGATCACCTACATGCTTTTAAAACTGCCAACAGAGAGCAAGAGCCCAAAATTATGAATCTAACTGGTAGCCTTAGCTTTAACACCTAAGCATGTTATATGTAAACTCTTCATTACCTGATCTGGTACTGATGTAATCTGATTTTGTTGCAACTGTTGAAAAAAAAGAAAAACACAATTACACTTGTACAATTAAGGTTATCAAATAGCTGAAGCCTAAATTGACCAACTGAACATGGAACACCAGTTGATTGGCTGTATACTGAAACACAAAACTGAAATAATAAATTTAGTAAACTATATATATTATGTATTCTATATATTATGTATTCTATGAAACAAATATACTGATGTGCAAACAATATGTGAACAGACACAGAGAAGTGGGTACTGAAAGCCTGTCTTTAGGCAGGGCCGGTGTTTGGGGTGAGGCAACAAGGTGATCACATCAGGTCGCTGTGCAATGAAGGCATTTTCTTGTAACAGTATTTTATTTAACATTAAGAAATAATAATGCTAATACAAAAATCAGAGTTAAGTGTGAACCTTAATGATTAAATATACATCCAATGCCTTATTTATATACTATTTTTAAAAACAGTGATGAATATTTACCTTATTAAATGTTTCACATTTCTCATAACACAGTTCTTATCACACCACTAGTACCCAAGAATCAAAATAGCGTATGCACATTTTGAAGCTGCATATGAGATGATGATATTTTTCAAATATTGTATTGTGTATATATCGATTGTACCACTTTGTTCATTCTGTTCTGCTATTAAAAAGTGTCTTTCTCATATACAGTGTCTATAAACATCTCTTAAATTTGTACTATGTGTGTTGAGTAAAAAGGACAGGCACCATTTAGCTTGCAGTACAGAGATCAAAAATGCCAAGGTGTATAGATTGGGGGCTGCATAAATGGCTTAATTGTTTAATGCACAAAACCTGTCTTTAGGCTATTAGTTGTTATGATAATAACACTGTAAATAGCATGTTTTAAAGCACTTGCATTTATTGTAAATATTACAGAAAACAATCATAAATCTACAATATTGTATCATATCCATTCTCTATTCTGAGAATCATTTTTATATACTACACGTTCACAGGGTATAAATATTTGAAAATGTTACAAGTTGTTAATTGGTTAATTTCTGCTTGATATTTATTATTTGTCTGTCTATAAATTGATTGATTGTATTATTTGGCCTGTGAGTCTGTTTCTGCTGTTATATGCATCTAAATTTCCCATTGGGATTAATAAAATTTATGTAATCTAATTTGCAGTATTCACACAGTTCTAGTCTAATCTGCTATAAATTTGTAATAATAGCCTATGTAATAGGTTGGGTTTTTTAGCTGCCTTTCAAAATAATTAATTGAGCCAGTTGATCTAGTAAATGTGAGAGCTCATTCCAAAGTCTGGATGCAAAAGAACTAAGAGGTCTATTACTCATGGAGCATATTTGGTTTGTTGGCATGACAAGATTGTCAACTTGAGTGCATCTGAGTGGAACAGCTGGAATGTAGTGATGTAGAATGTTACTGATGAAAAGGTAGCTAAATCGTGATAGGTATATAGAGCCATTATTGTCATGTGTATGGAGTACAGTGAAATTCTTACTTACGTGTGTTAATCAACATGCAATATATCGCCGCTCTCTGCCACCATGATTATTGAGTATAACTGCCTTACTTCTAAACTTCAGTCTTCCTGACATGAAAAATCTCAGAACATTTTTGTGATAAACAGACAGAATAAGATGAGATAATTGATGGTTCTAAATCAGTTAGATGCAGATGTAGTAAAACATGGCAACCAAGAGAGTACACTACAGACAGATAAAATATTAGAATAGCAGTAGGATATTGTTAAAATAAAGAAAGACAGAGAAGGTAATCCAGATGTAAATGTTTTAAGTGTTAGCAAAATACACAAATGAACAGACACAGAATGAAGAAAAAGCCTTAATGTGGTTTAAAAATGATAATAAGTTTTATTACAAAAGATAAAAATGTGATAGTTATACCAGCAAGAGTGAAAGAAAGAGCAGAATTTTTCTTTGTTGAAATTTCAAGAAAATTGTGTCCCATCCAACACATATTTTCAGCCAGGAGATTGCTGATGAATAGCCTGTTTTGATATTAAAATTAATCTGACTATCTGTAGCACAAAAATGATAGCCAAGGCTAAATTTATAACAGTATGATCAAGCAAAAGCATATAGATAAATCTTTTACACATCCTGCAGAATAACAGCAGTATCATAACTGTATACAGCCAAGCATTGTAATATTAAAAATTCCATAAATGTTCATTAATTTCTGAGCTGCTGTCTGAAAACCTTCATTTCTTACAGTGGAATTGAATTTTTGAAAATATCAGCAGTGGTCCAGTAATCTACTAGGGCAAAAAACACCACACATTGCCTTCTGGATTAGTTGAATATTGCTTTGTCCGAAAATACTTGTGTGACAGAAGAACTGTAAAAATTGCAAATAGCTTGAGATCAAGATTGAACAGACAATTTGTTTCTGTATCTAAAAGCAAAATTTATAAATGAATATATTCCCATATAAATTGAAACAGAATAAAGTTACCATTAACAACAATGGAGTCAAAGTCTACTGGGAGGTCATAAAGATAACCAACTGAAGTCCGATTAACAAGACTCATCTGAATGGAATCCTTTAAAATGACCCCCACGCAGTCCTCACATGCATATTGTTTCTTTGCTTTTGGGATCACAAAAATCATCCATATATAAACTAGAATTCCACCATCGTTGTTACTGCTATAATTAAGAGAAGAAAAAATTATTGGAGATCCAATTTTCTTTAACCAAATGACAAAAATTACATTTTTAAATAAATCTTAAATAATACTTTACATTAAGATTTTTGATTTAAATCAACCTTACTTCTTAATGGGTTCCCACATTTAACCATTTGACAAAATTTAATGATTCACAGAAATTATGCTGTAAAACACTTGAGGTTTTATGAATGAACACAGGCCTATTGTGCATTCATCATGAAAGAAAAAAAAATAGGATTTTAAGAATTAAAGCTTGAATACCTTCTATAAAAACAGCATTACTAGAGGTATCCTGGGTTAAGAATCACAGAAAGACTGTTAGAGCTGTGGTTATTACCATGGGCCTCAGCTCAGATTGAGGTCAAGCAGTGGTCTTGGAGAAGCTCAATAAAGCATCTTAAATGGGCCAGTGGTACAACAGAAATACCCATCTACAGTGATGATCAACACAGCTTAAATGTGCACCATAGTACATGTTAACTGATGTAAGGTATTTTCTCCTTGTCTGACTTTATGTATTATTGAATATTTTCAAAAATATAATGCCTCCTTGGAGTCAATAACTTATTTTAGTGAAGCAGGAAAACAAGCTTCTTATAGTTGTTAATGAGCCTTTTTACAACACTGTAGAGGAATTGTATTTAATGTTGTGACATTCACTGCCAGTCACAAGACCTGGGATGCTGTTTAACACACTGCCACCAAGCTTTTGAATTCTTACTACAACTAAGAAAAGACTTTGCTAAATCATAATTTAGTTAAGAAAAGATTTTTTGTACATTTCTTTAGACTTTTTAAACTTCAGCTTATTCATACATTTTCTTGCCTCTAACCTTTTCTTTAACTTCTGACAATTCTGTACACACTCTACAAATTTCCTGATTCTTAACCTCTCAATATTCTGTCTATTTGGAGAAAAAAAGTTTCCATCTTGACTATAATAGCAAGACAAAAGTTATTTATGGGTATATTTTTGGGTTGGCATTAGGCTGCAGAATGAAACAACAGGCTTAAAGGTTTTCATGGCGGTATGTAAAAGTCATCTGTTAGTTTAATATTTCAACCATTAAAAGGCAGAAGGTGTGTTCAGCTACAGTATGCATGCAGCAGAGTGAGCTAGCAAGACTGCTGTTAAGTGAAAAGTGTCACTGCAGATAGCTCTTAAAAAGGTGTCACACTCTTTTCAGACATTTGTTAGGAGAAAGGGGTTTTTATAATGGGAAAGATATTAGCAATGTTAGTGTGTTCCTTATCTTTGCCTAACATTCAGAAATTTGTAGATTCTGACCAACCTATAAATGTTGAGCTTCAGAACACCAAAATGGCTGGGCCTTTTAAGAGAGCAAAAAGAGTCCCAAACAATCTCAAAAATGCCCCCTTGGATTATCACAACCCAGCTAGTAACAGGGCAAATACAGGATCTTAATAAATAAAAAAGGTTATTATTAAAAATACCAGAAGGCACAAAGAAAGCACTGTGAAGCACAAAAGGAGCTGTCTGAAGTCAATCCAAAGCAAAGAAGTCCCATTACAGGTATTCAAAGAATGGTCAAAGAACAGAGTAAAAAGGCAAAAAAAGCAAAATAATCAAAAAGAACAAGCAAAGACACTATAACTCACCAAACTCCCAGGCACAGATGAATGAACTGCAAGATAGTGTGGGATGAGCCCCACTTTTATAGGGCTATGGGAATTGTCTTGCTTTGATGGCCAGGTCACCCCTTGGGGAACCACCCACAAAGCACATGACACGCAACAACATCTTACATGCGTCAACAATAAGGAATAACATAAATTATGAACAAAGTAACATTAACATAAATAGAAGACTCAAAAATTAACAAAAAAAGAAAATAATTTGAACCCAAGCCATGGGAAAATAAAGAAACAAGAAATGATCAAACAACAAAACAAAACAAAATAGAAGTTTCAGTAAGGTCGCAAGAGCTTCAAAATGTTGCTTTTTAGCTGAGTTCTTACCAAAATAAAGTACTCATACCAAAATAAAGTATTTAATATCTGTTTCAATTATTGTACACTATTAATAGTACACTAATAGTAATTGTACAAGTGACGTTCAAAAAGTTTTTTGTACTCTTTTTAACTCTATTTATTACGAATTTCAGGAACAAATTACATCACTTTTCTACATAGTCACCTTTGTTTGTGATGCAGTTTTCTCAGCGTCATACCGACTTTTTAATAACCAATTACTACGTCTCCCGCCTTTACCGTTTCCAACAAAAATATAAAAGTGTGGAAACTTTTTGAACATCCCTTGTACACTGTTTTAATAGTACACTATTATTGAACCTGACAGAAATACTTTTTGTTACTAGAGAGCATAATAGCATAACTGAAGACGAGGAATGTTTAAAAAACGTTTATACGTTTTGTCAGGTAAAAGTCCAATAGATTTTACCTCAAATCAGAGAGGACTGAATGCTTGTACATCTTGGAGACAGCAGATTTTCTGTAAACATTATTTACCTGCAATGTTAAACAAATTATTTTTATTTATCACTCCTTCCGTGACAGAGTTGTTAATAACTAATAAATTAAAAATGGCTCAGCTCAAAACAGAAATACATTTTTGACTGAAATTTATATAATGTATAATTGAAATGCTATATTAAATCTTTGTTGTTTAAAGAATTAAACACTGAGCAACAATACTATTTGTTAACACCAACAACTTGTAGCTGAGGTGACTGCTACATTTATAAGACCCATATCAACATGTAATGCAGCTTTTATACTGTATAGCACCTTTTCCTAGCAGGCACAATCACAAAACTCTTTGTTAAGTACATAATAAGATTACATTAGAAATTTAACATGCACTACACAGTAAGGTATAGTACATAGCGGCTTACAATGTGAAATGTTGCTAAAGATTTGACTTTGTGTAGAAGAAATGGACTGGACTCTAACAACAGAGACCTGCCTTAAGTGCAGCAGAAAAGTGGACGTGTGCCTCCTTTTTGGTCCATTAGTCTCACTCTCTCCATATTCATCTTTCTCTTCTTTCCCCTCATCATTTCTGCATTGCACTACAGTACTTTTGTGTTTTCTGCAACAAACTGAACTGGATGTTGTCCTAATCTTATTGAAACTTTAAAATCTTTTTTGCGGCTAGTGTTTCTTGGGACCTTACAAGTTGAACAAATTTTTAAAAAAAGTCAGATTTTCTTACCACAACTTCAATGTTTTGTGACATGGATGCAAATTCTCTAGATTCTTTTTGCCTGTATTCGGGAATGAATTCAACATTGGCAATCCGAAACAGTGCTGCAAAGAACACCACACTGCTGTTTTCTGGTCGCACTACAAAAAATGTAAGATTCAGGTCAGAGTTTTTTTTTTTTTTGTTGGTAAAAAGAATCAGCTGAAACAAATTGAAACTATCTGCCTGATCAAAACATTAGAAAACAGTTTTATCAAAATCTGCAGGGCTAAATGGTGATGTTGTGTCAACTTACAAACAAAATACCAAAGAAGGGTCCACATGGATATGACAAAGAAAACCACCAATACAATGGAAAGTGCAGCAACATTTTGAAAATTCCATGGGTTGAATTTCTTCCTGTATTTTTTCCTCGATTTTGTTTTTCGTTTTGGTCTTCTGTGGTTTAGTGGTTTTGCTAACTTTGAGTCAACCGTTGCTACTTCAACCGAAACATCAGAGACCTAAAAGCATAATAGAAACCAAGCAGTGGGTAATTAATTTTACAATAAATTACTTTTGCCATTGATAGATAGATGTGGCTTTTACAGCAGCACAAGAAATATGCAAATATTGTAACAAACGACAACAATAACCTCCCTAAATCAAACACAAGGAGTACCGAAAAAAATCCATAGCCACAGACCTTAACATTTTGCATTTAATTAGATGTCAGTAAATAAAATTAAATTAATGGAATAATTTTATCAGGAAATTGTGCTCATTACATGTGGCCACTAATATTTCCAATGTAAATCGAATGTAGTCATTTAATTTTAATTTGAGTTATTCTTAAATAACACTATTTATTGATGACAGTCTCAGAGTCTTTATACAAAATTACATCAGTAGAATCATACACATCTACGTGACTTTTAAATCCATTAGCAAAAATATCCTTTCATTCATTATAGAACCCTCTTAATCCAGTTCTGGGTGACAGAGGCTAGAGCCCTTTATACCAAAGGGCACAAGGAAGGATCCAAACTGTGGAGAAGGTAGCAATCAGTCATACTGGGACAGTGCTGCATGTTTCTGTGCCAGTGGGATGAGTTACTTTGTAGTTGTTCCCTAAAATATAATGTCAACAAAATTTGAAGTGAATTTAATGTTGTAAAATTTCTAATGTGAGATGTGGGAGGAAAACTAAATTTGTTGAAAAAAAAAACCAACATGGCTACAAGGACAATCTGTGAACTCCACAGAATTTGGACCAGGTCTGCCTGCAGTGTGAGGCAGTAGTGCTAGTGGCCATTTTCCTCACTTTTCACATCATAATCTATCTGAACAGTTTCAGTCTAGCTTCCGCTCAGGTCGCAGAACAGAAACAGACTGAACCTGTATTCTCTGCTACCTTCTGATATCCCCAATTACACGAGGTGCAGCAATTATTTATGGTTAGATTTTGGGACTGTTCTTAATAACAATGTTGGGTTGTCACTCATTTTCCTAACATGGTTTAGCTGACCTTGAATTGAGAAAAGCAGGTTCAGGCAAATAATTGTTGGAAAGTGGAACTAAAGTTGCAAGGCTACCTTTTTCGAAACTTTGGCAAAGAAAAGGTAAATTTGAAATTGATCTATATAATTTAGCAGTATTCTGAAGTTACTAGCATTGGATCTAAATCTAATTTCTTCAATAAAAGTGGTCACATTTTTTAAAGTATTAAAGTATCTGAAGCATTACCTGTCAGTAAAAATATACAGTTAGGTCCATAAATATTTGGACAGAGACAACTTTTTTCTAATTTTGGTTCTGTACATTACCACAATGAATTTTAAATGAAACAACTCAGATGCAGTTGAAGTGCAAACTTTCAGCTTTAATTCAGTGGGTTGAACAAAAAGATTGCATAAAAATGTGAGGCAACTAAAGCATTTTTTTAACACAATCCCTTCATTTCAATAATCTCAAAGGTAATTGGACAATTGACTCAAAGGCTATTTCATGGGCAGGTGTGGGCAAGTCCGTCGTTATGTTATTACCAATTAAGCAGATAAAAGGCCTGGAGTTGATTTGAGGTTTGAAGATTTTGCTGTGAACAGACAACATGCGGTCAAAGGAGCTCTCCATGCAGGTGAAAGAAGCCATCCTTAAGCTGCGAAAACAGAAAAAACCCATCCGAGAAATTGCTACAATATTACGAGTGGCAAAATCTACAGTTTGGTACATCCTGAGAAAGAAAGCAAGCACTGGTGAACTTAGCAACGCAAAAAGATCTGGACGTCCACGGAAGACAACAGTGGTGGATGATTGCAGAATCATTTCCATGGTGAAGAGAAACCCCTTCACAACAGCTAACCAAGTGAACAACACTCTCCAGGGGTAGGCGTATCGATATCCAAGTCTACCATAAAGAGAAGACTGCATGAAAGTAAATACAGAGGGTGCACTGCAAGGTGCAAGCCACTCATAAGCCTCAAGAATAGAAAGGCTAGATTGGACTTTGCTAAACAACATCTAAAAAAGCCAGCACAGTTTTGGAGAAACATTCTTTGGACAGATAAAACGAAGATCAACCTCTACCAGAATGATGACAAGAAAAAAATATGGAGAAGGTATGGAACAGCTCATTATCCAAAGCATACCACATCATCTGTAAACCACGGTGGAGGCAGTGTGATGGCTTGGGCATGCATGGCTGCCAGTGGCACTGGGACACTAGTGTTTATTGATGATGTGACACAGGACAGAAGCAGCCAAATTAATTCTGAGGTGTTCGGAGACATACTGTCTGCTCAAATCCAGCTAAATGCAGTCAAATTGATTGGGCGGCGTTTCATGATACAGATGGACAATGACCCAAAACATACAGCCAAAGCAACCCAGGAGTTTATTAAAGCAAAGAAGTGAAAATTCTTGAATGGCCAAGTCAGTCACCTGATCTTAACCCAATTGAGCATGCATTTCACTTGTTGAAGACTAAACTTCTGACAGAAAGGCCCACAAACAAACAGCAACTGAAAGCCACTGCAGTAAAGGCCTGGCAGAGCATTAAAAAGGAGGAAACCCAGCATCTGGTGATGTCCATGAGTTCAAGACTTCAGGCTGTCATTGCCAGCAAAGGATTTTCAACCAAGTATTAGAAATTAACATTTTATTTCCAGTTATTTAATTTGTCCAATTACTTTTGAGCCCCTGAAATAAAGGGATTGTGTTAAAAAAAATACTTTAGTTCCCTCACATTTTTATGCAATCTTTTTGTTCAACCCACTGAATTAAAGCTGAAACTATGCACTTCAACTGCATCTGAGTTGTTTCATTTAAAATTCATTGTGGTAATGTACAGAACCAAAATTAGAAAAAAGTTGTCTGTCCAAATATTTATGGACCTAACTGTAATAATACGATTAGAAACCAATGCTGTAATTATAGTCCTATCAAACATATGCACACCCCCACACTAAGACAGTAAATAGACTGGACAATTAACTTAAAACATGCATCTTGAGAAAGCAAGAGTAAATCTGGGTGCCTTTTAGAAAAAACCCATGAACCGAAGGAGAGACTCCATTAGGATTTAAAAACGACCACCAAGATTGTAACCTATTCCCCTGGGGATGTGACCCAACAGCACTAACACACTTTACCACTATAATGGTATAAACCAAACCATGAACACACTAAATAACAGATATTTTGTAAAAAGTGGTGTAAATACCACTCTGATATGAATTTTGAACCTTTGTCTGCCAGTTGAGGAAGATCACCTACTTGCTTTCTCAGAACTTTTCTCGCATCCTTCGTGCCCCTTCAAGTCTTACCTTCTAATTTTTTTAAATGAAACAAATTCTTCACAATATTACTATACTGGAGCAAAAAGGACAAGGTTATCTTTTGTTTCCTTGGATAAGAAAACAAGAAGCAAAAACTTCTATGTTTAGGAGTGAAGGAAACAATTAAAAGTCCTGAATCTTAAAAAGTGAGTAAACCAAAATAAAGACAAAGAAAAAGAATGATCTGGTAGTAAAATTACATTCTGATTTAGAAATAGAGTGTGGTGTAAATGGAACAATTGGAAGAAGGTATCAGGAGTATTGTGTAATCGAAGAATTAAGAAGAAGGTTAAAGGTAAGATTTTTAAGGCAGTCATGAGACCAGCAATTATGTATGGAGTTGTGACATGGGCAGTAAAGGGAGTGCAGAAGAAGAAGAAGAAGAAGTTAGATGTGGCAGAAATTAGAATATTGACTATGAGACAATCAGAGTTACAACAAAAATGGAAGTACAGATATCTAAGAAAGTGTGGAAAGTAGGTTGAAATGATATGGATATATGATGAGGACAGGCAATGAACATGTGGGCATGGAATGGGAATGGAAGTACAATAGAAGAGAAAGAGAGGGAGGCCAAAGGAGAGATGGATGGATAAAGTTAAAGAAGATCTGAAGGAAAAGGGCTTGACTGGCAAGGAGGAAAGAGCCATTTGGAGAAGGTTGATCAAGCACATCGACCCCACACAGATGAGGGAAAAGATGAAGAAGAGAAAGCTTCAGGGAAGGAGCTTGACAAGCCTGCAATTACAGAGTAAGCTTGGATGGATGCATTATTTTTCTGAATGTGGTTGAGCTTGTACTGTTACAATTCGTTTAATAAAAACCGACATTAGTGTCATTTGTACGTAACATAAAATCTGAAACATTTCCTTTTAAAATAAAAAAAGTCACAATTGTTAAAATCTTATAATAAACTAGCTGTGTTACGCCTGGCAAAAAGGAGACTGATGAAAGGCAGTAAAACAAAATGGCTTTTATTCATCCAAACACCAGAATTGGAGTTGTGCCCACTTGTGCAGATTCGGTGTCTTTACTGCTTTCATTCCAGCTCCTACTTTCTCATATCACTTGCCATAAACCATACACCCTTTTTGCTCCAGTTACTCACAGACAAGACATATAATGCTGTCTTGTAACTGATGCACACAGAAAGGAGAGCTACAGGATCCACTGGATTTGTTTGATGAGAATCCATGAATACTCGGTGGGCTGGTTCTGTTCTGGTTACATACAGCAGCTGTCTGGGCCCACACATCTGGTATTTTGGCCAGTGCTGATCCTTTTAGGAGTTTATGGCACTTTACCACCTACAGAAAGTTCAACAACCCTTGCCTAAGTCTTTATAATTTTATGCCAAGTGGGAACTGATTGTTAAATTACCTTACACAATTTTGATACTTTACAGACATAGAGTGTATTTAGAAACTATAGCAAAAAACAACACACAGATAAATGAAATGCATAAACCTTTTAAAAATTGCTTAATAATGCATTGTGTATTTATGCACTGATTGACTGGATACTGAACAGGCAAACAAATTGAGTCTGATTAAGTAAATAGAATCAAAATTAACTTAAACTTTTATATTAAAAGCTTCAAGGCCTCAGATATCCTAGTTTTAGTGTAATGACAGTTCCTTCATGTAATATAAATTCTTCTTTAAATAAATGGTTCCTTATGTAAAGGTATAAATAGTATCGGAGTCTGATTTATGCTTGTTTGAAATTTAGAAATGCATTGATGGGTGGAAGAAAGTCTTGTTGTCATTTGAGTTCATTTTCCTATTTAAAGTATTTTACTGTTCATGGAAAATCTTTTGTGTCCCATCCAGGCCTGGTCTACTCCTTCATGTAATTGTTGCTGGGTTGAGTTTTCGATCCTCATAACCAGGAGAAAGCACATTTATAAACCTGTTGGACAATTAAATTCATTTTGTAAAGTCACAAGGAGGGAGCCACCTAGGAATGTTCACAAGCAAGTACTGATAAAAACAATCCCTTTATTAACTACTGTCACACACATGCACTTGGGAGTCAACCAAAGGGACCAGGAAATGCCAATTCCAAGCCAGGCCCGGGGGCAGTGGGGTGCACTAAACCTCTCTCTTTTCTCTCTGCAGACCAAACACAAGAAATCCTTCCTGTCCTGGCCTCCAGCACATCACTTCCTGCGAACCACCTATAAAAACCTGTCATCCTCCATATTTAGTTCTGTTTTGGACTCTAACCTGTACACATTATACTCAACTTTAAAGACTTCTGCAGTCAGGGAAACTATACAGGTGGCTGCCCCAGACCTTCGTTGTGTGCCCGGCTGTTTCTTTTACACTGCATATTCAACTCCAGATAATTTAATAATAATGTAATTTTTAAGCTAAAGCTGATGGATATCAAGTTTAAAACAATCTCCTAAGAAGTAAATGAACATTATAAATATTTTCAACCTATTTTCACAATACTGTTATGAAACACAGATATGCTTACTGTTTAAAATTACTCAGATACTTGTGCAGGAAAATATAGCCAACAGTTGATCCATTAGCACTTTTTTAACCTTGAGAATGGGAATCTGAAGCATCGAAATCAACACTAAATTCTTTTAAAAGTAAGAAAAAAAACATTTGTTATTGGGTAAAACTTATTACATGACCTTAGTGAATTTATATTCAAGTGTTAGACTTGGAAAGTTATAAGATTGTGAGTGAAAACTTTGAATTATTTTAAATATATTGATTTGAAAACAACTAAATAACTAAGTCATCAGAACAAATGAGTAAAACTAAATTTGAGATCCAAAACCTGATTCTGGTTTACTATTAATCCAGATTAAAACCAATAAGACTGCATTCAAAAGATCTTACTTCAGGAATTTCTCTAAATCACTAGAATTTCACCTTTACTTATAGCAAAAAAATTTTTGTATAAAGATGCACTTGTCATTATACTCAAAATAGCCTCCATTGTGTCCCAGGCAGATTTTCAGGGTACAGAAATAGCAAAAAACATAAAATGTGCTGGAAATCACAAAAAATATCGTCTGTGCCTGACCCTTGGAATCCAAACCATATTAATAAATAATTAGAAACATAGTTCTAATGAGTTTTCAGATTATTGTTCAAAAAACATGTAAACTTGGCAAATGTAAACTCATTAGCAAGGTATATGACATATGGTAACACATAAGCTTTCACTCATACCATCCTAACAAACAGATACTATACGATTAGATCTGGGTTCAATACTAGTTCATCTACTTTTTCCTCCATACTAACAGATTGTGGTTGTGGCGAGCGCCCTGTTCTACATGGTGGTGTGCTGGGGAGGCAGCATAAAGAAGAGGGATGTGTCACGCCTGGACAAACTGGTGAGGAAGGCAGGCTCTATTGTAGATATGGAGCTGGACAGTTTGACATCCCTGTCAATAATTGAAAAATCCACCGCACCCACTGAACAGGATCATCTTCAGACAGAGGAGCAGCTTCAGCGACAGACTGCTGTCACTGTCCTGCTTCCCTGACGGACTGAGGAGATTGCTCCTCCCCTATGCGACTCTTGAACTCCACACAGGGGGGTAAACGTTAATATTATACAAGGTTATTGTCTGTTACACCTGCATTTTTATCACTGTTTAATTTAATATTATTCTTTATCAGTATGCTGCTGCTGGAGTATGTGAATTTCCCCTTGGGATTAATAAAGTATCTATCTATCTATCTATCTATCTATCTATTTTTATCTGGTATATGCATAGCTCATGTGTGGTGAGCGTACTGGTGCAAAAATGGCTGCTGTCGCATCATCCAGGTGGATGCTACACATTAGTTGTGGCACCCCACTCACTATGAAAAAGTAGTGAGAAAAGTGCTATATAAATGTAAAGAATTATTATTATTATTATTATTATTATTATTATTATTATTATTATTATTATTATCTGATTCGTTCCGGTTTTTGACTCTGAATTTTTGATCACATTTTGGCTCTGATGAAAGATCTCTTTGATTCCCAGTTTTTGCTTTGTTCTTTTTGACATTGATTCCTGGGTTTAGTTTTGGTTCTGACTAAAAATTACCTCAATCGCCTATTGTCAAAGTTGTCACAAGTTTTGCCCTTTGGCCCCCTTTTTTATTTAAAACACTATCTCCATTCTTTCTTTCAATACCTTTTACATTAATTGTGGTTAGTTCTTGATTCTTGCTCCATTTTTCTTATACTAATTTGGATTCACTGGTTTAGTCCTTGAGTTTTGGATAAGGTATTTTTTTGACAAATAAATTATTTGATTATAAAGTACTTTATTTTGTTTTTTGGATTTGAGGTTGCTTGTTTTTCCTCCTCTCTATATTTTGTGATCTTCTTTAAATGTTTAACAGTCTTAGCTCACCGTTTTGTGCTTTGTTTGACAGGAGTTCATAACACATACTCACTTTTTAGCTTGTATTACCTTCTGTTGGACAAGAATCAAGACTGGACCAGTGTACTCCATAATAATGAAACAGTTCCAAACACAACTGACCTACACAAAATCACCAAAATTAATAACATTGACCAACCAACTGATTAACTCCTACATTGGCCAACCACCTGCACATTCAGTTGCTATGAATAAATCTAGAAGCAGAAACTTAAATTTCTATGCATCGACCAAGCCAGTGCCATTATTAGAAACACGGACAGAGTATGAAAACAGTGTGTAGCTTCAGTGTGGGTGCTGTACTGTATAAAACTCAAGTAAACAGCCCCAACACATGAACTGTAGGGCCTTCTTGCACAGCCCGTAGATAGGCTTTTCATATGAAATTTATATGAATAACTTAGGATGTCAAATTGTATAACTTCATGTCAAACAATTCTCCTTCATAAAATGACCCAATCATAATATCATTAGAGGTCAGTCCTCCTTGCTGTTCTTCCATGGATCCCAACAATGATATGATACACTTGCATATACAACATTTTACATTTGTCCAATGCTTTCAAAGTTGGATGAGACCTGCTGCATCTGAATCTACTTAAAATGTGGCTGTAACAAATGGAAGAAGATCTGGATCAAACAGTTAACATTCAAGCGCCTTTAACACCACAACATTTTACTCTGAAAGCTACAATGAACACAGTTAGTTACAAGCAGCACCAAGTGACTGACTTGAGTGTTTGGAAATATTTTAACATTACGGTTAATGTTCAGTGTTTCTTTTAATGTGTTACATTTTCAAGTAAAGCAGTAACTGAAAATCTAAAACAAGCAATTTACTCAGCAATTTATCAGCGGTATTTGGTCTGCACAAGTAAGAAAAGAGTATGTTGTGAAGCAGCACGGTGGGGCAAAAAGGCACAGATCACAGTAAATGCTACTAAGCCATCTTGTTGTCATGTGATGTGCCTCATCATCAGATGATATGAAAATGGGGTGCTAGCTTCTCTAACAGCGCTTGCTTGACAACAGTGTGATGTACAATTGATACTTATAGTGATGTATAGGAGGGCCAACGTAACTTTATGTAGATTGACTGTAATCTAAGCAGACTCTTTACAGATACTGAGTTTTGAGTTTCTGTGCATTTAAATAATTAATGTGGTGTCATTTCATCTCATTAGGTGAGTGACCCCAACATAAAACACAATCTCATTATTTGAAAAAAGGCCAAGAGGAGCCTAGCATTTTGCCTTTGCATGCTCCTTTACTTTAATATTTCTCTTTTTTATTTATTTATTTTACCCAATATATTTAAGCTATTTTCAAATACAATTACTCATATTATGATTATAAATGAAAGTGATAATACTTTTTAATCCCCCAAATTGAAGATAAATAAAAATACATATTATTAAACTAAGAATTAAATTGTATTTGCTTGCTATTTAATTCTTAATTTATACTGACTTTAAAGAACTAACCCTTGCCCTATTAGTTTTACATTTATAATAATGTCTGTGTTTCTTGTGTGTTGAAAGTGTAAAAGATATTGCACAGTATACTGTACGTTTATAACCTCACTGATAAAAAATGAGATCACTTCAGTTATCCACGCTCTCTTCACAGCATCATTTTAGAAATCTGAAAGTAGCATTTTTAGTTCTGATCCCTGAGCAATGGCATAATTTGAAATCAACTGTCAAAATGAAGACAAAACTATCAAAACAAAACTATCAAAAACAAAAGCAAAAAACAAAGCTCTGAAATTTTGATTAAAATGCAATTATGCTAAATGCAAGTCCACACATAATGAAAAATCATAACGGATGAAAGGATGTTTGTGGGAAAAGCTCAAGAGAGCATAAACTAGACTTTAATGATTTCACTGATGCAGTTCATTAATGTGAAATATTTATTTATCCCAAGTACATATATTAGAATAACAGTATATATTTACTGTTTATTTTGAAATGTGCCCTTGCCAGTTGCTGTATAAAAAGTGTCTTTTGATGGTGTATTCTGTGCATGGAGCTACATAACATTTTTTAAATATTAATTGGTAAATTTAACATATTTTTTTTTACAAAATATTAATCTCATTGTATCAATACATTTACAATTTAATTGTTAAAATTTTCAATGATCTATAGAAATTTTTTAACTTATCTCATACTTGCTGGCATTATATATACTTAAATTTTTTGCTTTTCTAAATTTTATGAGACGGAAATTATTTATTTGGTGTTTTATGTGTCACTAAAATTAATATATTGAAAAACCTTGGACATTTTTTCCTTTGTTGTACAGACATAGATATTAAAATATACTATAAACTGATGGTATTTATGAATATTTTGTTTATGTAGAAGGGTGAAAGATCTATCTATCTATCTATCTACTGTATCTATCAGGCATCCGATAAGTTTAGTAGGCATTGTTATAATATCTATTTAGATATACATTAAAGGTGCTATATAAGATAGATAGATAGATAGATAGATAGATAGATAGATAGATAGATAGATAGATGCCATGGTTTAACTCACTTTACTAGTCTGGTTTGCTGGTAACTTTAAAAAACAAAGACTAGTTAAGGAGGTACCATATGTCAAGATAAACCTGTAGCTACTTACACTTAACTTATCTTCATTTCTGATGTCTTGTTTGCCAACTTGGATTTCAACCATCCTGAAACCACCAAACGTCCAAAGAAAGTGATATCTTTTGATCTACTTGTGCATTTTTGTAATTTGTGTAATCGAATTTAATAAATGCTAGCATTAGAGACCAATTATACCATCTCCTGCTCAGAGTACAGAGCTTCCTCAGAAGTTTTAATCTGCCGAAAGACATTGCCAGTCAAGCTAGCCAGAGGCTGTATCAATTTCAAAAAGCAGGAACCACCTGTAACTTCATCTGCCAGGTTAGCTGACAAGTATCAACAAATATGCCACGGTCCATAGTCTCACAGGTAAGAAAATAAATGAAATTAGTGTTCATTGATTAGTGACACGCCTATACTGGTAGCTTACATTAATGAAGAACTTTCTAAGGCCTGCAACATTGAAGCACATTTTTAGTCAATTCACTTAAGATAGCCAGCTTTCCACTTATGTTGTCATAGTTACACATTATTGATGCATTAAGAGCTGTTGTCCCTCTTGCTACAAAAAACACTTTCAAATATTTTGGTGATAGGTAATTTATTACAGATAATTTACTTAAAATAAATGAGCTAAAAATAGAATAAAAGTAAAAGCAGAACAGTTATGTTGTGGGATGTGGTCTTACAGAAAGCAAGCCAAATACAATAGTCAATATCCTGCTTAGACTTGCATAAATTGAAAAAAATATCTTAATTTTCTATTTGACCTTTTATAGACAGGCCCTTTAAAATCACACAAGACTACAATACAAAGCCACATTAGATATACTTCAAAGTAATTAAAAATCAAGTCAGTTTGCAAGGATTTCATTGAGATAAACAGAACTCATTTATGGATGGAATTTAATTAGTTTATATTTGCTGATACTCATCTCTTTGCTGTTATATATTAACTTTTAAGCACCAGCAAAATATCATGTTCATCATTTGTATTGTTTTGGGTCACTTAGCTAGTGAGCTTTTTTAATCGCGCACTTATCCAATAATGACCCTATAAATCTATACATACCTCAGGTACCAACATAATTTTATGACATTTAAGTACTTCATGTATTTAATTGAATCCTTGTGTATTTATCTGTACTGTATGTACTATATTTAATTTGTATTCAAATTAACGCAGAGCTATCTTGTGATATTTTGGGCATTCCTTCAACACAGCAGAATCATAGGAAGTCTTAGGAAAGAAGAATGTTATATAACTATGTATCACTGCCATTTCCAGTACCATTTTAAAGTCAAGCATATAAATTAATGAACTGAGAAAAGAAATCTAAATCTCACGTTTTATGAGAAAACAGTCTGGCAACAGAGGCAAACAGACTGACGTGAGTAACCACAAGGTGGCAGATTTGGCCTCTGTCATGTAGGGAGACGTTGTTAGTGGGTAGATTCTAAATGACTATGACAATTTAATAAAAACAATTACACATATTTACAGCCAAATACTTGCTAGGAATTAAGCTTAATGATGGCTGTGCCACTGACTTTAGTCTACTGCAGCATTTAGTACCATTCTCACACCCTAGTGTGTTAGTCTGTTACAGTAAATTAGAGAAATGTTCATTAACCTTCAAGAAGAATCAGGGAGTTATTTTAGAAGTACTGCATGCCTCTTGCCCAGAAATTTAGTTAAGAGAAAAATAAAATTTCTTATTCAAAATGCATTTAAAAGCAGGTTGTTGAGTATATATACTCAAAGGTGCACATACATTTACTGGAGACAAAAAAAGTTGTTTAAAAAGTGAAATGTTTTAAGAAACATGATTTTCCATTTATCCATTTTGTCACCAGATTATGCTCTTCAGGGTCGCATGGAGCCTGTGCCTTCAGTGGGATTGACCACAAAGTGGGGATCAGCTCTGGAGAGGGTGCCTGTCTATTGCAGGGCACATTCGTGCACAGACCCAGAGTCAGGGCTGGATTAAGTCCTTTAGGGGCCCTAAGCACTTAAAAGATTTTGGTGTCCCCAAATATATGAACTGCACTCACTCTCAGTGGATGACTGAGCGGGACATCCAACATGACCAAATTAAGAACGATCACATGAGCCTTGGTGGACCGTGTGGCAGTTATCAGATTCTAATTTTGTTGTATTGCCAAGATTAATAAATGTTGTTAACCTCTATTATTACTATTTGATTATTATTTTTATTATTGTAAATTTTGTATGTTGTGGTACCACCCCCAGCCGGGACGCCCAGAAGGACCGGAGGAGTGCTTGCGCCTCCTCCAGACCACGAGGGGGCGACCACCCTGGCCTATGCCTATGGAGCCCTGGGCCTCAGCACTTCCGCCACATCCGGAAGTGCTGGGGGGAAGAGGATCAGGGACACCCGGAGTGCTTCTGGATGCAGAGCCGGTACTTCTGCCACACTGGGGAGTGCTGGTGGAAGATTGCCGGGAGGCACCTGGAGCACATTCGAGTGTGTATAAAAGGGGCCGCCTCCCTCTATTCGATGGCTGGAGTCAGAAGCGAAGGTAGACAAGGTCTTAGAGGAGAGAAGGAGGCGGCCTGAAGAGTGAGGTATTTGAATAAGCCTGGACTTTGGGGAGTTAGGGGGTTGCGTGTGCTTCACATTCTTGTAAATAAACGTGTTGTGGGTGAACCAGTCCATCTGTCTGTGTCCGGGCCGTATCCCACAACGTACTTTTTTCATTTAATGAGGACACTCTTTTTTGTGGAACCTGATAATGCGCACCATTTGCAGTTTTGCACCATATAGTCCATGGGAAATCCAGCAATGGAAAATTTCTGTGGTGCCCCCCCTTCCCTTGATATCCTAAACATTTGCTCATTTTGCTTAATGGTTAATCCAGCCCTGCTTACAGTCACTCTTACAGGGCCAGTTTAGATTTACCAGTCAATATTCACTTTTTGGGGCTATGACAGGAAAATCCATACTAAGATGGAATCAAGGGACCTGAAAACACCATACAGGCAGCACTTAAACTGATATTTAAACCCAGAGCACTGAAAATGAGAGGCAGTAGTAAGAACCATTGTATCTATATTGCTCTTATGTCAATAAATTTACTTGACAAGAAAATCTACAACAAATTTATTAGGTACACCTGTTCAACTGTTAATGCAAATAACTAAACAGTCAATCACATGGCAGCAACTCAATTCATTTGGGCATGTAGACATTGTCGAGATGACCTGCTGAAGTTCAAACCAAACATCAGAATGGGGAAGAAGGGTGATTTAAGTGAATTTGAACGTGGCATGGTTGTTGGTGAAAGATGGGCTGGTCTGAGTATTTCAGAAACTGCTTATCTATTGGGATTTGTACGCACAACCATCTCTAGGATTTACTGAGAATGGGCTGAAAAAGGAAAAATATCCAGTGAGCCGCAGGTCTCTGGGTAAAAAAGCCTTGCTGATGCCAGAGGTCAGAGTAGAACGGCCAGACTGGTTTGATCTGATAGAAAGGCAACAGTAACTCAAATAACCACTCATTACAACAGAGGTATGCAGAAAAGCATCTCTGAATGCACAACATGTCGAACCTGAAAGAAGATGGGCTACAGCAGCAGGAGACCACACCGGGTGCCACTTCTGTCAAATAAGAACAGGCAACCGAGGCTGCAATTTGCACAAGCACGACAAAATTGGACAACAGAAGATTGGAAAAATGTTGCCTGGTCTGATGAGTCTTGATTTCTACTGCAATCTTGGTAGGGTCATAATTTGGTGTCAACAACATGAAAGTATGCATCCATCCTGCCTTGTATCAACGGTTCAGGTTAGTGGTGGTGGTGGTGTAATGGCAGGGTGTGGGGAGATATTTTCTTGACAGACTTTGGGCCACTCAGTACTAACTGAGCATCATTTAAATGCAACAGCCTACCTGAGTATTGCTGCTGACAAATGACTGCAGTGTATCCATCTTCTGATGACTACTTCAGCAGGATACTGCGCCATGTCACAAAGCTCAAATCATTTCAAACTGGTTTCTTGAACATGACAATGAGTTCACTATACTGAAATGGCATCCACAGTCACCAGATCTAAATCCAATAGAGCACTCTTGGGATGTGTTGGAACAGGAGATGCACAGCATAGATGTACAACCGACAAATCTGCAACAACTATGTAATGCTATCATGTTAATACAGACCTCGATCCCTGAGGAATGTTTCCAGTACCTTGCTGAATGTATGCCATGAAGAATTATGGTAGTTTTGAAGGATAAAGGGGGTCCAACCCAGTACTAGAAAGGTGTACCTAATAAGGTGGCTAATAAGGTATATACTGTATATACAGTTGTGCTTGAAAGTTTGTGAACCCTTTAGAATGTTCTATATTTCTGCATAAATATGACTTAAAACATAATCAGATTTTCACTCAAGTCCTAAAAGTAGATAAAGAGAAACCAGTTAAACAATTGAGACAAAAATATTATACTTGGTCATTTATTTATTGAGGAAAATGATTGAATATTACATATTTGTGAGTGGCAAAAGTATGTGAACCTCTAGGATTAGCAGTTAGTTTGAAGGTGAAATTAGTCAGGTGTTTCAATGGGATGACAATCAGGTGTGAGTGGGCACCCTGTGTTATTTAAAGAACAGGGATCTAACATGTTTGTGGAAGTGTATCATGGCACAAACAAAGGAGATTTCTGAGGACCTCAGAAAAAGAGGTGTTGATGCTCATCAGGCTGGAAAAGGTTATAAAACCATCTCTAAAGAATTTGGACTCCACCAATGCACAGTTAGACAGATTGTGTACAAATGGAGGAAATTCAAGACCATTGTTACCCTCCCCAGGAGTGGTCGACCAACAAAGATCACTCCAAGAGCAAGGCGTGTAATAGTCGGCGAGGTCACAAAAGACCCCAGGGTAACTTCTAAGCAACTGAAGGCCTCTCTCACATTGGCTAATGTTCATGTTCATGAGTCCACCATCAGGAGAACACTGAACAACAATGGTGTGCATGGCAGGGTTGCAAGGAGAAAGCCACTGCTCTCCAAAAAAACATTGCTGCTTGCCTGCAGTTTGCTGAAGATCACGTGGACAAACCAGAAGGCTATTGGTAGAATGTTTTGTGGATATTGATGATGAGACCAAAATAGAACATTTTGGTTTAAATGAAAAGCGTTATGTTTGGATAAAGGAAAACACTGCATTCCAGCATAAGAACCTTATCCCATCTGTGAAACATGGTGGTGGTAGTATCATGGTTTGGGCCTGTTTTGCTGCATCTGGGCCAGGACTGCTTGCCTTCATTGATGGAACAATGAATTCTGAATTATATCAGAGAATTCTAAAGGACAATGTCAGGACATCTGTCTATTAACTGAATCTCAAGAGAAGGTGGGTCACGCAGCAAGACAATTACCCTAAGCACACGTCGTTCTACCAAAGAATGGTTAAAGAAGAATAAAGTTAATGTTTTGGAATGGCCAAGTCCTGACCTTAATCCAATCGAAATGTTGTGGAAGGACCTGAAGCGAGCAGTTAATGTGAGGAAACCCACCAACATCCCAGAGTTGAAGCTGTTCTGTACTGAGGAATGGGCTAAAATTCCTCCAAGCCGGTGTGTAGGAATGATCAAAAGTTACCAGAAACGTTTAGTTGCAGTTATTGCTGCAAAGGGGGGTCACACTAGATACTGAAAGCAAAGGTTCACATACTTTTGCCACTCACAAATATGTAATATTCAATCATTTTCCTTAATAAATAAATGACCAAGTATAATATTTTTGTCTCATTTGTTTAACAGGATTTTCTTTATTTACTTTTAGGACTTGAGTGAAAATCTGATGATGTTTTAGGTCATGTTTATGCAGAAATATAGAAAATTCTAAAGGGTTCACAAACTTTCAAGCACAACTGTATATATATATATATATATATAGTCAGTCAGCCATTACCCAACCCACTATATCCTGCTGGAGCTAATCCCAGCCAAAATAGGGCGCAAGGCAGGGAACAAACCCTGGGCAGGGCGTCAACCCATTGCAGGACACACACACACCCCAAGCATACAATAGGAACAATTTAGGATTGCCAATGCACCTAACCTGCATGTCTTTGGACTGTGGGAGGAAACCGGAGTACCCAGAGGAAATCCATGCAGACACAGGGAGAACATGCAAACTCCACAGAGGGAGGACACAGGAAGTGAACCCGGATCTCCTAACTGCGAGGCAGCAGCGCTACCCTCTGCACCACCGTGCTGCTATTATATTATACATTCTTTCTATTACTATATACTTCTGCAGTCTTCATTTCAAGTATAAATGTCAAAACTGACGTTCTATATCTCACATTGGCGTTTGTGTAGCATCCATTCAAATGAAGCTTAAACTTCTCATACCATCCTTACTTAACTGTTAATTGTACTTTTTGTATAGAGACGCTGATTAAATTTTTCCACATTGTAATGAGATTTCAATGCACTTGGCTAAGCTACCAAACATCTGAGCACTGACCGTAGTAGGTTGGGACAGTGTGGTTTAACCTACAGGGTGACAAACTCTAGTCAGCTTCTAGTTGTAGAAATTATTTTGTAGAATTTAGCACAAGATTCAAATGGTTTATTGATTTGGAGAAGACTTATGATAGAGTGCCACATTGAGATATCCCGTGTAGTGGGAAAGTGGTTCCAGCCTACACTCTGGACATCTGATAGTTCATGAGCCGAACAGGACCAGAGGAGAGAAGAAGCACAGATCCAGAATTGAAGGGTTAAAGGTGCAAGTTTATTTACGAGAGTGCTGTACAACAAAAACACAGTAGTCTCAGGTGGGCTTTGTTGCACAGTCCTTCGGTGCTGACACTCTATCAAAAAGTAAATAGAAACAAAAAGGAAAAAAAATATTAAAAAGAAAAGTGTTTATTTACAGTAAGTACAGTGCACTCCTATAGTTCCCTATACAAAAACTACACACACACACACACTCCATCAATAAAGGCAGTCTTTCTGTTTTATCCCAGGCTCAGGAAGCTTCACAATAGGGGCAAAAATAGAGGAAAAATATGTACAAGAAAAATGTAGTGTGTGTATATACAAAACAAAAGCTATCCCACAGTCACAAATGTATATATACCTCCACCAAAACCATCACTCAGAGATGGATATGTATAAAAAGAAACAATATTTACAAAGCCGTCAAGTAAACCAACTGCTCCTTCTATAACTCACAGTGCTTAATCCTACCTTGTCTTTAGGTCCACTGACACCCCTGTTGGCAGGCAGCTCCTTAAATCGGCGGTTCTCAACCTGTGGGGTGTGCCCCCAAAGTAACAAAAAAGGGGGCGCGATGATGTTAAACAAAAGAAAACAAGAGTTGAAAATATGAAAAATACATCTGTTGAAACCAAAACAAATTAATTTAAACTACATTCTGATACTAGAAAAATAAATATAGAGTTAGATAAATGTCAATAAAAGTTAAGTAGGTATAATAAAACTTGTAGCGGTGTATTGGCAGCAAAAAATATAGGAATAACTTTTATTAAGGTTTCAAAAAAAACGTTAGGGGGGCGCGATTAAAACTGTTATGAAAACTCAGGTTGCAAATACTTAAAGGTCGAGAAATGCAGCCTTAAATATAAACAACAGGACTATCCAGTGTAACAAGGCGCTATATGGGCAGCGACCCGACACAGACTAACACAGTGAGGCACACGTAAAATAAATAAACTTTTTATTTTCTTCATCTGTGGGGCACGTCTTCCCCATGACCCCCACAGGAACAACATAGTTCCAAGTACAACAAACAAAACACCAACACGCACAGTCCTCCTTTGCTGCACCACCCGTCGTCGTCGTCGTCGTCGTCGTGGTGACTCTGGCCACTGAGTGGTGGTTGCTGGGCCCTTTTATAGTCCACCCGGAAGTGCTCCAGGTGGTTGATTGCCGAGTACCGGCTGCACTTCCGGGTGTAGCGAACACAGACATATATAGATAGACGCCGCATTCACTGTGCTGCCCAGTTGTCACGATATGTCAGTGCGTCAGCCTTATTGCAAGTGGCAAAAGTACCATTTAAACTAATACAGGTAGACGTGGAAACCGGGTTTTCTGATGAAAAAACAATAACGTTTAAAACAGTATCGTTTACATACAACAGACTTTGGTGAATCATTTAAATGCAATTATTTATATCCATTTATACACTAATAATGGCAATTATTAAGTAATAATAATTATAATTATTAAATAATTCCTCCCATAAAAGTAACAAGTCTCTGGCTGCCTTCTTCCATCTCCGAAACATTTCTAGACTTCGTCCTGGGGGGTATTTTCCGTACGTCACTTAAATCATCTGAGATCAGATGCCTCATCTTGGATGAGTTATTGCCGGTGAAACTCATCCGGCATAAGTCGGTTTTTCAAACGCAGCCATGTAGTAGATTAGTCTAGCTGGATCTAATCATCCGAGATGATTACGTGCGCCCACACTGATTGAAAAGCCCATATATATTGAGTCTAGAAAACATGATCAGCAAGTCTTTGATAGGCTGCAACAAAATGACGAAAGAACGGGCGCTTTTTTTTCACACAAGCAGAGGACCTTTTACTCAAAGGATATGAAGGATTTCAAGATTTAATATGCACAAGAGGTAACACTGCAAAAGCTGCCCAAACCAGAAAAGACGGCTGGCAAAAAGTGGCCGACAAATTAAACACGTAAGTAGTGTGCATTGTACTTACTGAATGCACCGTTTCATTTCCTATGTGTCAGATTAATTATTATTTAATATGTCATAATTCCAGATCAAACGAGAGCACAAGGAGAACATGGGAACAGGTTAAAGTGAAGTACAAGAATATACTTCAAACTGATAAATGTTGGTATATAACTATTTAAAGAATTGTTGACATAAAGAATCATATATAATATAAAAAAACATTAATTTTAAAGCTAATAAGAAGGCAGACAAGCAAAAAACAGGTGGAGGTCCACACGGCCCAGACCTAACTCCTGGAGAAGAGTTCGCTCTCCAGCAAAATGCCCATCGCCCTGTTTCTGAGGGCATTCCAGGGGGAAGCTCCTCCTCAGAATCAGTGGCAGGATGCAGTGGTCACTTCATTTCAGGTAAAGGATGGTCATTGCATATATTTGTCCTCAATGTGTGCCGTAGGTATGTTCCATATAGCCCTTTTTTTTTGTTCGGTCAGTTGCAGAGAATGTCATATCCCTAGAACTTGTGTCTGACCAACGAGATATTGATGAAGGTCAAATATTTGATAAAGACACTGTGTCTGATTATTCATCAGGAGGAGAGGTACATTTTCCAAATAATGTTTGATCAAACTCCACTTTGATCAGTCCCATGTGTCCCAATCACATTTGGAAATCCTGGGTAATTAGAATGTTAGGCTGATTGTGAGATTCATTATGGAACTGTGGGTGTTTTGGCCTGTGAATTATCTACGTGCAATGGCATGAAACACCTCTTTTATTGTCTGCACACGCAGGTGTCCAGGAAACACTATGAAAACACGAAGGAAATATTTCAGAGCCAAACAGACTTTACAAATTGCCTGGCAAACTGCACTTTTAGATAGATTTTTCCGCATTGCCTACAGTATATAAAAAAAAAGTTCCGCTTGCAAAAAACCTCAAAGCAATACATACTGTTTGTGTGGTTGTGAGAGCCCGACTTTGCCTAGTTTGACTTCCAATATAAGGTGCTAATAAATCTTTGAGGTACAATATTCCCCCTCGGCTAAAGCGGTATCTTTCGAAATGAATTTCCTCTGGGAGCAATAAAGGATCTTGCCGATCGCGCTAAACCCTCTCCATATGAAATTCTCTTCTTATAATTTGTGCACCAATATCAATTGGTTGCTCATTCATGAACGGTGAAGCCATGACTGAATGAATTCCATGCAACTGAATGAAACTGATTAAGTGTGTGAGCTAATCCTTGTTTACATAGAACAAACCTGCTCCGAGCAGGTTTGAGGATTTGGATGTGCTGCTATGACAACACATCCAGCAAGAGTTTTGAAAAACCGATCCAGGATCATGCCAAATCGTCAACAGTTACATCCGGCTAAACGAGTAATCCACGTAAAAAAAATACCCCTATGTTCTTATGTAACACAGTACTGAAGTATTGGTTAATGCCCTAGTCACCTCACGTATAGATTAATGTAATGCTATTCTATCTGGCATCCCACAAAAACGTATCCATCGTTTACAACTTCTTCACATTATGATGGATTATGTGAATTTCCCCTTGGGATTAATAAAGTATCTATCTATCTATCTATCTATCTATCTATCACAATTCTGCTGCCAGGATAATAACCTGCTGTTCTAAATCCACTGAACATATTACACCTACTCTCTCTCAGCTTCACTGGTTCCCTGTTAACTACAGAATACAATACAAAATACTGCTCTTAACATTTAAAGCTCCCCCCTACCTCACTGATCTCCTACAGATTTACATTCCCTCTCACTCACTGAGATCCTGTAATTTGAGTGTATTCAGTCTGGCAAAATGGTGCAGCCTTAGTGTGTGGAAGACAGACACAACTAAAGACATGAGCATAAAATGATGGTTGTCAATTTCAAACTGTGTTTCCTCAATGTGCTCCTTGAGAAAAAACATCATCAAGTTTGAGAAATGTTAACAGCTAACAACAATCTACATACAGTTGTTAGTGACTAAATACGTTTAGGCAAAACGTTGTTTGGAGGCTCACTTGAGCACATAAATGCATAGCCTTGCTAGCTTAGCCTTGCGTAGCTAAAGTAAAGATTATAAAACGGGATTTTCAAATGGCCAAATATAACAAAAACAATTGTCCAGCCTTACCTATGAAATGTAATCTGGTTTGGAGCATACAGCGGTTTGTAAAATCCCAAGCAGAACACGTGTGAGGCATCTTATCCATTACTTCACTCCACAGCAGTGCCACTCGCAATATGGCGGCGACGTTGACGTATGATTCTGCTGATCATGAGGCGTCTAGTTATTCTATGTCTATGTTCAGGAGTCCCAGCTGTGGCACCCCCTGGCGGTGCCTGCGGGACCCAAAAGGGCTGCACCCAACTCCAATTCCCATGGAGCCCCGCAGGAAACTGAGGAACCACTAGCCATCTAGCGTCCAGGGGAAGGTATTGCGCAGTCCATTGCTGCTCTCCCTGAACATAAAACGAAGGGGTTTCCCGGCCGGAAATGAACCTCAGCCATCCGCCACACCAGTCAATCTGATGTCTACCCCCCGTTTACCCCCACACCTATCCAGTTTGACGCGGGCACACCACGCACGCGACACACCCCGTGGCAACCTTCTATTTAAAATCAGACATCTGCCAGTCACGCGCACGTCATCCCCACAGAAGGCCAATGACTATACTGAGCTCAAGCACACTGGTTGCTGACGCTCCAGTAAGTAAACCTTATTTATTTAGAAATCGGGATCTCCATCTCTGACTCAACCTCAATTACAAATGCCGGGTTTCGTTTCCAGGCGCGCTGTACCTTAAACCGCTTTGGGACGGGCAGGCTGTGGGGACACCGGCGCCTGAAGGTGAACACCTGCTGAGGAGCTCCTACTGGCCATTATACGGCTTCGCCGCCACGCATCACAACGCGCACTCGCTGACACGGCTCCGCGTACTTTTACCTTTTTAAACGATAATGTTCGGTTTAGTGTTACTTATAACTTAAACACATGTCAAGAGGGGAGAGGTGCATGAGAGAGAAAGGAGTATCAGAAAAGTATGTGAAGATTGTCCATAATACTTAATGAGGGAGTCTGAGCTCAGGTTAAAGGCAGTGTTGGGGTAACAGACAAGATCCCAGTTAGAGTTGGTCTACATCAGGGGTTTCCTTACCTCCTTGATCCAGTTATGGATGTGTTGAGTCACGGGATAAAAGACCAATACCCCAGGGCAGCTTTTTGCTGATGAGATTGTATTGTGTAGCACCAGAAAAGAGGATGCTGAGAGAAAGTTGGATGAATAGATAAAAATTTTGGAAGATAGAGGGTGGAAGATGCATAGGAAGAAGATAAAATACAAAATGTTTAATGATGATCAGGATTCAGAAGTTAGCCAGCAGGGAGAACTATTGAAAAAAGAGTAGACATTTAAATATTGAGAATCAGTAATAGCCCAGGATGGAAAATTAGATGCAGAGATAACCCGCAGAGTGCAGTGTGGATGGGAAATTGGAAGAAGGTGTCAGCAGTATTGTGAATTAAGGCAAAGTTTAAAAGTAAGGTTTTTAAGACAGTGGTAAAGACCAACAAAGATGCATAAAGCTGAGACATGGCCAGTAAAGGGAGCACAGAAGAAGTTAGATGTGGTGAAAATGAGAACGTTGGGATGGATGTGTGCAATTACAAAAGAGGACAGAATAAGAAATGAGACGATCAAAGGTACAACACAAGTGGGAGAATATCTAGGAAAGTACAGGAAAGTAAGTTGAAGTGGTATGGACGTGTGATGAGGAGATGTAATTAATATGTGGGCAAAAGAGTGATGGAAAATAGGAAAGAGAAAGCATGAGAGGTGGATGGATAAAATAAAATAAAAGAAAATCTGAATTAAAAGGGTCTGAGGAGGTGTAGGACTGAGCTGTATGAAGATGGCTGATCAAGCATATTGACAACACAGAAGTGAAAAAAAATGAAGAGGAAAAGAAGAATACTAGGTGAATGTTGTGCCAACCTGCAAAAAATAAATTTAACAAGCCCAGACTTACATTATATTTAAATGTTGCTTCTACAATTAATGTTTCCTTAGCTAATGTTCACTGTTTTGAAGCTTCTTGTCTGTTTGATGTCTAAATGGCTTATTGAATGTAAATGCCATTCATTTCTGTAGACAGTTTAATGGAATGTGACAAACGTGACAGCAGGTAAATGGTAATCTATACGGATGAGCCTCACTCTAATTTTGTACCCTTGACATAAGATGGCCTCTTCCACTTTACTGACCTCGTAAAAAGCATCCGTTCTTAATGAGATAAGCACAGCATTTCAAATGACCTTTTCATTCAGAAATGTGACAGCGGCTATTAAACTCCCTTACACCTAAATTAGGCAACAGTTATGAATGAAATTGTTTTGTGATACTGTCTACTGTAACCCATTCAGTCTACTGCTTAGATAAGAAGAAGTGCACCAATCTGCCATGTTCCAGGTTTTATTTGTACACTGCTTATATGTTCATTAAAGGGGCCTGGCATCCTCAATCATGACATGAATCCACAAGCAGTTGAAGCTCATGTTATAACCTGAGAGGACAGGATTGTACTGTAGATCACAACCAAACATCAAATCAGTGAGATAAACGTAAACAGAATTCTGAATTCTGAAACATTATTCTACATTTAATCTTGTGCATACAAGTCCTCTTCAGCATACTGACTTCTCTATTTTTTGTATTCTAAAACATTAGCATAATGATCATGTTTACATGTTTAATACTATTTTAAGAATTTATTAGAGCAGGAATAATAATTTCTGCCTGGAAATATAATAACATATGATACACCTGGCCAGGTAAAGTTAAGGAGGATCTTAGCTAGTTACATAACTTTATGTTCTTTCATATGCACTGTCACAGGAGGCTGGGGTCAGACCCAGCCGGGACACCTGGAAGGACTGGGAGGTGGTCTATATGTCCCCCGGGCCATGAGGGGGCAACCGCCCTGGATGTTGAGGGGACCACGGGGAAGGAGCAAGGAGGCTCAAGCTTAATGGAGCCCGAAGCCACCGCCAGGGGGCGCCCCGAGCGTCATGGTGCCCGGGAGATCGACACTTCTGCCACACCTGGGAGGGTAGAGGAAGGACCTTCCAGGGATGCCCAGAGTGCTTCTGGGTGCAAGGGCAGCATTTCCACCACAGCAGGAAGTGCTGCCAGAAGAGCATCATCAGGCACCTGGAGCACATCCGGGGGGGGGGGAATAAAAGGGGCCACCCCACTCCAATCAGGGAGCTAGAGTTGGAGCGGGATCAGGACGACGCTCCTGTGAGGAGAGGTAAGGCGGCCCACGGACACTGAGAGACCCGTGGAGAAGGTGATTGGTGCTGGGGGCACTGCGTGCTGTATGGGACTTATTTGGATCAATAAATGTGTGTTTTGGGTAAAGTGCTGGTGTTAGTCTGATGGTGTTCAGACCAAGCTCACAGCACGTATACTCATAAATACTTTTTCAGTCACACTTAATCCAATTTAGAAATGCAGGAAGCTGGAGCCTATCATGGCAGCACTGGACACAAGGCAGGAAACAGCCCTGGACAAGGTACTAGGCCCATTTATGCAAAAATGCACACCGGGAACAGGGCCAGTCTGAAATCACAAATTAACCAGCAAACCCGCCGAGACACACAGACAATAACTGGACTTGGGATTTGAACTCAAGATGCTGGACCTGTGAAGCAGCAGCAGTACCCACTGTTCTATCATGGTGCCCACTAAACAAAAACATGCTAAAATATATGCAAATCATCAAAATTAATGTCTTTAATGTTTCACTTTGAGTTTTATTTATTCCAGCTTGTTTGAATGTTTGAAATACAATGCCGCAATTACAGTTCTGTCTGCAAAACAGTGCTGAAAAGTGCTCATTGGAGCCCCAATCTGTCACTATATATATATATATATATATATATATATATATATATATATATATAT
>JANRMT010062834.1:10238717-10259983 GCA_026402145.1 Polypterus bichir lapradei
ATATATATATATATATATATATATATATATATATATATATATATATAATGTAGACCATCTTAGGTCTACATGTAAATTTATAAAAATGACCTGAAAAACACATGAAACATTTACGAAGGAGGAAGTAAGGAACTAAATTAAACATAAACCTTCAAAATGACACAATTCTGAGAAATAATCGTAATATTCCAAGAACATCCATGCATTTTATCCTAAAGGTCAATGAGCTGACAATATCGAGTTATTAAATCACCTTAGTGAGATCAAAATCCAGCAGCTGGCCTCATGAACTCTCAGGCAGACATGAACTTATCACTATTAATTTCCACATTTAAATTGTGTTCCTTTAAAACAGCTGAGCCCCATTTCATTTGGAGCCATTCATAAATAAAACACAACACCCTCTCTTAACTGAGGTTTGTCAAAAATAGAAAAGGATTATGTATGTAATCTAGTATTTGGGGTGCAAGGTCAGTGTAAAGAAAACCTTCATGGTGTCTTTCCCGACTCTGAGCATCAAGAAACACACACAATGCCTTATTATGTATAGCAGGCATCCTGTTTTAAGCATTAAATTTAAACAGGAGCAATAGAATTGAAGGTTAATTGAATTATGAATTAAATATTTTCATGTATGTTGAAGAACAATTTAAAAATCAAAAGAGAAAATTGTAATTACTGAAATTACTTTTTGCAAGTTGCCAACTGATGTAATCACTTTAAAAATGTAATGAGTTCTAATTGGTTCCAATCAATAAATAAGATCATGAATGGAGATAAGAATATCGTCTTCATGAGTTTGATATGAAAAGTTCAGCCTTAAGTAAACAAAGAAAATTGGTATTGTCATCATCTAGATAATTATTATCTTTATTAATATAAAGCATATTCCATCCATCCATTATCCAACCCACTATATCCTATCTACAGGGTCATGGGGGTCTGCTGGGGCCAATCCCAACCAACACAGGGCGTAAGGCAGGAAACAAACCCTGAGCAGGGTGCCAGCTTACCGCAGTATAAAGCATTGCAAGACAAATAGCAATTGGGATGAAAGAGTATTTCATCAATTATCCTTTGCCTTTCTTTTATTTTTATGAATTAGCCAAATAATTCCAAACGGAAAGGGAAACTTTCAGAAAAATGAAAGAAAACAAGCCAATATCCAAAATGCAAAATTTTAAATACCAAACCTCAAACCATAAAAGTCAAACATTAAAGAATAACAAAGGAGGCTGAGCAACAAAACTAAGCTAATGTCACAGCTGTTATATTTCAGCCAGGGTTTTCTCTCTCCTGGGCTGGGGATCAAATCCTTGTTTTGTATCGTATGTTCTTTGTTCATTTTATTTCTGGTTGTTTGCATTATTCTTGGTCTTTGATTTTGTCTATGCATGTATGCTTCAGTTACATTTTGTGTTGTTTTGTGTGTGGGTCCTCAAGAGGTGGGTCCACCAGCCCATCACTGCTAGGCACTGCCCTCGGTCCTTTAAAGGTGGGGTCAACCCACAGTCCCTTGCGGTTCAATCAAATGCGCTTGGGAGTTGGTGAGTCTATCTTGTTTCTACTGTGCTTTTTGTGATTTTTGGATTCTTTACTTTATGCTCTGTTTTTGGCTTACTTTTTGGATTCTGTATTTGGAAGTTTGTTCACTTGGCTTGCCTTGTATTTTAGGCAGCTCCTTTTTGCCTTTTGCGCTCCACAGTACTCCCCCCCAGTGGGCAGTTTGGTTATTTTTTGGGATGTAGATCCTTAGGAACTTAAGTCTTAACAACAATATGGCAATGGTGGCACCAGGTGTTTTATAAAAGACTAGAAACATCTGAGAGCCCTAATTGATTAAGGCTGTGCTAAGGAAGACTTTGGATTATTTTATTGTTATATGTGTGTTTTTGTCCTGTTTGGGTTTTATTTATGTTATGACTTCATTTCCGACCTTTATTTTCATTTTTGTTTTTTCTTTTACTAATGTTGTTTTTATTATTACCTTGTTTTTCTAGTTTACTGACTCAGTTTTCTCCACATACCATCATGTTCGCATTGTTGTGATATTGTTACCTCAAATTTAAATATGACTGCATGTGCAGGTTTTATGTCCCTCAGTGGATATTCTTTACCAGTGAAACCTTTAGTGGTCGTTGGCTCCTTTGCCAAGTAGGGCATAGTGTAAGGATTTTGGTTTTGACGTATGGCTCTGTTTCTGACCTCAGATTTTGTTCATTCTGTTCTGACCGTCGTCCTGATTTTGACCTTGGTTGTCATCTCACCTTATCTTTCAGCCTCTTATCACCCCCTGGTCTCCCTTTGCTCACAATAATTCTTGGGCAAGTACTGTGCCCATAACAGAAGAAGAGAAGAGAAAAAATAACAAATCAAGGCAGAATGTTAGCAAAACTCAAATAAGGGAGTGGGAGTAAGTCACAGAAAAACAAAAAATGAGAATGACAAGTAAACAGAAATACAACCTTAACACCTTGGCACCCTGAACTTCTGACTTGAAGAGATTCTGAATTTAGCAGATGCAGTTTGTCTGTACATAGATACGTAAACAGTCATGCCATACTCTGATTTTGTAAGTTGCCTGGGTTAAAGAATCAGAAGTATGTGTTTTTCAAATTGTGCTTTGTCGATGTTAATTCCTTCCATACGAAGCTTGGCATGCATGACTATGACTAGGCTCTGTCTATACTGGCAAACACTTTCACCTCCAATCCAAACCTGAGACTGTCATGGAATATAAATAATGCTCCATTTTTGTTGTGTAATTTTTTTACAGATATTTCAATGACTTTGGCTTGTCACCATTTCAAAAGACTCTTGTTAGATGAGCACTGTCATTGTGTGTGTCTGTTGGTATGGATATTAACCATTCTGTGTTTTTTGGTCTTCACTGCTGCTCCCGTTTTGTGTGTCACATCGCTATGATGCCAAGTGGTTGCAAGGTATGTGATTCACATGTCACTTTAACAATAACATCAGGGTAGTCACGTTATAAAAGATGGCCAGGCATGATAGACAGAAATATGAAAGAGCAACTCAACAACAAAATTCTTCTGTTTGGAATATTTTGGCATCAATTGTGATTCTGTTAGAACCATTTCATTTATGGGTCTCCTACAGAAACAGCTGTCCTTGAAGTGTCTAATGATGTATTAGTGTTAGGTCTGCTTGATCTTATTTCAGCCTTTGACATGGTTGACCATAAGACCCTCTTAACAAGGTTAAATCATTCTGTGGGTGTCACTGCTTCAGCCTTGACTTGATTCACCTCATATTTATCTGATAGGAGTCTCTCCGTCTCTGTGGGTGAGTATACTTCTGCCTCTTTGACTTGGGGATACCCCAAGGAGCTGTCCTCGGTCCTATCTTGTTTTCATTGTCAATGTTTCCCTCTAGCTCAAATGATCAATTGTTTTAATGATATCTCCTACCATTTTTACAGCTTTATTGTTCTTTTAAGCCAAAACAACTACACAAGTTGTCTTTGATCAACTGAAGAAGGCCAATAACTGGCTACTTGCCAATTACTTCAAGTTAAACTCTCAGAAGACTGAGGTTTAAATTTTCGCCCTGCCTCCGCTTTGAACCTGGTAGTTACTCAAAAACTTTCTACCATGTCTACTTCTTATACATAATTTAGGTGTCATATTTGATCAATCTGAGTTTTGATGTGCAGGTTAGGTGTCTCAGTCACTCTTGTTTTTTTCATTTAAGAAATTCATCCAAGCCGAGAACTGTTATTACTAGTGCTGAGATGGAAATACTTATCCATGCATTCACCTCATCACATCTGGATTATTGCAATTCCTTTTTTCACCTGTCTGAGTAAAACTGGCCTGTCTCTTCTTCAGACTGCTAGGCTTTTAACACGTTCACACAAATGGTCCCACATCTCCTCGATTTTACATTCTCTACATTGGATTCCAGTGAAATTTAGGATCTGGTTCAGAATTCTGGTTCTCACTTACAGAGCTCCGCATGGTTAAGCTCCCCAATATATCACAAACCTCCTTCAGCACTACACCTCGGGCCGTGAGTGGAAGTCTGCTCAGTTAGACCTCCTTTTGATTCCTTGTAGCACAATAAAGATTCCTGGGGATGGCATATTCAAGCCCATTGCTCTAAGGTTATGGGACAGTCCCCCACTGATGTTGATTTCAGCAGATTCTAGTGAATTATTTGAGTGTCAACTTAAGACGCCTGTGTTCAACCAGACATTTGGGCACCTTTACCATCTGTGGGTGACTTTTATATTGTCCTTCCATTGTATGAAGATCATACAGACACCACACAGAAAACAACTACATTGGAGGATGCTGGATCTGTAAATATGTAGCATGAACCACTGTTTTCCCATGTTGATTAATGTTACCATAGATATCCAGACCCTTTACAGTGAATTTGGTACACTACTATCAGGTTTAGCTTTAAGTTTGATTAGTTAAACTAATACCCAAAGCAAACGCACTTCCTGAGCCATTGTTTAATACAATTAACACATCTTGATAGGCTCAAGTCTTGCCCTAGGACAGATTCCAGCTCACTGAATTTGTTATATGGGTTCTGGAGTTGGATGGATGGACCTTTATAGGTCAAGACAGTTACTGATTTCTTCAAAGTGGTCATGGGTAGTCAGAGTTTATTTTGGGGCAGATCATGAAGTTATAAATCAAGTCATGAGGAAAAAAAAACTGTGTTTTTGAAATATCTGCTTTACCTCCAGTGGTCAGTTGCAGCAAAGACCAATTGAGTTTGAAATCTTTATAAGCCATAGCATCCATGTTTCAATTGGTCATTTTGCTCTAAAATAGGCAAACTAAGCATCGCCAGGGGTCAATCCATGGGCTGCTCCTGACTTTACCAGGGCTGGCTCTGGTTTCCATTAAATGGAAAAGTTTTGGTTAATTTTATGTGTACATAGTGTGCACAATACAATGAAATTCTTCTTTGCATGTCTCTTCAGAACAGTACCAACACAGAAGCGGGTTCTTACACAAGTACAATTAGGTAATTTTCATAGAGAAAGTCACATGCTGTCTGGTGCATGAAATGCGGATGTTTATCCAATTCTATCCAGCTCAAGGTTATAGTGGCTGGAGCCTTTCCTGTCTGGTTGGACTCATCCACACACACAGTCACTCACAGTGGGCTTATTTAGAATATACACTCAACATAAGATGAATGTCTTTAGAACGCAGGAAGATGACTAAATAGCATAGTGACAAAGCCCATTTAGACATGGAAAGACCACACACACACTTACCTGCCAGTTATTTGAACCCATTCACCTGGAGTTGCGAATCAGGAGAGCGTCCCACTAAAATATATTTATGTTTACCTTTGAGTGTCAATTCTAGTGACTGAAATATTCTACATTCTAAGCATTTGACCAAAAACACAATACACATACTAATTTCTAGATCAGAAAACACATTTATTTAAAATACAACTTTTAAATACACAGCAAGATACACTTCCATTAACAAGGTTTCTGTACTTGGGTAAAACAAATGAGCACAACCTTTAATAAGTCTAAGCAAAATAAGATACATAAAAGACACAAATTCACATGTCAGTGTGTAGTGTTATTCTCTACAGTTTACATAACTCTTTCAAGTCCTTCACCCTACTACTAAAGTCCTTCATTTAAAATATTAAAGCTTTATTGTATTTTTCTTGAATTCATACTGCAATCTGAGGGAATAAACAACTTGTATCCAAAGGCAGTCTGGCCATTTTTAAGGTGGTAGGTGTAAACAGACATCCTGGATCATGCAGCAAATCTCCCAGTTTTGGTAAAGTACGTCACATGATCTGACGGGGCATCCCATATCCTGTCATTCCAGACTGGGAAGCTCCTCGATTACTGCCCATCTGGAGACTAATCAAGCTCTGGCCTTGCCTGAGTTGTTCTTCAGAAAATTCCCTTCTGTTTCCTTGTGCTTTCCTGCAGGAAAGAAAATCAGTTTTGCTACCTTTCTTTTTTATTGTTACATTTTTTTCTATTACATTTTTATTTTAAGTTATAAGTAAACAATCAGACATAAATTGTAATAAAGCTTATATTAAAATGCATAAACCACAGTCCAATCAAAAATACAACCAAAATTTCAAAGAATGAAAATACACTAACTCAAAAAGAACCCACCCTTTTTGACAAAAAGGCCCATTATAACACAATACTTCATATCAATTAAAATGCCTGGCAGGCTTATTTTAGAATAACATTAATAAATTCTTGCCAAATTCAGAAAAAAATATATGTAAACAAATTGTACCATATATACTCATGTATAAGTCGGGTCTTGAAACCTAAAAAAATCAATCATAAAATCAGACCCCGACTTATATGGCCGTTCAAAAATGCGACCCTTAATTTTTTTTTTAAGATCTTCTTGCTCCCTCCAATCTCGCATCAGTTTCTCAGACACATCAAATTTTGTTGTAGGAGCGCAGTTACCAATTTCTTTCACCATGTCAATGACTTTTAATTTAAAACCAGCTTCATATTTTCTTCTGATCGAATGCTCAATTGTAGATAAGGAATGCTCTTACGATAAAGGTGTATTAGGGTATGAGATAGAAAAAACACAAAAGAGGGCAAACATCGCTTCGGAATAGTTTGGGAGTTACCGTGTGGTCACGTAGGCACAATACATAGGGATAAAAAAAAAAAAGGCTGTGTGCTCTGTGGTTACACTCTCAGGTGGGCATTAGCGTATCACAATCTCTTGGATCAACAGTGTGAGTTTTCCAGATCGACTTATACAACTGACATTATAAAATACCATTCTGTGGACCATTATATTATTACAGGTTAATTAGAATCAGATGCATTAGACTAATAAACAATATGTGATTCATTTCAGTGTATTTATAATGCCGCGTCAGGGATGTGGATCTAAAAAAGAAAGGGAAACCACACTGGAACAAAAGCACTGCTTTGATACTGGGTTCTGGCAGTTTGCAAATCCGAGCAGAGAACTTGCGTACGCCAAGGTTGGAGCTAATGTGAAAATATGCGCGGCTTTACAGCAAGTTTAGGTTTTATGCATTGCGACTTGAACGCGGAAACGTTTGTACACAACATTTTTCTGCATACGCACTGTTTATACATGAGGCCCCTGGTGAGGCTGGAATTCGAAGCCATCATTAACAACTGGGGTCTTGTCCCTGACATATTTTAGATCATTTTAATCTAGAAAGATTTAAATGATGCATAATCGTTAGATAAATTACTAAATGTTTTTCACAGACTGATGTAGAGCTGATGAAGAGTTTATAATATAATTGAGTTCCATCTCCTGAGATATTAATAAAGAAGTCCTTTTCCCAGTGTTGCCCACAATATTTCAGAGATGTCCACCATAACATTAACTAATAAAATATAGAAATACTGGCAATGTTATCATTAGTAAATAAAATAATTTCAAAGCACAGATGTTGATAGAAGGTTAGGAAAGTTAGGCAGGTTATTTTTAACAAAGTTTCTGATTTGTGAGTAGAAAAACATGATACATTAAAGGAATTAAGTTTTTTAAGATATAGACAATCTAAGAGTCAAAGCATTCTGCCTATATAAAGATCTCATAAATCCCTAAATACAAAAGGATTTCCATAAATTAAATACTGTATATTTTAAGGAGGGCTGGAATATAAAACTATTGACTACAGAAACAGCCATTTTAAATTTGAAATAAATTAATGAATAACATTGAAATTATAATGAGAGTACTTTTCAGCCTGAAATTAACAGTGTCTAAGATCTGTCAATTGAGAACTAAATTCTGCTTCACAGCATCATAAATAAATAAAAAGCTAAATACACCAATCAAATCAGCCACAACATTAAACCTCCTGCCTGATATTGTGTAGGCCCCCTCATGCTGCCAAAACACCTCTGACCTGTCAAGGCATGGACTCCACAAGACCTCTGAAGGTGTCCTGTGGTGTCTGACACCAAAATATTCACAGCAGATCCTTTAAGTTCTGTCAGTTGAGAGGTGGGGCCATCGTGTATTGAACTTGTTTTTCCATCACATCTCACAGATGCTTGATCGGATTGAGTTCTTGGGAATTTGGAGGTCAAGTCAACACCCTAACCTCTTTGTTATGTTCCTCGAATGATTCCTGAACAATTTTTGCAGTGTGAAAGGGCACATTATCCTGCTGAAAGTGGCCACTACCATCAGGGAATATAATGGCCACGAAGGGTTGTACATGATCTGCAACGATCATTTGTTAGGTAGTACGTTTCAAAGTAATATCCACATGAATGCCAGGACCCAAGCAGAACACTGCCAAGAGCACTGCACTGCCATATTCCCTTCGTGTATCCTGCTTCCCTCGGTTCCCCAGGTAAATGATGCAAACACACCCAACTGTCCACATGATCTAAAAGAAAATGTAATTCATCAGATCAGACTACCTTCTTCCATTGCTCCATCGTACAGTTCTAACGCGCCCACTGTAGGTGCTTTTGGCTGCGGAGAGGGGTCAGGAATGGGCACTCTGACCGATCTGTGGCTACTTAATAAGCTCCAATGCACTGTCTTCTCTCACCTTTCTCTCATGGCCAGCATTAAGTTTGTGCTACAGTAGCTCTTTTGTGGGATTAGACCAGAAGGACTTGCATTTACTTAATATGCACATCAATAAGCCTTTGGCACCCATGACCTTGCTGCTGGTACACCGGTTGTCCTTTTTCGGCCATTTTTGGTAGGTATTAACCACTGCATATCAGGAATACCTCACCTTGCCAGAGTTACTCAGATCCTTATTCTTATCCATTTTCCCTGCTTTCATCACATCTCTTTCAAGGACTAACTGCCTTATTTATTCCAGCCCTTGACATGTGCCATTGTAATGAGATAATTAATGTTCTTCACATTACCTCTCAGTGGTTTTAATGTTGTAGCAAACTGATGTGTAATGCATTGTTCGTAACGAACATTATGGCAACTGAGTAGTCAACTAATAAACATTAAAAAGTGAATCAACTGTTCAGGGAAATGCACCTGCAGAGATATTTCAGAACCATGTTCTTGTTAAAATGGAGATGAATTTACCCCCAGTGCTGCCAGTATATTCTGTTGAATGGGGGACTTTAGCAGAATTGCAGTCAGCTCAGCACAAATTGTCAAGGGGCATAGGACAGTGCTTCATCATTGCAGAGATGCCTTAAGTTTGTGTATTGTTCTCAGATTTATCTATAAGATGATTATTGACTACAAAGTGATGTGGTATATAGCGGGTCTGTGGCTCAGAAAAACTGGCCGTTATAATAAATAAATAATGAACTCGCTCATGTTGGGGAGTGGGAGCAGGTGCAAGAGGTCTACCGTGAGCTTATCCAGTTTATTCAAAACTCAGCTGCAAGAGTCCTTACTCGAACCAGCAGCAGTGAGCACATCACACCCATCCTGCTCCACCTTCACTGGCTCCCTGTGTCTTACAGAATAGAATATAAAATCCTACTGGGATGAATAAAGTATCTATCTATCTATCTACTTATCTATCTATCTGGCTAGCTAGCTAGCTATCTATCTAGCCTTAAACGACCTTGAGCCAAACTACATCAGTGACCTCCTCCATCACCATGTACCTGTCTGCCCACTAAGGTCCTCTTACTCTGGCAATCTTGTTGTGCCCCACACTGATCTACACTCCATGGGTGACAAGGCCTTCAGCTGTATAGCACCCAGACTCTGGAATGACCTACCGAAATTAATTAGATCAGCTGACTCCATGAATTCTTTTAAAAAACAACTCAAAACTCACCTTTTCAGGAAGGCTTTTAGCTCTACCTGACTTTATTACCCCTTCTCTCAGTTCACCTCTCTGCCAAGATGCTCATGTAACCTGTATCTGTGTGCTAGACCATCAGTTATGTTGTCTGTTAGGCTTTTTCTCTGAATTTACTGTCTTAATCTTCTTTATTTATTTGGTTTGTACAACGCTATATACTGTATACCCTGCCGTTCTTTCTTAAATTCTGTGAAGTGCTTTCAGCATGGGAAAGGCGTTATATAAATAAAATGTCTTATTATTATTATTATTATTATTATTATTATTATTAAGACACCCCATCTCCAGGTTGGTGTGAGGCGTTCAGCCATCCGTGCATTGCCTTTACGGTACCTGTGGGCAGTCCGATTGCCTTATCAGCCCTGACCGGCAATCACGCGAATGCCCCTAAAACAGCTCCCTAGGCTGAAAAGGGTGGGACGAATAAAAAAGAAACATACGGTTAGAGTGGAGATTAAAGGACAGGAGAAGCAGGCAGAAGAAAGAGAGAGGAGACAAGCTGGTGGAGTGAAAACAGATGGAGGGGGTGGAGCCCCCAGGAGGAGCGAGTGGCCATTGCTCAGGAGGGGGCTGTAGTTCGCTCCTGTTGAGCGTCTTTGGGAGTAGGAGCGACCATTATGCTATGGAGGTGCTCTCGCCCAAAGGAGCCTTTGAGACGGCTGCGGTGGGAGTACAGAGCCCCTGTGCTGGGTAGAGCCTGGATTGGCAGCAGTTCGAGTGGAGCAGGGCTCTGGGTTCCCTGAGAACGCTGTGGGGTTGGTGGTGGGTGACACAGGCCAGATGAGATGGGTATCTGCACCTGCTGGTCGACATCTCTGCAGACTGTGAGGTCCAAATAGGATAAGCCGTAGAGGTGTCAGTTTTAAGAGAATGCACCAGGGCTTATGGATTTTAAAATGAGTTTCCTGCACTGCGTTGTTTTAACCTTGTTTTTAACAGATTTCTCTATTTATTTATTTTAACCTCCACAGTAAATTTCATTTTATGGATTATTTATTTATTGACAGTTTTGCGCACTGCACTTTGGAACACGTGTTTTATGGATTTATTTTAATAAAATCACTTGCACTTTTCACCATCCCCTTGCTTGATGTTTTTGCCCTCATCTGCCACGCTCATCCCAGTCGTGACTATTGCTGGTGTCACATTCAAGAGGCTCCCATTATAGAAGAGGAAGCAAGGAGCCAACTCACACCGTCACAAGTGAAACATAAGGTATCTGATGATGAGCCCTCACTTCTATGCAAAGGAAAGAAATTCTACTGCAGGTTTGGTGCATGAACCATCATCACAGTGGCTTCTCATTCAGACAGAACCACAGGAAGGCATCAGGCCCAACCTTGTTTTAATAGGGAAATGTAAATCCTGTGACAGTCAGCTGCTCTTAGTAAACCAAGCAAAGGTTCCAAAGTGTTTTAAGATGACCACTCTAACCCCCGTTGTAGAGACATTATGTGTTGGCTCAATGAACACAGACCTGTCACCTGAGCATTTTTTTTTTATAAAAACGGTCTAAATCTTAAGGCCATGTCACATTACAAGACTTTTCCATTGATTTTTACTCATAGACCTCATTTATATAATCTTGGCATGTTAGGGGCAGTTGTGGCACACTCTTGTGCCCACCAGTCATGCAGTTCTCCACCCTCAGTAACTCAGTCAAGACTGGCCTGCAGCTCTTAAGTTGAATGGGCTGGGATTGTGTGTATTTGAGAACTGACAACCAGTGAGCGCTCACCTGAAAGTAGAATGCATAGAATGTTATTGACTTTGGAAATGTGACACTTTTCTGAAAGGTGTTGCACAGCAAGGTCATGTCATTTGTGATTCCCAGTCTTGCAATCTGACATCTTTCAGTTAATGCGATCAACAAGTTTGAGATTCCCTCTGAATAGAATGTGTAAATTGTTGCTGGCCTAAAGGCAGTTCACAGTATCGGTCTGTTTCTGTTTTGGCCTTCTCCGTCAATGTGTGGTACTGTATGTTAACATCTCTGCCAAGGACAAGAAACGGATAGAGGAAGTGTTGCGGAGTACTCCTTCAGACTGAAATGTAAAGCCTTTGAAGTGTTTATCTGATGTTTTTAATATAACAGACAAGTTCTAAACAATCTCCTACTAATATGGCTTTACCAAGACTAAGGACTAACAGATTTCATGTACTTACAAGCTGCGAGATGCATTTATTTAACAACTAGGGGGCTTCACCCCCTGCTCGCTTCGCTCGCACACCCCCCCTACCCCCACCCCACCTGCACTATACACCAACCACTTCACATCTCTGCCACTCGCATTGTGAAAAGTGGGGCTGAACGCACACCAAGGAGACGCGATCGCTCTTAAATGGTGATACAATGGGAAACACATACAGTTTTCTTTATCTCCTCTTTGCTCGATCAGCTGCTGGCTTGCTGCTGCTGCCGTGCCGTATGATCTGCACTTCTAGCAGCACACTTCTGTCATATCACCTATGTCCATATATTCTACATATTTTACCTTTTCGTCAATATCACATTGAATTTTGATTCTGTGTTTGGAATTGCATCGTGACAACGCAATATATAACTGCCTGTGAGTGAATATCGTTTCTTTCTCTCTACAAGAAATGTGTCTGACATAACCATGCAGGACTTTTCCAAATCTCTTTCCATAAGCTCTTGTTGTCTCGTGGGGACATTAAAGTGTCTCTGAGACAATCACATCTCGTCTCCTTCCAAGATTTTTTTTACAATAGAGAGACTAGTCACCTGAACAAATTTTACATATGTCTGAATGTTTTTGCTTGGTGGATTATTTATTAGATGTTAGGAAATAACAATTATTTCTGTCATCATATTGAACAATTATGCTCATAATTTAATTGCATCAGCTTCACCACGTCAAAATGCATGCTATGACATTGTTATGGCAATAATGTAAGTAAATAAATAAAGTATGGAAGAACTGGTTCTTGTCTTACAACCACTGGAGCCAGGATTGGCTCTGCCTTCCCATGAGCCTGTACTAAAAAAGTAAGTTCTGTGTAAATCTTGGGTGAGTAAAAACAGCTCTGACAACTGACACAAACCTCAACAGCCATCTGACAGGCCACATCACAGCTTATCAGATAAAGAAACAGACACTCACAGTTTCCACTCTTTCTCTCTCTTCCTTAGGCCTTCTGGGGTCTCCGCCTTCTTTCCTGTGTCACTTTCCTGTGTTCCCAGTACCACTCCCCTCTTCTAATAATAAAAATGCTCATAAATTTCCACTCAGTTTTCTATAGCTTGTCTTTAAACTCCCCTCTCTTTTCATAAAACAGTTTGTGTGCTATCTACTGATGACCTTGTGGAAGAACCCTAACTGTAGATCCAATGAGCTAATCTCGAAGTAGAATCTCTGATGTCAATGATCTACCCATTTATTTATGAGTAGACTAACTGGAAGGAGGACTTATAATCATGCCTGTAGCAGAAATGAAAGATCATAAGCATTAAGGCAAAGTCTGTTACCCTTGAAATTGTGATTTATAATGCACTTAAAAGTGCACTCCCTTTCGGTATTCAAAAAGGGCAATCATGCATTTTACATTTTAATCCTTTCAGTCCTAAATCCTGTTTTGCAAACTCAGACGCATATTTCTATAACAACTGATCATTACAGTTTTCACTTTTGGCCTTCTTACATATCCATCCATCAGAAAACAAAGCAGAGAATTGTCATTTCCTTGGCATCCTGAAACTGCTTATTTATCTAGTACCCAAAAATGAACCAATTCAGCTGTTTCAGGACACTCAGGTTGGATGCCCAGCCAATAAAGGCCAGAAACAATTAACATATGAAAGCTTCACACCATCTAACAAAGCAGACATAAACTGTTTGTGAAAGAATGACCCTTTCTGCCAGTGCTGAGCCCAGAATTGATTCCGTAGCTTGGCTGCAAATGACCCTGGGAGACGGTTTTGAGAACCCATAAGGCCAAAGGAGAGCAGCTCTAGAGTTGGATGAAGACTCACTGACAGGAGAAAGAGGCCAGAATCATAAGAGAGAAACACACAAGAGGCAAGAAAGAGGTACTTTGGTATGGGTCTTGGGAAGTGCACAAGAGATGGCATCACCCCACATGTGTGGGCAGGACAAGAGTTAAGTCTTAAAAATCAAACAATCACTTAGGGGTGTGGCAGATGGCCAGGGCACATGCCCGGCCAGGACACCCCTTCGACAATGGAACCGGGGGAGCAGCCATGGGATGCACACTACACCCCCCCGGGCTACGTCGGGGCCAGTAATATTTAACACCGGAGCTCATCCTGGTTGGGCTCCGTGGCCACCACCAGGGGGAGCTGCAAGGCTTCCTGAGCCCATGTGGACGGCAACGCAGCCACACCTGGAAATGCAGCATAAATTAGGTTAATTACCACCTGAAACACTTCCGGGTGGGCTATAAAGGGAGTCTGCAGCCACTACTCAGGGTGCCAGAGGCAGGAGGAGGAGGCCGAAGCTGCCCTGGGAGCAGTGGAGGAAAGAAGAGTGTGATTTGGGGTGTTTTATTTGTGTTTCAGGACTGTGTAGGGCCTGTGGGACAAGGGGAAGATGTGTCCCATGGCTGAAGAAAATAAAGACTTTTTGTTTATTTTGCCTGTGCCTCTGGTGTCAGCCTGTGTTGGGACGGCGCCAACCAAGCACCAATATCACAGGGGTTAAATGGGGATATACATTAAACTGAAAAATGGCACTTGGTGTGGTTATTTAGATAATCAAGCAATTAGAATCTGATGATGATTCAGTTCATTCATAATGTGGTTCTTCTTATGGCTTGAAGAAGTGAACTCGCTGACATTCAGAGAGCCGAGTTTTAGGGCAAATTACATACAAGGCTTCAAAGGAACAGCAGGCAAAGAATTCAAAGAGAAAGGCTAGCTCTTGTTGGGCAGAGACGGGGTGTGACCTTGCTGTCCTTTTAAAAGTCATGATATGGTGAACTAGGCAAAATCCTGAATATACAATACACAAGGTCGCCCACCACTGTGCATTACAAAAAAAAAGACAAAATTCAGTTCATTGACCCCGATAGTAACAGAGCAACAATTACTTACAGTACACCAAGATATTATTATTATGAAGAGGGAGGGAAAAAACCAGTAAGATGTTAGCCCAGCAAATACATAAATGCTTAAGAATACTGAACTTGGACTTTCCTCTCCTCATTACTTAAACTAATTTATCAGCAGATTATTGTGATTTACTTTATCATTTATTAGGAGTATTAACAGTATAAAGCTATGTGGCCCACATTTGTACATTTGTATGTTCATATTGCATGGATTTTATTTTATTTGAATATTACTTGGTTGTATTTGCGTTGGGCTGGTGCCCTGCCCGGGGTTTGTTTCCTGCCTTGCACCCTGTGTTGGCTGAGATTGGCTCCAGCAGACCCACGTGACCCTGTAGTTAGGATATAGCGGGTTGGATAATGGATGGAGGGATGGTTGAATTTCAATGCAGTGTATACTGTATATACACTTGTCAACAAAATAATAATATAGAAAACTAAATTAATTAATTGTATCTATTGATACATTAACTTTTGTATATGATTTCTTTGGAAGTTGTGTGTGTAAACATTGCTCCAGCATTTCTAGTTCTTGGCCATGTCATCAGGGCAGATCTGCCATCACGGTGTTGTGGGTGCATACCCAGGGGCCCACGACAGCAAAGAACCAACCGCTGGATGAAACGATCGAGTGTCCCGCCGTAATCAAGAGTGAGAAATACCGCGCCATATTAAATGACCAGCTGTCTGCATATCAGTATGATTAACTTTCTGTTAAGGAGCCAAGTCACCTAGGGGTCTTTGGGGGTCTTAATATGGCCTTGACCTTCTTTGATTATATAAGTAAACTGTTGGTGTTTTTTTTTTGATCCTCAAACAATTCTTTACTGAACTGGTCCTCATGTGTTTAACTGTAGTCAAGTACCAGTTGCCAGATGCATACTGGTCAGGTTTAAAACTCTGAGCTGTGTTCCTGCTCACCTCTGTTGACAACAGAACATAGCAACACATGCTCAAACTTATTTTTTCAAATTCAGGCTAACATCTGATGCCATGGAGCTATGACCCCTAGATGCCTTATTAACTCTGGTGTGTAAGAATCGCCAAACAAACTAACATACTGCACGTCTTTGGGATGCAGGCAAAACATGCATGCCTGTAAAAAAAAATTTCACACAGACACGGGAGAAACATTTATACTCCATATAAACATCAAACCCAGGACAGTAGGTAATGAGGTAGCATAACTACCCCCTGAGCCACCATGTCATCAGCACTGCATTGAAATACATAGACAAGGACAAAAGAAAAGTATTGTACCTGTGAAACCAGCTGCGATCTCCTCGATAATACCCATCATCTTTAGTTACTGCTTCACTGCCAAGAGCCATAAGTGTTCGCTGAACTGCCGCTAAATCTTTACCTGTTAAATGCAATATGAACATAATTAGAACCATGGGACAAATCTCGGGATAGTCACAGACGTGTGTGTTTAACGTAACAAATATCACATTTTGTGCCTATAAAAAGTACTCACCCCTCAGGATTTGTGTATTTTATTGTTGTACAAAATTGAATCATGGCGGCATTTTGACATGATGATCAACAGAAATGAGGAAAGGAATGACAAAAGTCTGAATTTTTGCTAAATTCACTGTGACCAAACCCCCAAATCTGACCTAGAGTACTGAACGGAGTAGAGCCCCCAGACAGACGGCCACAGGCTTTCATTCTCACTCTCAAGATTCTGTTACAAAAGACCTGGCTACACTTGTCTTTATTTAAAGAATTATCTGCTGTTGCTATAAGAAACACCTGCAGATAACAGAAAATATACTCAAGCGTGACTTTTTAACTGTGTCATTCCATACTAGCACAGTGAAAAGTTTAACTTGAACAACAACAGAACACAAAACAGCATGTGGCTCTTGAATATTTGCTGTTAGCATCTAGAGCCTGAACCTCCGACTAAACATATCTATATATATAATTCACTAAGGGCACGCATGACAGTGAGCGCAAGTAAGACAGAGCCATGCCCGCCAACTCACAGAGCCCTGCCCGCCAACTCTAAGACCATGGGATACGCGCGACAGAGCCCCGCCCACCAACTCTAAGACCACGGGATACGCTCAACAGAGCCCTGCCTGCCAACTCTAACCCTCCTACCGCGTCATGGGATACGCACGACAGAGCCCCGCCCGCCAACTCTAACTCTCCTCCAACGTCCACCCTCAAAACCGGTCCTGCCCACACGCAGCCGACATGGCATTTCTCGCCAAGCATCTGCAGTACACTTAAATCGCTCAGTCCAATTCAACAGCATCTGTACGAATCCTTTTCGAGGAAAACCCTAGGCAGGATTTACGACAATACAATTTCCTGACATGTCACACTAATGTTGCAGCGATTTTCGTCGGAGAAGATGGCGAACCGAATGCCGAAAGGGACATTTGCATCTATCCCATAGGCAACTCCTGTAAACAGATTTCCACGCTCAATATGAATTGCGATCCTATGGTTTACCCACTTTTATTTCCTTATGGAGACACTGGCTGGCACAAAGATTTACAACATGTTCCACATAAAAGAACCGCCAAGCGAAGAAGGCTTACTCGATGCCAATTTTACACGTACAGACTAGCAATGAGGAATATATTTAGTATTTTGCACTCCAGCAGCGAACTATTCCAACAGTACGTCGTAGATGCGTATGTTAAAACAGGGGGCGCGTGTCTCAACTACCTCAGATTAGATCAACAAGATCTGTGCGTGGAACAATACAAAGGACTGTCAGACGCCCTGCAAACGCTGAAAATAAAAACGTACGTTTAGGCAAAATGATCATATTACCATCAACATTTCCAGGAAGTCCAAGATACATGCAACAAAACTAGCAGGATGCCATGGCCATAGTATGTAAATTCAGACAGCCTCATTTATTTATCACTTTCACATGTAATCCTGCTTGGCTGGAAATTCTACATGCACTGTCGGATACCCAAAGACCGGAGCGCAGACCTGATATCCCACATGCTGTTTACTCTTCACAATAATTCTAACAACCAGTCTTCAGCCATGGTCAGTTGTACGTGGCTTTTTCTAGGGTTAGATCTTTCAACTTATCTGTCGTCACCACCAAAACACCTATTCACACCTGCGTCTTTCAAGTAATATTTATTTCTTCTTGATTTCTGAATTCCTTTCTCACCGTTTTCCGTCCCTATTCTTACACCGCCGTATGCTACGGCAGCTTCGGCTAGTACAATATATTGTGGTGTACGGCCGGGGTAATTGCCCAGCCAGGACGCCTCTACGCTGGAAGGACCGGGGGAGGGAATGTATCCAACGCACTACCCCCCTCCAAAGCGCTAGGAAGCAGCCCCCCTGGGTTGCAGCGGTGCCTCAGACTTCCACAGGGCTCCATGGGAATTGGAGTTTGGTGCAGCTCTGTTGGGTTTCGTGGGCGCCGCCAGGGGGTGCTGCAGATACTGCTGAGCCCTTGGTTGTAGCACTTCCACCACACCCGGTGCCCTATAAAAGGGGCCAGCCGCCACTACTCTGTGAGCCAAAGTCAGGTGGAAAAAGACGAAGCTTGCCAGGAGAAGTGGAGGAAAAGAGAGAGAAGAAAAAGAGAGAAAGATTGTGAGAGTGTTTATTGCTGGACTGTGCTTGTGACTGTGCCGTACAGGTGGGAAACTGTGTCAGGTTTGGGCAGCGAGAGCGCCCTCTGCAGGCCACAATATGCTTGAGTACTAATGCTGCAGCAGGATCAGTACAACATACAAAGAAATCAGGAACAGTTCACAACAACAAATCATTCAGCAGAAGTGTGTCAAGAACACTGCTTGGACAAGTCATGGTTTCTTTCTTTATTCTTTTTTTGTTTTCAGTCACTCTGGAGTGTATTTGTTGTTTGCCATAATAAATTAATAATTATTTATGTATTGAGATTCTGTAAAAAAAAACAAATTCTGCCCAGGGGACAAATAAAGTGCTATCGATCTGTGATCAGGATATTGATGTACTTAATATTGTTTTTCGTTTTTACAGCGATTCTTACGTGAGTATTTTTTGTTTACATTTTTCTTGCTTGTTGTCACCTGTTTATGATGTCATAGCCTTTTCAGTCAGTCAGTCAGTGATTATCTAACCCACTTAGTCCTGCACGGGGTCGCAGGGGTCTACTGGAGCCTGTCCCAGCTAGCATAGGACACAAGGCAAGAAACAAGCCCTGGACATGGCGCTAGTCCATTGCAGAGTGAACACGAACACAAGCACACCAACCAACCATACACACACACACACACCAACCACACACACACACCAACCAACCAACCACACACACACACACACCAACCATACACACACACACACCAACCAACCACAAACACAGCCACGCACCAACCAACCACACACACACACACCAACCAATCATAACACACACACACACGCACACAAACACACACACACCAACCAACCACAAACACAGCCACACACCAACCAACCACACACACACACACCAACCAACCATAACACACACACACACACACACACACACACCAACCAACCAACCAACCAACAACACACACACACACACACCAACCAACCACAAACACAGCCACACACCAACCAATCATAACACACACACACACACACACACGCACACACACACCAACCAACCACAAACACAGCCACGCACCAACCAACCACACACACACACACCAACCAACCATAACACACACACACACACGCACACACACACATACACACACCAACCAACCACAAACACAGCCACACACCAACCAACCATAACACAAACACACATGTACGCACAAACACACACACACCAACCAACCACACACTAGGGCCAATTTAGCATCACCAGGCAAGCTAACCTGCCTGACTTTGGACTGTGAGAGGAAACCCACGCAGACACGGGGAGAACATGTAAACTCCAAACCCGGGACACAAACAATAGTCTCCTTACTATGAAGCAGCACCATTCCGCCCCTGCCTGTTCAGGTGTTGCTAAATTCTCTAAAACTACTACTTTATGCTGCATGGTGGCCATCGAATTTAAGAGGAATCTGTGCCTCAGACAATCATCTGATAATAAATTCAATAAATAAAAGACTCTGACAAGCAAAAATAATAATTTTTCTTGTATTAATGTAAAATTTGAGGCCTTAAAGTGCAGACTTGGTTTCTTTTTAATGGTCTATGCACGTCGCTGTTTTGTTGATTCATACTCCATTCAACTTTCCTACCATCTTTTCCATTTTAAAAATGATCTCCGCTTCTTACAACATTAAACCATGTGGGCTTGTTCTCTTGTAAGAAAAAATTTAAACATCACAATATTGGGGTGCTCTTACAGAATTGGTAAATCAACCATTTCGTAAGCAAATCTGTCAAAGAAATTAGCAGTGCGCTGCTGGGTGTCCTCAAGGACAAAACCATTCAAATCCGCAGAGGTCACTTTTAGAACGAGGTGATTGATGGCTGCTAGGCAGTGGGCATTGTCTCAGTTTTTCAGTACTGTAGATGAAAGCCATTATCTCTACCTTCTCTCTTCAGAAAATGTACCGCTTTAACAGAAAGTCATGACACTCTTGTTTAGGTACCTGTTTCCTTATTAATTCATTAACTTTACATTTACATTTTCTTCTCATTTTGTTTTTCAAGAGCCTAGAATAATAATAATTCACATGGAGCTCTTTACTTCCCAATTTGCCTTAACACTTACATAGCTTACTTAACATTTACCACAATTATGTTTTTATTGCCACTTTACGTTCAGTACAGTATCACAGTGACAGTTCCCCTAATTAAAGTGAAAGTAGGCTACTCAAAGTGATTTGTGTCAACCACAATATGAGAAGTGCTGTACACTGTGTCCTGCATGTGACTATGTACATGTCCACTTTAAATATGTGCTACCTTACGCAATGGGATTGGTAAATGGAAAGTTAAATACTGAAGAGTTAAAAAAAGTATACTGTTAGCAGGGGTCATGTTTGGGTTACTTTGTTCTCTCTGCATTTGCCCAATATGCTCTTTATCATAGGATGTTCACCCAACACAAAAAGACCATTGAACAAACATCTTATTGAATGAGAACCTTCAAACAATGAGCAGAAATCAACTGTACTGACAACACAGGTAGCTGATGCTCATCCCATAATTGCACAGCATGTCCATATTTAAAAAATGTATAATGTATAATTATAATTACAAATGAAAATAAAGGAACTAACATGAACTGTTTAAAGAATAAAATAAGTAGTTTTGTAGAGAGAGATAGATGGACGGACGAACGAACAGACAGACAGACAGACAGACAGACAGACAGACAGACAGACAGATAGATAGATAGATAGATAGATAGATAGATAGATAGATAGATAGATAGATAGATAGATAGA
>JANRMT010062834.1:10259993-10274892 GCA_026402145.1 Polypterus bichir lapradei
AGATAGATAGATAGATAGATAGATAGATAGATAGATAGATAGATAGAACTTTATTTTTTCCTGGGGAAATTTGACCTTTTCCCAAAGCATAATAAAGTCCAATATAAAGAAATGAGGAATAATGGTAAAATTCTAAATTTTTAAAAAATTTGGAGCCCCTGAACTTCCCTCAAATCAAACTTATATACCCAATGAATATCCTTTAACTTGAATTTCACTGTAATCTTCTTTACTTTGTAACAGTGCTTGATAAGAAGTTCTTAATTATAAACTAGGGGGCTCTGCCCCCTGCTCGCTTAACTTGCCAACCCCCGTGCAGGCCCTACATGCTAGTCATTTACCGGATCTGCCGCTTGTGGTGCTTTTGGATAAACATGAATATCACCTCTGTCTTTGATATCTCCGTCTTTCGAAACTATTGTTGCTGACAATTCATCACATGTTGGTTTATTATATATGCGAGCGTGATCTTTCGGATTCATACAGAAATCCAAGAAAACTTCTTTGTCCGTATTTTCAGGTAAATTTAGTGTAAAGTGCAATACTTTTGGCCGCACGGATTTGTATCCATTATTGGCTGGAGAATTTCTAATACGTCCAATCGTTTAACTCCGTTTAAGCTATGTTGCATCGCTTATTCGTGATCATAAATATAAACCTGACCGAATTGTGGTTTCTTTGAAATTAAACTTGTAGTAGCTCTGTCATATCACCTAGTTCCATATATCCGATCTCTTTTCGCTGTTCTGTTATTTCACCGAGTAATAATTTCTGTTTGTTAGCGCTAATGCGATCATTATTATCAGTTTTTTGAGACTTTTGAATTTTAGCACTATCATAATTTCTAACCTCTCTGCATGTGTATCGTGCCAATGTTTTTGAACCGCATTACGACATTCTACTTTGTCTTCTACTCTTTGTCTTTTCTTCTTCTGTTTGTCTTTTATTTCCCACCCCGCTTGGACCTGTTAGGTTTTCAGTTCATTTCTTGGCACAAAGTCTCGTTTCGCTAGATGTGAAATTACCTCTCTGAAAATGTCTTGTCTTGCCTCATCCCAAGATTTTTTTTATATATTAGAGAGATGATTATCTTGGAGAGGGTTGATAGGTTCGTGAAATGAACTAAGTAAAGAAAAAAATGATCAATTCGATGACAATTGTATAGTTCAGTTCCACTAAAGCCAAAGTTATATTACACAATGTTTTGTCATGGAATATGATTTGCTGATCACAGCCGCTGAACTTGGTGCTGCACCATGCCAAATTACATGACTGAAAATCACAGCTCATGTCACATTTACCAAGTGAGTGCCTATCTTCTAGCGCGTCTCGTTCGCCCCTTTTTAAGACAGCGCTGCCTGACGGATATGGCAGCGATTGCCCTTTAATTTCTTTTTTTTATTTGGTTATGGTATGTAAAATACAAGTCATTAGATAGACAAGCTTCTGTTCTGTTTGTGAGGTCAAAAGCCCCCGTACTGCCCGATAGAGCTGACACCAAATCAGCTCTGTGTGAAGGGTTAATAGCTGTGGAGTATTCTGTCGCAGTTTCAGCCCTTTGTTTTCCTTTTATCATTCTGTTTTAGTACATAAAGCACGAGACATCAGACAGAGGAGCTTCTCTTCTATTTGTGCGATCCAAAACCCGTGTGTTCCTTATTTCTCGTAGGTACTTTCTATGCATCGTACTTCTGGCTGAAAGCTCATTGGTTCTTAACTCTTGCACACAAAGAGCCCACCCCTTCAACCAAAGAGAATATCAAACCTGTTTAATTCTATGCTAGCCAGTCATAGACTAGTCGGTTTTAGTCGACGCGCATGTCACATTAGATGATAGGTTGTATGGGAGCACAGCGCTGACCGCCTTTGACTGGCTAGGATTACGTAAATGAAAGCTACGACTGAAAATCACTGGAAAAGTCATCAAATGTGACATATGTAGCCTTAATCTCTGGCTGAAAACTTTCACTATTGTGGGTTTGAAAGTATTACAATTGATCATCATGTGTATATCTCTCTCTATATTTAATCTACAATCTTTTACAGCAACTTTTAATTCCCCTTTTGGTTGTATTTACTTTGAAAAGTTTAAATAAAAATGTAAAACAAGTTATCAGCAGAAATAAGGAAAACTTAATTGCTTAATCATTCTGATCATACACTGGCTGACATTACCTGAATTTGTGGAAAATTACAACCAAGACAAAAGGCTGCATGACTTATAAATGATAACTGAATTGCAATTTGAATATATTCAGTTCTAAAAATAATTTAACATGCGCAGTACCTTCCCAGAGATCCACTGTCTGGAAAATGTCTGTAGTTATCACGCCGTAACCTTCAGCTGCTTTCAGGAACTGGGAAATTTTTTCCATCTGCTTGAATGGCATGTTTGTCTCTGGTATCTTTTTTATTGGCTCTTTGCCTCTGGGATAAAGGCTGTTTATCAGCCGACACAATACCTAATGGTAAAAAAGCACAATTACAATCAGTTTGGGTACCTTTGGGATAAAACTAGATCTTAAAGTGATGTTGTATTCTAACAAGGTAATTTTCATCTCTAAAGATTTTGTATTCTGAGAAGATAATTTTCATCTCTAAAACGACAACTATCAGTGTAGGTGATGTCCTTATGTATCACATTGTCCATTTTTTAATTCTTTATGGGGAAAAAACTTGTAATGGTGATCTCAACAAATGGAACATGCTAAACATTGCTAAATGAGGCATCAAGGACCAAGTAACATTTAAGGCCATGCTATCTACTGTGATGTCTCAGAAAAGAACTGAACGTCGGATTCTCTGTATCACATTTCTTTACTCTTAACCATCAGCTGTTAATGGCTGTTTTAGTAAATCTAGACATGACTGCCAAAAAGGAAATCATTATGAATAATACTTAAATTGTGTAACTCTGTAATTAAGGTGATACCGATATAAATAATAGGAACACTATGAATACTCTGTATTCAATAATCATTATACTCTATGCCCATGACAATACTTATTTTTTACAAAATATATGGTAAATATTAGACTAACTGTTAAGTTAAGGCTAAAAACAAAATTTTGTACATTTTCTAGAATGCACTAATATTGTTATTTTTGTCCATCTAGTTGGACTGACTTTATGGTAATACTCTTAACAATCGGCTTTTTATGTGCTTCTGTTCTGTTTCTGTTTCAGAGTAAACTCATAATCACTGGACAGTCCATTTAATTATAATAATCACCTATAGCTAACCCTTCCACAAAGTCACAGAAAAGAATGCCAGTTGAAATTTAAGTAGCAGTGCCCTCCATAATGTTTGAGACAAACACACATTCTTCTTCAGTTTACCCCTCTGCTCCACAGTTTAACAATTCAGGCGTAATAAAAGTGCACATTGCAGAATTTTATTTAAGGGGATTTGCATACATTTCGGTCACACAACACTTTTTCTAAACATTTCAGGGCACCATAATGTTTGGGACACACCAATGGCAGGTCTATTAAAGCTGTCATGTTTAGGACTTTGTCCCATAACCCTTGCATACACTGACTGCTTGATGTCTGAGATTCATAGACACCACCAGATGCTGAGGGTCTTCTCTGGTGATGCTCTGCCAAGTCTCTAATGCTGTCATCTAAAGCTGTTGTTTATTTCGGGGGCTTAACCTCTTATGTTTTCTCTTCAGCATATGGAAACCATGCTCGGTTGGATTTAAATCAGGTGACAGACTTGGCCATTCAAGATTTTTCTATTTTTTAGCTTTGATAAGCTCCTGTGTTGCCTTAGCAGTATGTTTGAGACCATTATCTTGTTGTAGGATGAAGTGCCGTCCAGCGAGTTTGGAGGGATTTACTGGAACTTGAGCAGATGTTTCAATGCACTTCAGAATTCATTGTGCCACTGCCATCAGCAGTTACGTCATCAATGAAGTGAAGTGTCCCAGTACCTGTGGTAGCCATACATGTCCAAGCCATAACAACAACTCCACCGCCATGTTTAATAACAGATGAGGTTGAATGCTTTGGGCATTTTCATCTTGTCTCCACCCTTTGTTCTTGCCATCACTCTGATGCAGTGTTTTGTGGTGTAAAAGTGTCCAGGAAAGGCACTTCAAACTCTGAGGTTCTTTTTCTATTGGTGAACCAGTTAATACTGTAAATGCCTAAACTGTTAGCCTTGATTCACACATACATCCTGCAAAACCTACCTATTCAACATTCACTCAGCACAGATAAGCTCCAATAATCAACAAAAATATCTCAACTCTGGCCGAGGCCAGCTATCTACCAGGGGCCAGATGCCATTCCACTCACAAGGCATCCCTGCCAGGATTCCCTTACATGTCACTCCATCTTCAGATTGCTTCCTTGAGAGAGCTACACTTCAGAATGCCCAAGCAAAAACCAGGAATGGCTACCTTTGAAAGGCTACACAGTCTAACAGAAGCCAAGGGCTCATCGCTACACCTGACAGTACAATACCTAAATGGAGAGTTTGTTTCATTACCAATCATCAGCCATTGCTAAATGTCAGTAAAAAATGGGACAACTTCAGCATACATACTGTATTTCAATCAGTAATTGAAGGAGAAACCAGGTGTAAATGTTAAGATATGAAAACATACAACCTGAATGATTTAAATTGAGGACACACTGTAAACTTCGCTTCTGGTGGCTATAGCTTTGGTTGTTGCAGTCTATGGTTTCTTAAACCAGGTATGATGCTTGGGAGCAAAGGACCAGTCTGTAGGTGGTCATGTCAGGCCGAGCTGTCTTCTCTTTAGCAGTTGTTTCTCTCATGCTCTCCTCCTAGTCTTGGCAGTTATGTTGTTTCCCTGGCAGTGCCTTTTTAAAATCCTTTGAATTTATAGGGTCTTCATGACTGTCCCTTTTAACAATAAAACTCTGCCTTACGTAAGATATTGTATCTGTCAAGTTTGGGATAACCAAACTTATATAAGTTAAGTTCTCATGGTCTGGTTGATTGCTGCTTTCGTTTCTATTGGCTAGACATAAAACGTGTTTATCTATAAAGTCCCAAGCCTCCATTTTATATATTCTAACAAGCATACACACACTGGTCACTTTATCTAAGCTTAAACGTATACATTCTAATAATGACACAATTTATACTTATTTTCCCAGAATTCCTGTCTATGTTTATTTTGCATACAGTCCAGAATTTTAACAACTTCCAAAATTTGACAGTGTTGGGGATCTACCTGATGAATAATGAGATCATTTGTACCTGCCTGCCCTTTCATTTACAGAACATTTCTCATTTAAGCTCAGAGCCCACAATAAGAGTCATTATCTAAATAATCCTGACATAAAAACAGACTGAAATAAAACATATAAATTAAATATAACGAGCTGTTTTTGGCGTACTATAAAAGTTCATTTTCCAACAGCATTACATATAGGTTTATCTTTGTCTCATCTGTCCACAAGACTTTTTCCCAGAATTCTGCAGGCTCCTTCAAGCACTTTTTTGCAAACTGTAATCTGTTTTTGTGGCCAACTAGTGGTCTGATCTTGCAGTGTGGCCCCTGTATTTCTATTCATGTAGTCTCCTGCAGATAGTTGTCTCTTATACACTCTTACTGCCTCCTGAAGGCTTTTTCCTGGTCTGTCTGGCAAGTGTTTGGAGCTTTTTCTTTACCATAATGAGGATTCTGCTGTCATCAAGAGTGGTGGTCTTCTTTGGCCTAGCGGTCCTTTGCAGTTAATGAGCTCACCAGCATGTTCTTTCTTAATGATATTCCACACAGTTGATTTAGGTCATCCTAAGGTTTAACGGATGTCTCTAATGGTTTTATTTCTGTTTTTCTGCCTCATAATGGATTCTTTAAGTTTCACAGGTACAGCCCTTGTCCTCATGTTTAACAATGGCAGCTACAGACTCAAAAGACAGTCTGTAGGTAGATAGATGCAAGCCTAGGTATCTTATGTCTGCATTAATGAAGCAGTGAAACACACCTGAGGAATCAGAAACCCCAATTGTATCACAAATCACAAATGCCAATTGTTCAAACCGTTACGGTGCCCTGAAATGGGGATTTCCATCTATAAAAAGTGCTGTCATTTCTACATGCTGTGACCGAAATGTATGCAGATACCCTTAAATTGAAGTCTGCAACGTACGCTTAGTCACATCTGAATTGTTTGATTTGTAATTTTAAACTGTGGAGCAGAGGGGTATATTGAGGAAAAATGAGTCTTTGCCCCAAACATTATGGAGGGCACTGTTAACACTAAAGATCTTTGCTAACTCACCACACACGATCAGACAAAAGGAATCAACCGAAATGATTACCCAATAGAAACAGGTACAGTTTGATTAACAAATGAAGAAACTGCCATGAAAAGAGGATTTCTGAAATAAACAGCGCTGGCAGTAAAAGTAGTATTTGGAAATGAAGTCATATTGCTATATAAAAGTGGTCTTTAAAAATAATTAAAAACAAGGCCATTTTGAAATAAAACCTGCCTGCAAAGATTAAATGTAAAGTGACTACATTGTTAAATGAAAATACATTGCTGACATTGTATTTCTTAAAAATTAGATGACTTGTAGTTAATTATGCCTTTTTTCACAACTGAATGACTCCTTTGTATATATCACTGCACTTTTTTATTTGCCATTTTATTTATGTCATTTTAGCACAAATAGTTTTCCATGCTAATCAAGCAAAACACATTTTAATAAATATCATGAGACATTTTATTTTATGGAGCATCTTTGCCATACTTAAGATGCTTATCAAGTTCAAGATCTATTAAGACTCATTTCCATACAGTTTTTTACAACTGGAGCATAGGCAGGTCACACAGAGAGCAAAAACTGAGAATTGAACGAGTGCATTATTTAATAATTGAGTGCTCGGAAAATTCAGAAACAATCAATTAGGAACAGAAGTTAAACAATGATAAAAACAACAGCAGGACCACATTTACAAGAAAGACCAAAAAGAAAGGACGTGAAGAGTATTGATGAACATGGCAAATGACTGAACCCAACACTAAACTTGTGTTCCTGGAGCCTGTGTGGCACTAGTGCTCTTCGTCATTCGCCATATTAACACTTACTGCAGGGTTGTCCAACTTTGATACTGGCCACAAAACAGTCTGCAGATGTCAGTGACCTCAGACACCTTGAGGCCTGAATGATGAGACTCCCCTGTCAGTAGCATGCCCTGCCTTTGACCACGCCCACTTTATATGCCCTCCCCATGGCTGAAAACACATTGTCTGGCCGCAACCAGATAATTCTTGATCCTGGTGGGCAAGTGGTTTCAGTTTAAACTCAAATTCTTTCTTAACTAGTAACCAATTGCAGCTTATGGAAATCCTTTATTTGCCTTAGATTTAATCAACTTACTATTTAAGTTCAAAACCCTGAAATGTTTCTTTTTTCCTTAATCAGGAGACAAACAATGAGCCAACAAGTGACCAATTAATGACCCCATGTGTACTTTTATTTAAATAAATCTTTCGATTATAAAAAAAAATATCTTGGAAGGAGACGATACGTGATCTTCTCGGAAGACAATATGATGTCCCGCAAGAGACACTTTAGCGTCACGCAAAACAAGGCAGTGAGACAAAAGGATAGCTGCTGTGCAGGCTTTTAAATGATCGATCGCACCGCGACAAGCAGAACATGCAGCTCGGCAGCAGCAGCAGAAAGACGGCAGCTGATCAGATCACATCTCCTTAGCGTACGTTCATCCCTCCCCCACCTTCACAACATGAGCGGCATAGATACGAAGTGGCTGGAGCGTAGTGTGCCCCGGTGTGGAGGAGGGGGTGGGCGAGCAAAGCAAGCAGGGGGTAAAGCCCCCTAGTATTTCAAAAGAAAAAAGTAAAGGTCTGAAAAATATTGATCTGCTCTTGTCCAGAAAACATTGTGATCAAGCTCTCAGAATAAAAGAATAGTTTCTTTCTTACATGTCTGGATTGAAAGAATGAGAGAATCTAAAAAGTCATAGAATTAAATAATGTGCTTCATTAATAACAAGAACTAGAGTCTAATTAAGAAATAGGTTGGAGTGAAAAAAATTGTGTTTGACCCCCTCAGTTAGCAGGTCATCTGTTGGTTGGCCGTTAACATAAATGATTAAGCGTCCTGAATCTTAGAAAGCAATTAAGACAAATGAAGTCTGCTCCATTAGCGGAAGTAACAGGTCATAAATCAAGAAATCTGCTGCAATGGAAACTTGCAGCCACTGTGGCCCTCCAGTATCTTAATGTGTCTTCCCTGATCTGTGTGTGTTTGTCAATAAAAAGGAGTTCTTCGTCGATCTATGGCTAATCCTTACATTTCCTTTTCAGTATTTGCAGGATAACACCATATATTATATTTTAAATGTGTCCCATTTATTAGAGACTTATCTTTAGAGAATATATTTTATATTAATATAACTTTGTGTAGCTTAGCATTGAAATGCAGGCAAAACAAAACTATCATGGAAACAAAATATCCACCTAAATGAATTATCTGCAGGCTAACATAATAAAGAGCAGGCCATCTGCAGCTGTTTTCTTGGGCCGTTCTTCCGCTGTTAGCAGAGCAGGCTGGCTGTATCACCATTATGAACAATGTATGCTCACCACTGCCTCCACTTTAAAACTGTGCCCTTAGTTACCCAGAGTGTGTCCTAGCAGCGCCCAGCATTCTGTGACTGGCACCTCTGGGAGACTGTTGGCCTGTTTTTGGCTAAGTGAGCACCGTAGGGAGATGACACTTAGTTTGTGTCACAATGAAGGAGATACTTGATATCAAAAAACTGAAGTGTACTGAACAAGGAATATTTGATAAAATCTTCAATGTATGAAACCAGCACTTCTTAAACTAACGGTTAATTTCACTTAAGCTTTTCTGACCTCTTATTAATTCTCCAATTCCTAATGTGTTTGGTAGCAAGGTGTTGTGTGACTAAAATCTATGACCTTCTGTCTGGTTAACATTGTGTTCAAGCACACTCTACTGGCCTTTTACTTATAATAAAGGACTAACATCCTCACCATTACTCCAAATCCTGCAGCTGACCACCTTGACATGTTTCTCCTGCTACCTTTGCACAGGAAGTTACCTGCTGGTAGTGCAGGCACCGTGCTAATAATTTGTTTTCTGAACCCTTTTCCTTCTAGTGAAACTGGAGCTATCCTGACAGTATTGAGCGCAAGGCAAAGCCAACATCCACTTGGAAGGTATTCCATCTTGCTCAAATTTAATTAAATTTTTAACTTAAACTGACTGACTTACCATATAATGTAATATAAAAAGTCAAATAATGCTTGAATTTGCCATGTTCCAGATATTAAAGGAGCAAACTCGAAAACTAAGAGCTACCACTATGATTCAGTCAATTATTTAGGTTGAAACTACTGAACTAATGCCTTCCTGTGACTGTTTACTAGTAAATGGAGAATCAGAAAAGAAATGAGTAGGCGGATAATGTCTTCTTGGCTTATTTTATTATTATCACTTATATGACATTTTTACCCAAGGTGTCTATAAGATCAGTATACATTCTACTTAATTATATTTATGTTATGCTTAGAGGGCACAGATCAAGAGACCTACTCTGGGGTCACACTTGAACCAGTAATGTTGTGGATCTGAGGTCAGTGCCACAGCCAATATGCCTTCTTCAGGAGTCGGTGAGCTCTTTTTCAGGAATTAACCAATACACCAACAAGAAAGCAAAATACGACATAATACATTCCCCATTTTAGGTTTCAAAACTGTTACAGGCTAGTGATAAAAAAACTAAACCTTTTCTTATATTAACATGACACCAAATTATACTTTCTAAAACCAGTTTTTCCAAGGCATCCACTGTTAAAAACAGGGCAGTGCTGACTTCTGGTTAGTTCCTGTAAACAGAAAACAAATCAGGACACGAGCACCAGGACAAAACAATGCCCAACTTGCAGGACATATTTAATTAAGAACATGTGCCAGGGACATTCCAGGGAAAAGTTTAGAAAGGAGGAACTTCTATTATGTATCAGTCAAAACTGAAGAAGCAGCTCCAAAAGGGGAAAGCCCACTACAGAGACAAACATGAGCACAAGTTACAACAAAACAACATGAAGGAAGTGTGGAATGGGTTGAGGACTATCACTGCTTACATGCAGGCTGTAAAACATGGTGAGAAAGAGAACAATGAATGAAATGAACCAGTTCTTCAACAGGTTTGACTCATTCATGTCAGTAGTCTAGTCTCTAGTCAGTCCCCCTAGTCTCTGTGAGCGAGCAGAGGAAGTTCTAGAATCGCAACTGCCATCTGCACCCTGCACAACTTTCCCCCATAATGACATCACACCTCTCCAGATACTCTCCACTCTTTGGACTTTGCCTCTCTGCTGATTAAGTGAGGAGGGAGCTGGGAAAACTCTGCATAAACAAGGCTTCAGGGCAGGCTGGAATCAGCCCCAGGGTGCTGAAAACATGTCCTAACCAGCTCTGTGGGGTCCTACAACACATGTTCTCCCTTTCCCTGAATTTGTAGAAGGTTCCTCAGCTATGGAAAACATCCTGTGTGGTTCCAGAGCCAATGAAAGGTCATTCCAGTGATCCCAAGGACTTCAGACCAGTTGCTCTTACTTCATATATTATGAAGACCTTAGAGAGGCAGTTTGTCTATCAGGCACATACAGGTGTGGAGGATACTCTCATCTGCATGTTCCACAGAGCCTACTCCCACTTGGACAAAGTCGACAACACAGTTTAGATAATGTTCTTTGACTTTTCCAGTGCTTTTAACACCATTCTGCCTCATGATCTGGGAGAAAAGCTGAAGGGTTTGCATCTTAATGCCCTCACAATCTGCTGGATCATGGACTACCTGACCAACAGACAGCAGTTTGTGAGGCTGAGGGAGTGAGTCAGTAGAAATGGTGGTGTGTAATACTAGAGGTCCTCTGGGATCTGTCCTGTCTCCCTTTCTGTTCACCCTCTACACAACAGAGTTCCAGCACTGAGAAGTCGTGAGCAAGTCATGGAATCTGTGATCCACTGCCATTCCTAATCATGACATCCTCAAAGCAATGAACTTAAAGTCATGGAGTATGTTGCCGGCCTAAGATAGACAGACAACAAAATTAAAGTTTGTTGACCTGTTGTTTTCCCTTTTTAGGTTTGTACTTTTTCACTGTATCAGAGTTTTCAATTTAGTTTGGCATGAGCAAAAACATTTTCAGGTACGTTACCCTGTGAGCCTAACTATGACGCAATATAATTATCTATTCACTTGTAACAATCTTAAATTTCTATGTATACAAAAGGCACTTGAAAATGCATTTATTGAAGTGGCATGTTTATTTATATTATTTAGGCAACAGCCATTCATTCATTCCTCAAGATGAACAGATATACTGTAATACTTCTGTGCAGAAATACAAGTTTTGTATGTTATTATTAACAGTGCAATACATACCCTACAACTAGATTATTAAAAGTCATTCAACTACAAATCACAACTTTATATTGCTATCACAGTCTTAAAGCAGAACTGCCCACCTCACCATATTCTGGACCACCAGCTAGAAATGTTTTTCGTTTTCATCAAACAATGCTTTTGACCCATTCATTCATTTGTAGTCAAATTCACCAAATCTACCAGCTCCAAACCCAACAGCATTAAACACAAAAAGTTCTCAAAAAAAGCCAAAAATAATACAAGAATCTAAGTAAAAAAGAAAAGATGAACATTTTAGCCAAAATAAAAAAACAGTGACAGCAAGGATAAGGAAATGTTTCAGCCTACCATAAACAGTGTATGATGAGGGGCCTGAGTTTATGTCCACATTATAGCCCAGTGAGCCCCACATTGTTTAACTAATTTTCCATGCCACGGTGTATTTGGGTCTGCAAAGTTCAAAGAAAGCAGCGTTTCCTCCTCCGTCACTGTCTTGCTAATTAAAACATTGTGATTTTTCAGAATATTCTAATTGTTACTAATTTTGTCAACTTGACGGTGGGTCACATTTTTCCTAATCAGCCATCTCCAGAGCTTTAGTCCAATCCAAAGCTGTTATCTCAGATCAGACATTAGGGCTTTTCTTCTTCAAATTGGGATTATTTGTTGAAATTGAGTTTTACTATCAATTTACTTTAAAGTGAAGAACTACCAAGTTGTGCATGAATAATGTTGATGATGCTTGGGCTAATGATTAACAGGTAACGATGCTTGGACAAACTAATCGGGTCACTTTAATGTCAATATTCAAAGAATTTGCCCACACATCCTAAGTTGTAACAGTGTATTTCCATGAGGAGGGCTGTTGTACCATCACTCCTTTGTAATCTTTTGACAAGTTGTTGATGGGGGGTGTTGGGGAGGAGGAAGTGCATTTCTTTGTGCTACACTGAAATGTAAAAAGTTGTATGTGCCTTTGAGGAAACCAGGCTAATGGCAATAGGTTTGTTTAAAAGATATAATCATTCTCATTTTCAACTATTTTAACATAACTTCAGTTAGTTTTCATGTATGCAATGTTAATTTCAGTTTTTATTCTGATTAACAAAGCTCTTGTTTAGTAATTTTAGGTATTATTTTCATTAACGATAACCTTGCTGAGGACCACTTGTGTTTTTGACATGAAAATTCTGATGTGGCCACGTGGACCTGGGAGAGAGAGAATAGGCAGAAACATCTTGAGAAGCAGTGCAGAGAATGTGTGTGTGTGTGTGTGAATGAGTGAGCCAATAAGAGTGAAAAAGAGAAAGATGGAGAAAGATGATCATGAACTTATGGAGACGCGCTCCTTTTCTTAAATCCATTGGCCTAGGTACACTGCCATCAACAAACTTTTGATTAGAAGGATCATAGCTTGGATCGGCTCACACAGTTGGTGAAAGCGAGTCCAAATATCAATGCCACTGACTCCAAGTGTTACGTGGAACCAGCAGCATTAATGTGCAGGCAGGGGAGGCGACAGGAAAAAGATCATTGGAGCCACAGAAGTATGGAATGGTGGCAATAATGTTGGTGGACAGTCAAGGATGGAGATGGCCTTCAGTAAACCTCACATAAGGGAGTGAGTGTGAGACACTTGAGTTCTACAATGTATTAGGCAACCAGTATAAGTGATGACACACAAACAGGATCTATAAGTATTCTTTTTTGTCATACAATACAAGCACTAAATGACAGAATTAAAAAAATATCTCAACATCTACATCAAAGATTCAAAACCAAAGGCAGACACAAAGGAAAATTCAAAATTTTTCAGTTTGTATTCATTGGGCAAATTTGTTTAAATTTTAAACTGTAAATAGTTGACAGGATTCATGGCACAGGAGACAACTACTCCAAAGCAGCGATATGTGCAAGTTCATTCACACTTTAAATTACATCACAAAAAATCAACTAATGAGTTTCTTTAAAAGACTCCAGCCTACAATCCGTAAGGCAGAAGTAAAACATTCAAGACTAGCAGCACCAGGCAGAAAAGAAAATTTCACATGTCAAAAAAGAAATATTCTCTAGCTAAGAAATCACATTGAGCATATCATGGAATATTGGAAAAAAAATATTATAACAACTAGGATGAGTTTACAGTAAACACTTTTAACAATTATGTGGCTTTCAGCAATCTTGAGAAAGAGCAAAGCCTGGATTGACTCACACAGCTGGGGAGAATCAGTGCTGCCCCTGACTTAAAGTGAGGAGTGTCACATGGAACCAGCAGCATGAATGTGCAGGGAGGGATGTGGCAGACGAAAGATCACTTGAGTCATGGAAGATCAGAATGGTAGCAACAGTACTGGAGGACAACCAAGGAAGGAGATGACTACAAATACCTGGAACAGTTTTTGAGGGAATGTACTACTCATTTCATTTTTTGCACCACAGCACCATCTGTAGGGAGATGGGGAAAGTGCCCCACTTGCCCGTATTGCAGTGACACCACTGTCGAGAACATACAATTCTGAAGGATTTGGGGGATGATTCATTTTGTAGGCAGTGTAGTTTCTCCATCTTCTGAATTAGACAAGGGGGCATGTGTGCTGAGACCAGGGGTGGAGCTACCATCAGGGCATTCTGGGTGCCCACCTAGGAGCACGTGACAGCAAGGGGCCTTTTCAGCAAATCCCCCAAGTTCAACAAAATGAGTGATAGCCCATGTGCTGAAATGACCTGGTGGGGGGCATTCGATGAAACTATTGAGTCTCCACGCCCTGAAAGTTACTGTGGGAAATCCCGCACTGCATTAGACGACCAGGTGTCTTATTATTGGTGTCTTGCATTATTAAAGCAATGATCAGTTCTCGGAGAAGGAGCTAAGTCACCCAGACCCAGGGGACTGTGGGGGTCTTAATCCAGGCATATCTGATGCTAATAAAAAGGCACTTTACATTAAGAAAGAAAAAAAAACATACATTTAAGTTTACCAGTGTCAAATTATTAAAAAAAAATAGTCACTGCTGGATATTTACTGTGCCATCCTTTAACCAGGTCTGGAAGTTGTCTTTCCCAGGTTGTGGACGTTCCACATTTCCTCCACACTGTGTGATGATCCAGTCCACCAGCCTGCTTTCGAGCTCGGCGTCGTATTTCTGTAGGAGTTTCTCTTGCACCTCTTTGCTCAAGCCATAAGCTGGTCCTCGGTTGGCCATATCTGTAATAAAAAAGACATCCAAATTATAATTCCTAAAAAAAGAAAGTCAAAAACATTTATAATGTTTTAGTTTTGGCTTTCCTAATAAAAAGAATATCATTTTGTTTTATTTTTTGTTTTTTTACATTCTGTGATAAATAAATGACATTACTTCAAAGTTTAAATAAAGTTCTGTCTGTCTGTCTGTCTGTCTGTCTGTCTGTCTGTCTGTCTGTCTGTCTATCTGTCTATCTATCTATCTATCTATCTATCTATCTATCTATCTATCTATCT
>JANRMT010062834.1:10283290-10300713 GCA_026402145.1 Polypterus bichir lapradei
GATAGATAGATAGATAGATAGATAGATAGATAGATAGATAGATAGATGGGAAAAGTACAGTATAATTGATAAGGTGTGATTAATGATAGATAGACAGGAAAGGTACAGTATAATTGATAATATGATTAATGATTGATAGATAGCTAGAGGGATATTAATCTGTATTGTTCATATCAATCAATCTATCTATCATTAATCACACTTTATCAATTATACTGTATTTTTTCTATCTATCTATCATTAATCACACCTTATCAATTATACTGTAATTTTCCTGTCTATCTATCATTCATCACACTTTATCAATTATACTGTACTTTTCCTATCTATCTATCCATAATGACTGACAGACAAGCAGACAGACAGACAGCAGTACCTTCCGCAAGAATTCTCCAGTTTTTCCGTTTTATACAATAATTTATCATTTAATGCCCCAATAATTAGTACACTTTTGATTGCTTACTAAATCCTGATTGCTGAGACCACCTTATATTTATATGCTCTAACTTGCGCTCTCAATTTTTCAACATTGCTCACATTTTTTTTCCATTATTTATTAAATAGACCTTCACTATGATAGCGAGATTTGTACCTTTATTTATGTTTAATGCTTTATATTTAACCTGTTTGTCTCCCCATTTCCTAAATTCTAGATTACATTCCAGTTTGATGAGAACTGTTTTTAAAATTTCGTGTCGTGAAATTATGCGGAGAAAGCCGATAACTGTCTCCAGTTGCCAACGCCCTAAACCAGTCCATTCATCGATGAGTTTTGAAAACAAACATTTGCCCTGTTCAGGATATCTAAAAGTTAAAGGGAAAAAAACAGAAATGTATATTGTATTGTTTAACTTAATACGTGTGTAATGTCAGATGCTGCTAACTTCATTATGCCGTTACACGCCGCGCAGTCGGACATATCAGACTTTTACCATGAAACGCCCACATGTTACCCCTCGCATTTGATTATTCCGTAGTTTGTTGAAATAAATGCATTCGTAAAAATCGAGCAAACTTCGACGCGGCGTTCTAAAGGGCAGCCGTACTTACCGTGCGGCGGTGACGGGACGCTCTCCTGCGTTGCTCGATCGGACTGAGATGCTCTCGTGCTCGTGCTGCCTGCCTGCTCGCTTGCTTGCTCCACGACTGAGCCTTTCTGACGCTCGACTGCTGGACAGCAGCTACTTAAAATCCACCTTACGGGTGGGTGTGGCGGACCAGTGATCTATCGTGTGACTGCACATGCAGGGGGATCTCAGAGTGCTGGATGTTCAGCCCAGCCGGAGCGCTCCTGCCTCCGGTTACAGTCGCTGTACACTTTGAGGGCACTGATGGATGTGTGGCATTGTGTACACAGCCAGACCAATGTACATTATAATGGGACTGAACCAGGAAGCCGGGGATATGGCACAGGCCCAGGCCCTTCGTGATGCTGCAATTCGTGCCTTAATATACCGCATTTATTTCTGGAGTATATGCCGATTCTGTAAACCGCACGTTCAACGCTGAGAGGAGTGACTGTGTATTTGTTAAACGGTCATGAAATGGATGGACGAATAGGTATAAATTATATGATGACAAAACATAACATTAATTATTTGAAAAAAAAGTTTATTTAAAACGTATTCATTTGATAAAAAATAAACTATTAACACTATTACCTATTCTAACATCTGACTTAATTAATTAATCTTAGTGCTACTTTTTAATAGCTGGGTCCGTTTTCTTTTCTGATAATATAACACATTTGTGCATTGAAATCATTTTGATTGCATTGTAGCACCATGCTGGTGTTCGGTGGGTTCTGATCCAGGAGATCCTCACTCTTTTAGTAGCTCGTGGTCTTCAGAAGACCAGCTCACCATTGCCACACACGTTCAAATTCATGTGCCACTTTGCCAGGCCTGCTGATTTTCGAGGCTCCCCTGCAGCTGGCGCTGAAGCTGCTCATTTGTATTATGGAGCGCCAGCTCCTTCTGTTAGCGACTCATCCCCAAGGTTACTTGTCAACATTGTGATAATGGCCCAGAGGTTGGGGATATGTGAAAAATGGAGGAATGGATTTAACACTCAAACAGCACTGGTGGTAGGTGGTCTTTAAAAGGACTGTTGGTTCTTCTGTGACCAAAACTGCTGACGTCTTTTCCAGGTCACGACTGCAGGCCCGTTCTTCATGGGCTCCTTCCCTGCATTCTCAGCTACTTCAGGACCTGCCATTACTTCATGCTGCTGACTCCATCTCACGTTGCGGATGTGGGGTCAGAGACAATGCCATCTGCCACAGCTTCCCCAACTCTGTGAGCCAATGAAATGCAGCCACACACCCTTTAGCAGAGGAGATGAGCCTCCAAAGCGTGTGTAGATAAGTGCTGTCCATCTGCACGCTCTGCATGGACTCCTTTAATGGCTGGCTTCTCAAAGCGGCTCTGTCCCTTCTGATAGTCTGGAGATGTCTGAACAACGTGTATCTCTTTCATGCAAACTGCAGACTTTATATAGTGTTTCACCGCAAAAACAGAGAATCGTTTTTATGTTCATTAACTTTCTGGTCAGTCTAGATTTTTTTCGATTGTCAGTATTCTTTAGGAAATTCATTTGGACTTTTGATATTGCTGATGGGATTTTGCTGTTTTGTTTTGCTTTGATGCGTTGCCATTTGTTGCATTTCCTTCTATTTGGTGCTTTGTTTTTGGCATCGTCAGCCATTTTGTGTCATCAAACTGACAGAGAGAGGGGCGTTGGGAGCCTGTGCTGATTACCGCGCATTGCCTCTCCCACCAAATGACGGGGGATGCAAGTGCTGCGGGTGGCACCTCCGCACCACACTGTAGCAGTGTGAGGTTTGTTATGGTGGCTGGAGTGCCAATCCTACCACCAAACTCTGAGTTTTCCCTGTAAGATGGAGGACCTGCTTGCAGGGCTGGATGCAGGTTTAACGTCATACCCAGGATGGAGCGATTGCAGGTTAAGGGCCCAATGGAGTAGAGTCACTTCTGGCATTTATGGGATTTGAACCAACAACTTTCTGATTCCCGGTGCAGATCCCCAGCCTCAGAGCCCCCATCAAAGTGGCAAAACCAAAAAAAAAGATATAAAGCAAAATGACATCTGAAAGCCAACATAAGAGGCGATGATCACGGTCAAGAGATCAAGAGGGTCAAAACCAAAAGTACGTGCGAGAAAACAGCACAGTGATGAAGTCCGAATACTTCAGAGATTTGACATCTGCAGATCGGAGGAGGATTTGAACTCATAGCCGTCCTTTTATCCCATCATGTCAATGACACATGACTCCTGACCTCAGAGGCCACGGACCTAACAACAGAAATAAACAATGGTGGTATTTAAGGTTCCAAAAACACGAACAACATACTCCACTGCAATCACTTGACACCAAAAGCTGAACATCATGAGATCATCAGCTGGGAGACATCTAAGGTGACAGTCCTGTCCTCCCTCCCAGTGTCCCAAGATTGTGGATTTCCAAAGAACAAACAAATGTTTTTAGGACTTAGTGTTTCAAAAATGTAATCAAAACAGACACTTTCTTTAAGGCTTGGATTTGGTTGCTTTGGTTTATATTTTCATCGTCGTTGCACTTACTTGACCACAATTATGGCCTCTCCATCTTCTGGTCCAATTTTGTCTGCTTGTATCTTTGGCAGAACACAGAGGCAAGGTGGGTACCAACCCAGGACAATACACACTCACACCACCTTAATAAAACATAAACGTCTGTGTGTCTGTCTGCGTGTCCCTTCGGTTGCTTGTCTCTGACAGTCCAATAAATGGCACATCACAACCATTTGCAGTAATAAAATGCATTGCGTACGAGTCCCATACCAAATGGCATATACTGTATTAGTGATATACATACCTGCATATAAGTCGGGTCTTGAAACCTGAAAAATCGATCATAAAATCAGACCCCGCCTTATATGCCCATTCAAAAATGCAACTTTTTTTTTTTTACATTTTCTTGCCTCCTCCAATCTCACATCAGTTTCTCAGACTCATCGAATTTTGTTGCAGCAGCACAGTTACCAATTTCTTTTGCCACTTCAATGACGTTTAATTTAAAACCAGCTTCATATTTTCTATGTGTTTTATCTTGGTAGAGTAATATATTTTGCTCTACTTTCCCCTATTGTATTATTAATATGTAGCCTTAGAATGCCTAATCTCACAGACTTACCACTGTTTATAAGGTATTATTGTATATAACTTAACCCCACATTCCCTTCTATATCTATAACCTCAGGCCATTAGATGTAGTAAAAAGACAAGCAGGATTACAAGGTCACATATAAAATAATGTATTACTGATAATATTCATAAATAATAACAAAATGCAAAGCACATTTGAATATTGGCAACCATACAACCTGATAAAATGGTGATGTGTAACTCAGATGGCACACAGACTTGTAGTTACTTAATGTCTCTAGTTAAGGCATCATTGGTGCTCAGCTTTCAGCCACATGTCTGTTCAAAATGGCTGAAGCTGTGCTCTTCATTGTGTTGTCTTCAGTTCATGGTGTGATGGTCTTCTTCAGTTGTTAGCAAGAGAAAGATACTTCTACATCATCACAGGTTAGCAAGAGAGATGCTTCTTTCATCATATGTTGGTTAGTAAGAGAGAATGTGGTTGAGCAAGCAAATTTATAGGTTTTCTGTCCAGCCCCTACAGCCAATAGGACATCATGGTACTTAAAGGCCTCTGAGACAAGCCAATTCCAAACAGCCATATCTCAGACCAATCGGGGGAAATACTACATCTTAACACCTGCAACCCCCCAAGACCATATGTTAAGCTAACCTGGCTTTGTGTGGGGGATGAGAGAAATACTCAAACTGGTTTGAGACACATCCCCCAAATCCTGTCGTAAAATTACAAAGAAACTTAATTGTAAACGGGGGGCAAACACGAATGCCTCCCACCAAAGTAACACTAAATTACATTGTTTTGCCTAAATTACAAATAAAGACATACAAAATATGTATCAGGTTAAATGCAAAATCTCACATCACAACGCTATGCTCTTACGATAATGGTGTATTAGGGTGTGAGATATAAAAACACAAATCAGTTTGCCTTGCGGTGGACTGGTGCCCTGCCCGGGGATTTGTTCCTGTCTTATGCCCTGTGTTGGCTGGGATTGGCTCCAGCAGACCCCCGTGACCCTGTAGTTAGGATATAGCGGGTAGGATAATGACTGACTGACTGACTGACAAATCAATGCAAATGTGCTCTGTGGTTACTCTCTCAGGTGGGCATTAGCATATCATAATCCCTTGGACCAATAGCGTGAGTTTTCCGCATTCGACTTATACAACTGACATTATAAAATACCAGAAATTATATGGCAAAATCAAGTCCCGACTTATCCGCGAGGATATACGGTATGCATTGCATTTGTCATTCCAACAGATGGCACATCACAAACATTTGTAGTAACGCATTTTATTACTAGTTGCATTACAAAGTACATTCCAACAGATGGTGCACTGCAAACATTAACACCGGGGTCTACACTTATTCCTTTGATTTCAACCCATCTTATAGGCTAGCACAGCTAGTGTATAATTCATTCTAAAATGTATTATTAGTCTGTGAGACGTCTGAACTCTTTGAGACCCTCCGTAACGGGACGACACGCAGAAGTGGGACTGCCTCATCTGTTGAGGATTGCTTGTCCGTCACCAAGGCAACCCGCATTTTCACAGCCCCCCCCAGAAAAAACTACATGCTGACCGCTGCCACGCGCCAAGTGCCTGTCGCCCGATAGGTACTGAAGGGGCCATTATAACCTGGCTACTGAGCTGGCCTGGACCCGACCTGACTGCTGTGTCAGTGTATAGGTGAGTGGCAGATCCCGCTACAATAAATGACTGTGCTGTTCATGTTTCACGCTGAATAAAGTTGATTTTGCTAAAGTACTGAGACTCAGCCTCATGTTTTGAGGGCAAGACAGGGACTCACACGTCACAGACAAATACCCAAAGAATTAAATTAAAAAATGTAATTAAATAATGTCACAGATGGCCGGGGCCTTTGTCCGGCCAGGACGCCTCTTTACTGAGGGGACTGGGGGAGCAAGCATGGACAGAACAGTACCTCCCCCAGGATGCTAGATGGCAGCCCCCATGGGTGGCAGTGGTGCCTTGGATTCCCACAGGGCTCCATGGGAGATGGAGTTCTCTACAACCCTGTTGGGATCCGGGGGTGCCGCCAGGGGGTGCTACAGTTGTTTCTGAACCCATATGGGGGGCTCTTCTGCCACACCTGGAAATGCAATCAGAAATAGGTCATCACTTGGAGCACTTCTTGGTGGGCTATTAAAGAAGCAGCAACCACCATTCCGGGAGCCGGAGTCGGGGTCGAGTGGTAGGGGATGAAGCTTGCCAGAACGGAGTGGTGACGCTAGAGAGTGAAGAGGAAAGTATTGTGCAGTATTGGGCTTTGGACTGGGTGTTGTGGACTTGTGGGAATGGGGAAGACGTTCTCCATGAGTGAAGAAAAATAGAAGCACTTGCGTTTTTAGCAGTGTGCCTCCCGTGTCTGTCTGTGTCGGGTTGAGCGTTGGTATAGTGCCATCTACAGTCACAATAATTCAAGAACACGCACACATAAACATCTGGCAGCAGGTGCCACGTCGTGGATCGCCAACCACTGTGTCATCTTCTCGAATTTGCTAGTACCTTAAAGATGTCAGTTTATGAATCACATTTACTTTTTGTGCAGTCATCTTTTCCTTTCTGATGAAACTTCCTGAATCTATTTGTGGAGTAAGCTGATGTCATACATTTGGCATTCACACAATGCTTTTCAAAACATCCGTTTATGGTTTCCCCATCCACTTTCAAAGAGGCGCTGCTGCTCAATGAAGTCAGAGAGGCCTTCACTGGTAATTATGGTGGGTCGTCATCCTCCACTATCTTAGATGGGTAGGAGCGGACATCTTAAAAGGCCTTATTGCCAAATTCACACTTCATGACAATTCAGTTGTGAGGTGTGCTTGACCACCATGGATTCTCAGCTAGTGGAACGGGTTTAAGGTGTGTGCTGACGATTCAGTAGGCTTGCCCACTTTAACATATTTGTCATCTCTCCTAAAAAATTCTACTCATTCTGCTCTTCATCTTTAAACACCGCCATTTCAGCGCCAAAACTGGTAAGCAGTTCTCTTGTTTAGTTACTTTACAAATTGGCCATTGAGTTCATTTAAAAATGTTGAAAGGGTCGGTGGCTCTTGGAGAGGAGAAAGAGTAAGAGTGTGTGAGAAAGAAGGAGACCCCCCTCTCACAAGCCATAGTCAGCAGGCTCCAAGAGACTTCTGAGCATCTACTCCACAGGCATCAAGTTTCATAGATAGATAGATAGATAGATAGATAGATAGATAGATAGATAGATACTTTATTAATCCCAAGGGGAAATTCACATACTCCAGCAGCAGCATACTGATAAAAAACAATATTAAATTAAAGAGTGATAACAATGCAGGTAAAACAGACAATAACTTTGTATAATGTTAACGTTTACCCCCCGGGTGGAACTGAAGAGTCGCATAGTGTGGAGGAGGAGCGATCTCCTCAGTCTGTCAGTGGAGCAGGACAGTGACAGCAGTCTGTCGTTGAAGCTGCTCCTCTGTCTGGAGATGATACTGTTCAGTGAATGCACCATGATTGACAGGAGCCTGCTCAGTGCCCGTCGCTCTGCCATGGATGTCAAACTGTCCAGCTCCGTGCCTACAATAGAGCCTGCCTGCCTTCCTCACCAGTTTGTCCAGGCGTGAGGCATCCCTCTTCTTTATGCTGCCTTCCCAGCACACAACCACGTAGAAGAGGACGCTCGCCACAACTGTCTGATATCTGACATCTGCAGCATCTTATTGCATATATATATATATATATATATATATATACATAAATATATATATTTTATTTGACAGTAAACTATTAAACCATTCTATGCTCTGCTTCTCTCAACTGAAAGAGGGCACCATGGCAGATGTTTGCTGACTTGCTGACCAACCACAAGCGTTACCTGGTAGGTAACCACCCATACAATCAGATTGTTATTCAGACTACGAATGCATTGAATATATATATATATATACACACATATCTTTGACACCTGAATTACTAAATGTTTCAATAGCTTAACAGTATGGCATTTGATAGTGCAGACATGTTCATTGATTACACTGGATAACTGCAACTTGCTTCAATCTGGGTGGCCTGTTGTGTGGTGGAGGTGGCAACACGCTGTAATCAGCACATGCTCCCAACCTCCTCCTCCTCATTCCAATAGCAAGGCAACACCTAAGGGGCAAGAATGAGAAATCCCAAGAGTTACTGTGGGCACGTTTGACCAGGAGATGACTAGCAAAGGCAGAGCACAGGGCCTGACAAAGAGCAGTCAGAGGAGTGCGGACATCTGACCCAGAAGGAGCAACAAAACCAGAGTGTCCTGTGAGTAACGTGAGCAACAAAAGTCGTAAGTCAAGGGCAAAAAAACGTTCAGATCCGAGATGAAACCTGATGTTAGGCTCTTAGATATTTTTTTGAAATGCTACCACTAGAATTCTTTGATAGATTTCTGTCTACCAAGGGATACGAAACCTGCTGATCACCACCAAATTTACAGTGGAAGATGTGATGATGTCACTGACTGTGACAATTGTGATGGCAGGTCAGCTATCCAGAATAACAAGAGGTATTCAAACTAGCAGCCCTCAAAATGGTGTGAAAATAACATCAAACACATTAAAATCAATCAGAAAATACAAAAATAAAAGTAAAACTGAATTCTGCAAATTCCAAAGCCCCAGGAGTATTGATAAAAGCCAACAAAATTAATTTAATGTAACTAAGAAAAGATGCAGAATGGGAGAGTGGGTAGCGCTGCTGCCTTGCAGTTAGGAGACCCGGGTTCACTTCCCGGGTCCTCCCTGTGTGGGGTTTGCATGTTCTCCCCGTGTCTGTGTGAGTTTCCTCCGGGTGCTCCGGTTTCCTCCCACAGTCCAAAGACATGCAGGTTAGGTGCACTGGTGACTCGAAATTGTCCCTAGTGTGTGCTTGGTGTGTGTGCGCTCTGCGGTGGGCTGGCACCCTGCCTGGGGTTTGTTTCCTGCCTTGCACCCTGTGTTGGCTGGGATTGGCTCCAGCAGACCCCCGTGACCCTGTAGTTAGAATATAGCGGGTTGGATAATGGATGGGTGGATGTTCAGGGAGAGAAGTCACATTTTTTGCATGAAGTAAAGAAGGAAAATTACTGGCCGAATAAGAAAGATCTTCGTTCTGAAGCTGTGGAATGCGACGACCTGTAACATCTTGTCTCAATTAATGTGCTCATCCAACGATATATACTCAGCAAAAAAAGAAATGTCCCCTGACTTTCAACTGTTTTTACTTTCAGTAGACTTAATGTGTAAATATTTGTATGAACACTAAAAGAGTCAACACCATAAGACATAAACTAAAAATGTTTCACAATGTGTCCCTGAATGAAGGGAGGCTCAAAATTAAAAGTACCAGTCAGTATCTGGTGTGGCCACCAGCTGCTTGAAGTACTGCAGTGCATCTCCTCCTCATGGACTGGACCAGATTTGTCAGTTCTTGCTGTGAGATGTTACCCCACTCTTCCACCAAGGCACCTGCAAGTTCCTGGACATTTCTGGGGGGAATGGCCCTAGCCCTCACCCTGCGATCCAACAGGTCCCAGACGTGCTCAATGGGATTGAGATCTGGGCTCTTCGCTGGCCATGGCAGAACACTGACATTGCTGTCATGCAGAAACTCACGCACTTTTTGCCACTCCTGTCTGGTCCAGCGAAGGTGGGTTTGTGCCCATAGGCGGCGTTGTTGCTGGTGATGTCTGGTAAGGACCTGCCTTACAACAGGCCTGCAAGCCCTCAGTCCAGCCTCTCTAAGCCTATTGCGGACAGTCTGAGCACTGATGGAGGGATTGTGTGTTCCTGGTGTGACTCGGGCAGTTGTTGTGGCCATCCTGTACCTGTCACGCAGGTGTGATATTCGGATGTACCGATCCTGTGCAGGTGTTGTTACACGTGGTCTTCCACTGCGAGGATGATCAGCTGTCCTTCCTGTCTCCCTGTAGCGCTGTCTTAGGCGTCTCACAGTGTGGACATGGCAATTTATTGCCCTAGCCACATCAGCAGTCCTCATGCCTCCCTGCAGCATGCCTAATGCATGTTCACGCAGATGAGCAGGGACCCTGGGCATCTTTCTTTGGGTGTTTTTCACAGTCGGTAGACAAGTCTCTTTAGTGTCCTGCGTTTTTAGAACTGTGACCTTAAATGCTTACTTTCTGTAAGCTGTTAAGGTCTTAACGACCATTCCACAGGTGCATGTTAATTAATTGATTATGGTTAATTGAACATGCATGGAAAACATTGTTTAAACAATTTACAATGAAGATCTGTAAAGTTATTTGGATTTTTAAAACATTATTGTTGAAATACACAGTCCTGAAAAAGGGACGTTTCTTTTTTTGCTGAGTATATATATATATATATATATATATAGTGAGTGCTGTGCTGGACCGTTTCCTGGCCAGGACAGTGTAACGGAAGGACAGTATGGAAGGAGGCATTATGACTCGACTGGGATGGAATTGATGCAACATCCCATACAAAGGAATAACGTAATAGATAATGTGGGAGTGGGGGTGCACCCAGGGCAGCTCCTGCCCCTGCATAATACAGGGTGGTCCAGATCTAATTATGCAGTTATGAAAAAGTGAACACATCACACCCGCTGTTCGACTGACAACCGTCTCCCTGCCATTTTGGAATGCAGGGCAGGTGCTGCCATCTATCGGCAACAAAAAAAAAATTTTGTGAATTCGCTATGTAATAAACTTAATACATTATAGCGTAATGAAAGTTGAATAATTAGATCTGGACCACCCTATAGATGGCAGTGCTCAGCCGGCGTGGACCCAGTAGGGACGCCCACAGGGTTGTAGTCCTGAGGGATGATCCCGTCAGGGTCCTTGGGTGCCACCTGGAGGTGCTGTAGGGAGAGGGAGTCCCAGTTTCATGAGGCTTCTGTCTGACCTGGAAGGCCTTCTAATGGGCTGTGCCCCGGTACCAGAAGTACTGTCGGGTATAACGGAGATTGAGCTGTCCAGCCTCCTCCGGGGAGTCAGAGTCAGGAGGCAGAAGGAAAGGCGCTCCTGGAGGAGGAAAAGAGGGGCAGTTTATTGAAAGGCTGTGGTCTGACTTGTATTTAAGGTATTTTGTACGATAAAGACCTTTATTTTGTACCTGGGACTGTTTAGGGTGGTGTGTCTGGGATTGTGGGGCTTAGTGGCACCCCCTGTCTTTTATAAAATATATATACCTGTGTGGGCAAAAGTAGGTTTACAGATGTGAGTATGTGAAACACAGAGTTTATTCTTTTATTATTATTTATTTATTATTGTATTATTTATGTGTACTATTTGTCTTCTTCTTATTATTATTATTATTAAAGTGTGCTTGAGTAGGAATCATAACCTGCACGTTTTTTTCTATACGAACAACTGTAAACCTACTTTTGCCAACCCCTGTATATATATATATATATATACTCGTTTACATTTATTCTCTTTATATTTATACATTTATTTATTTTTAAATTTAAAGTACTGAAATGAACAATAAGGGTGTCACTCTATACTGTACATTCTGTATATACAAACACAAATAAGTATGTAGTTGTTCATTTAAAAACATTCAATTTATATATAAACTATAGTCCTCCATGGCTTCGCCCACGTAGTAGTGAAACAAGACAAACTTTAAAAGTCAATTAAAAAAAAAAATGTAGTTTGTAATGAGAAGACTTTATATTGATAAATTTCCTATCCAAGTGCCTCTAAATATACGATATTTTTGGTTTTGTTATCAGGATCGAGGACATAGAAGTTTCTTGGGGAACCAACCCGGGAGAAAGCGACGTAAAGCTGACCATGCGAGAAGCCTGGAGAGCTAAGATCAACTCCTGCCAACCTGAGTGTCTGTCCCTGGGCCTTGTTAATTGACATCGCAAAGCAAAACTTCACCAGCAACCGTAATCTCTTGAATTGAAAGGGCATATCCATCACGATTAGAGGAATGCAAAAACCCTGTCGCCAATGCCACATCAGACCGACTCGAGCGGAGGCAGCGCGTGAGTGAGGAGGGCCCCACCCATTAGCCCACTGCGTGTTTGTCAGATTTGCGCAAATAAATCGATTCTGCAAGTGAACTATGATACTTAACACGACAAGAGAAGTCGCAAAACCAACCAGAATATTCAAGCAAATTATAGAAAAAAACCCTGATCTAAATCCATTAAGTAATTCTCTTGTGAAAAGTGGACAGACAGACAGACAGAAAGACATTGGATTTTATATATGCAGAAAAGTATTGGTATGAGAGAAGAAAAGGAGGAACAGCACTTGAATTGTGGGGGCATAAAAAGGAAAGGAGCTGAAGTGGTTGCAATGTAGTGTAGTAGCAAAGTAGACACACTTTACTACTGTACTTGTTTCAAAAATATTTCTACTGGAGTATAAAAATGACTGTCTACACCCACTTTCACTTCATTACATTTCCAATCCAAATGGCTACTCTTGTTGTGATATGTTTTGCTAGACACATTCATTGCCGTAATATTAAATCTGAAAACCAATACATACAATGCTCTACTCTAAAATGATCTAAAAGACAGGCTTCCCATGCTCCAAGAACAACTGGTTTACAAAAAATTGCGTATATGAAGAACTCAAATGTGCGCCACTGTGCTAACGCGTGATTTTCTCGTCAATCCAAGTCCACCTCGCTGCAGCCTGCACAATGGGGCGGAGCTGGATGTTTGTGTTTCCACAGCTGTCACTGCTGAGTTCAGACTCGGTCCTCACAACGACCTGCCCAGCTAGACAGGGAGGGTCCGTATTCTGCCGCGAGGTGTTCTGGTGTGTCGATGTGCTGTGGTTCACTCGTCTTGTCACTTGTATTCCTCACATGTCTCTTCACATCATCCTGGGCATCGCAGGTTTAAATAGATTGAGAAAGAACTGGAAAAGCCCAAGTAAAACTGAAGGGCCATTAGGCTTTAACTAGAAGTGATCACGTCTAGACAAACAGCTTTGTTTAACATTATTTAATGAAGGGCATTCCTTTTTAGGGTTTGTTTTGATAACAAATGTTATTGTTAAACTAATTTGTTCAGTTTCCATGTAGCTTAATGTTATTTGAAAAAATGCAGCCCATTTCTGAGGACAGGAAACACTTAAAATGGTTTCCATTTAAGTTCATTGTAATTAGGTTATACAAATTCAGTTTATGAAGGGGTTTTCAGGCGTGGATTGGCTTCTCCTTCAAGCAGGGGATGCCTGTGCACATTGTTTATCAGCGGCCTGCCCAGTGAATCAGCATGCCAACTCACACAACACTGGCCCAGTAATCCTGACTAAATTATGTTTATATAAAAAAGGGACAGATTTATACATTTGACTGACACCTTTTTCCAAGGTGATGAGATACAACTGGTTCCATTTCTTTTTCCAGTTGGATTATGGGCAGGTCATGTGACAGTGTCAGCAGAGAGATTTCAACCCAGAACCTCAGGGTTTGTAGTTCATCATCTTAACCAGCACACCATCCACATGTACTTGTAGTTCTGAGACTAAAGTACACTTAATATGAGATACTTTAACTACTTGAGTAGTTTGCTCGTGGGAAACTTTTACGTCACTGATTTTACCCCAGTATGCTGTTGGGTACCTTATACAACACTGAGCAACTGCGTGGTGGAGTAGTAACCAAGGGGTGAGCGGCTTGGAGCTTTAAGTTAAAATCCTGGGGTGGCTGAGGTGAGTGTGACAGAAATGGCAAATATGAGACACCATGTGGGTGGAATAATAAGTGGAGAACAGCGCAAGAATCGGTGAGATGTTTGCTACACTGAATTGTGGCGCAGAAAGCTACAGTAACAGCTGAAGGGAGAAGGTTTGGGAGAGCAGAGGTGTGTCCTTGTGTCTGGAATTCATACAAATTTCAGATTATAACATATGAACAGATAATTATATTGTATAATAGTAAATATTGCTCAGCAGGGTAATGTAACTGATTTTATTGCTCACACCAAGCTTGTCTTTGGAGGGAAAGGTGCTATTGACTGTTCCACCTTTTCCACTGATGGGCTGTGCACTGTACGGCTATGAAATGAGCAGGACTTTTGTCAGCTGCCTGGACAGGACATGCTTTTGAAGATGGACCTACCGCAAAGAACTGGTCTTAAAATGGCAGGTCCAGTCTGGGGGTACTCCGAGTCTGACATCGAAGGTACAAAGAGCAAGTGAACATCTGATGACAGAGCAGTCAGGTTTGTGGAGCTCATTTAAAGAGAAAGGGCCGGACGAAGTCTGAAACATTCTTGAACTGCTTACTTAAAGAAATCCTGGGGTTGGCCAGGGATGTCGTTTCTTACCTTCACTGCTGTTTGTCATTTTTTCTTTATTGAAGTCAATGATCTTAAAACAAATTCTTGCTTCACTGATGTAAAAACCTAACAGAGCCCATGAACGGACATGAACAAAAAAGAAAAAACAACAAAAGAAAATTCTTGTTTCTCATGGGCATAAGAAAAGATTCCAGGCTCATGAGAAAGTTTTGCATACAAACAAGAAATACATTTTTTTTTTGCTCATGTCCCTTTAGGGGTTTTGTACTTTTGCCTGTCATTAATGTACACTTTTTTTCCTTTTCATGTCTTAAATACTAGGCTTGTTTTAGCTTCTTCTCAATGCACTGTATTTATTTTTTGTTTTAGAAGAATTTGAGTGAGATATTTATTTTGCTTGTTTTCACTTTCATATACAGAATTACTCATTTCTCTCTGATAGAACTTTAATCCATGGTAAATCTGGTCAGGTCAGGTTGGGGAGCATGCACTGGTACAGCATGTTGCCACATTCACCACACGATGAAACAGCTCAGAATACTGATTAGAAACCCCCAAACAGACACGCGCTCCAGTCCCACTCCCCATAAATGACCCTCTATCTGCCACAGCCAGGCGTTACGTAGGTGACCACTTGGCCGGGTCCAGCCATTCGGGTCCTCAACAATGAGGATCTTACGAGCTGGATCACCCTCAGGGAAACGCGCCACATGGCCGTAGTGCCGTAACTGACACTCCCTCATAATGCAGGTAATGTGCCTCATTCAGGACTCCATGAGCAACCACTCATTCGACACAACATCAAACCAGTCATACCCAAGGATTCTCCAGAGAGACACAGTACCAAAGGAGTCCAGTCTTCATCTCAGGTCACTGGATAGCGCCCATGTCTCGCAGTCATATAGCAAGACAGGAAGCACCAGGACTCTAAAGACTTGGACCTTCGTCCTTTTGCATAGATATCGGGAGCACCACACACCTCTTTCCCACGACCTCATGACGCCCATGCTCTCCAAACGTGTCTACTGACTTCATAGGAAGAGTCACCAGAGACATGAATGTCATTTCTGAAGTAAGTAAACCTCTCAACAAGACATTATATATGATTTATAATTATGTATTAATTACTCTGGCTAATACAGTTTCATAATCACCCTTCCATTATCCAACCCGTTATACCCTAACTGCAGGGTCACGGGGTCTGCTGGAGCCAATCCCAGCCAACACAAGGCGCAAGGCAGGAAACAAACCCCAGGCCGGGACACACGCACACACACATACACACACCAAGGACAATTTAGAATCGGCAATCCACCCAACCTGCAGGTCTTTGGACAGTGGGAGGAAACCGTAGTGCCTGGAGGAAACCCACGCTGACACGGGGAGATCATGCAAACTCCACACAGGGAGGACCCGGGAAGTGAACCCATGTCTCCTAACTGCGGGGCAGCAGTGCTACCCACTGCACCACCGTGCCACTCTCGTTTCATAATCATTTTTGTAAATTATACTGCAGCCACCTGCGGTGGGCTGGCGCCCTGCCCAGGGTTTGTTTCCTGCCTAGCGCCCTGTGTTGGCTGGGATTGGCTCCAGCAAACCCCTGTGACCCTGTATTTGGATTCAGCGGGTTGGAAAATGGATGGATGGATATTGTAGCCACCAAGTGTGCTTTTTTATGTTGATAAAAATGAAGTGTGAATGCCAGAAAGAGAGCCCAAATAAATTCATAAAGAAGGTCAAGAAAGATGGCACATGAGAAAGACAATCGTGACCAGACAAAAAGAGATGATCCTCCACTGTGACAAGACAAGGGAACACTGGCAGGAGGCAGCTGACACAGAGAGAAAGCTTCTTTACAGCATTCTAGGGGGACAAACATTTCAAGATGAGAACAAAAATCAGGGAGCAGCCCAGAATTGTACGTGATTTAACAATATAAAAAGAAAAAGAATCATAAGCATGCAAACTTTTTAGAGAGAAAACACAATCGAGTGACAAGAACCTCAAGAGAGCTTCAAGCAAAAAGGAAGATCACAAGGAGCATCATTAGTGAACCGTGTGCATTGCTGATGTGTTTAGCTTCCCTAGCTTGTACATTATTCACAGCGTTACACCTTTTCCAAGGTAAGTCAGTCTCAGTTCTTTCATTATTTGGAATTGTGCAAAATCCCTTCAGGATGACACTTTGTCAATATAATCTCCCAAGTCTTTTTCAGAGCACACCTCCTGTACATCAGCATCAAATGCCTTGCATTTACTGTATAATTTAAGTTTCTGTTGCCTTCCTATGGAATTAGTGACAGCAAGTTATCATTCACTGTTTTTACGGCAATTTTAACAGCGTGCAACATCTCAAAGTGAGCAGGAAACATTACATCATAAAATGAGAAATATACAGCAAGAAATCAGTGTCCTGCGGTGGGCTGGCGCCCTGCCTGGGATTTGTTTCCTGCCTTGCGCCCTGTGTTGGCTGGGATTGGCTCCGGCAGACCCCCGTGATCCCGTAGTTAGGATATAGCAGGTTGGATAATGGATGGATGGATGGAAGGAAATCAGTGTCACTAAGGTAAAAGCACAGCTCCGCCAGTGACATGTGGCACATTCTCCTCTTATCGTACTCTTTGTCTTCTGCTCAGATAGCTTGAAATCCGTTTTTGTATGTGAGCACAGATACCATTGGATTTAGACTCAGGATTGATCTTCAGTGCATAAAAGACCTTTTTCTAGTATGCACTTTTCTTCCATGAGATCTAGTTCATTTCTGGAGACTTTTCTAAAGTTTCTCATTACCAGAGTAAATTTCAGTCTGAGAAATATCATTATCGTCTTTCTGTTAAGAATTTAGTTTCATGTTGGTTAGTAGCAGGGTAAGCTAAAGGAGTCGGCCAGTTGGTATGCACATTTCCAATAATAATAATAATAATAATAATAATAATAATAATAATAATAATAATAATAATAATAAT
>JANRMT010062834.1:10300723-10311448 GCA_026402145.1 Polypterus bichir lapradei
ATAATAATAATAATAATAATAATAATAATAATAATAATAATAATAATGTGGTGGCTAAGTGATTGTCACCTTCGAGGACATGTGACATCTTTGACGGGGTCTATTCAAAATAGCAGTGCGCTTCACTCTCCTACTGCCTGTAGAATGGTGAGGCAGTTTTCAGGACTTGTAAGGACCAGAAGATGAACCGTTTACCTTCATACTTGGTGGGGGGTCAAGACCAGAAGGACATAATACTTGTTGACAAGTTGACAAATTGTACTCTAAAGGAAAAACAGTGGGGTTAGAACTCTAAAATAAAGCAGAAATTGCAGACTACATTTTTTGCTTAAGCATCCACAACTTCGGTCAGCATTTAGCATGTGACACTTGCTTATAAAGTGTTGATCCGATGGTGTTATGGAGCGTAACCCCTGAAACCATGCCCATAGTGAGCGCATCTGTTATAGCAACAGAACCACAAAATACCAACACGGATGGTAAAGCAAAATGGCAGCACTGGAGAATCAAAACATAACAATAAAAAATATTAAAACATGTCCAGAAGTCAAATTTCACAAAACAAACCACACAGCTACATTATTTGCAACTGCAAACCTAAGATATTTATACAAAGCAAAGTAACTCTTTAATGCTGCCTGAATCGTTACAACTATAAAAATAATCAATCCTGTGTCTGAGCCAATTCTGCACCCATCTATAAACATCACCCTGAACTCCCACTTCTTTTAGTTTGATGCCCAACCTCTCAAGTGGCACCTTATCCAATGCTTTCTTAAACGTGAGATAAATAATATCAGAAGCTCCACTTTGATCATATCCTTTTGTTGCCTCCTCATAGAATTCCAGCCTGTTAGTAAAACACGACCTCCCTCTTCTGAGCCCATGCTGACTGGTCAGAATAACTCCTGTCCTTGCCATGTGTTGCTCAATCTTATCCTTAATAATTCCTTCCATTAATTTTCTTGTAATGAACGTTAAGCTTACTGGCCTATAGTTGTTTGGATCTGCCCTGTCACCCTTTTTATATAATGGGATGATATTTGCCATTTTCCAGTCCTTCAGAATCTCCCCAGTGTGCAATGACTTCCTAAAAAATATGTGCCAAGGGTTTATATATGTACTCACTAGAACTCCTGGCGATTTGTTTGATTTCAGCCATTTTAATCTGAGCAGCACTTCTCCCTCTACAATTTCCAAATCCCTCAGTACCTCCTTAGTAGTCCCTGTTACCGCTGGGAGGTTATCCACTTCCTCACCTGTGAAGACTTTAGAGAAATGCAAGCTTAGAGCATCCGCTATTTCACTGTCTGTATCTTTTAATTCCCCTTAACTATTTCCGATGCACTTCACCTCCTCCATTGTTTCTCTACTAAAATAATAAAAGAACAGCAGAGTGTAAAATCTATTGTCAAATTATGCACTACTTTTTTCACACATCACCTTAATCTGCTTAACTGGATATTTATAACAGGGTATCTTACAGTATATAGCAGGGTGTGAAAGAATATTTTAAAGGTAATGTAATTTAAAGGTTTGCATTGTGTACATTGAAATATATAATAATTGGTTTTGGGAAACTACTGAGATGGTCAAGCAAACAAAGAATGTACCTGAAGAAAGGTTGATGTAATACACAAAATGTATAAAGGATGGCTAAGAGGTGACTAAGAAGTCAGCAGATGTCCTGTAAACAACCAGAATGGTCACTTGTTACATGCACAGAAATTTCAAGTGTGGCGGCTCAACTCAAAGAAATAAGAAGAACTAAAAAAATAACAAAATGGACTTTTATTTTATATCAGTCATTTGGGTTTAAGCTGTTAATGCGACCAGAGTAAACGTACGCATTGATTGACACTGTTATGTAAAATGGACCTACGCCCTTCATATTCTGACCAAGCTGTGCTAGACTGCGTGTGAGGAACACTCCTCTTCATCAAGTGCGATTGAAGATGTATAGGACAGCTCTTCTCCTGCAAGAGGTTCAAATTCTAATCTGCAAATTTAATTTCTTTCACAAGGGAAAGGACTAAAAACAAACTATGACTAAGAGCTAAGAATACTAAAGAAAAGTCAAACACGCAAAATGACCTGCTACTGAAAACTTTATTCATTGAATAACGCTAATGTAAAATATATTAGCTAACTTGGCTATAATCTTTGAAAAAAAATTAAGAAAAACACTTGTGGAGAGTAATAACAATATAATTTAATTACAAAAGTAATTTTTTTTTGCCATTTATAAGCCCCCAAGACTACATAACAGAGGAGCCATTTTCAATGCTTACAGATGCAAGCAAAGAAACAGAAAAGCAGACGAGGTGTGCAGAACAACATGGAGAACATTCAGAACACACTAACAGAAGGAAACGTAAATGTGAGAATCCTGCGGTCCTCCGTTTTTCAAAACTTGACAACCTAACACTTCTAAAAAATAAAATACAAAATTGTCTTGTTGACAGATGAGAGCAGCACCATTGTGACTGAGCCTTGAAACCCGTTTTGTCGTTCGTAATGTCTGTTAGATTCTTGGATGTGTGCGCCCGTTCTTGACTGACCTCATACATTAAAAGCTTAAAGACTGGGAGATGTTCGTTCTAAAGGACGTCAGCTTTGTTCACTGCACTTTAGCCTTCAGTTTCCTTCGGCTTGGCCATGAATGTGAGCTCCAACGTTCCTCAGCATATCCATGTACAGCCTGTTGTTTTCACTTCAGAGACAATAAAAAAGACACACCAAGTAATGATATAGTTATGAAAACAAAGCAATGAAGCTGATATGAAAGTAAATGAGGCCAACAACAGTATAACTCGATCCTCTGCTGATTAAACATAATCCATTTAAATTTGGTGTCTATGGTCGCATAATTATTTGCAATCCTTTTTACAAGAAGCCCATTTTCCGATGGACCAGTTTAGGTGCCACCCATTAGTGAGGGCTCTGGAATCTCAAGTTACAGATGAACAGATTGTAAAAGTTAATTTATGTATGACCTTGGTGGGCTCTAAAAGTGCCTAAAAATAGGCTAGGATATATAGTGTCTGCTATCTAAAAATCTGCACAAATATTGGCTTATAATTTGAAAATTACTGGAGGCTAATTTGTTTCATTTCACTTTCTTATGTACTGCAAGCCCCTTCATCACAAACTGGCTCATACTTCTGCTGATTTTTAGAAATGTTACAAAAGGCCTTGGTGAAGTGTCCAGAAAAAAAGACATTTTAACAATTTGCTATGTTTTCTATCCTGCACTACTTGTGCCACCTTAATTTACCACATCATTTGAAATAACTTGAGCGCAACTTACTCAGCAACAGATGCATCAAAAAAGGAACCCATGTCCATATAATATTGGGCAGTCGTTCTCAGGAAATTCCAGTATTCATTTGCCTAAAATTCAGAAAACTTTATTAGCCATTAATATATTACTGCATGCATCCATATATATTGCAGAGGTAATGCAGAACACTAAACACAAAGTAACACACATTTCGACCAGCTCTGTGAGCAGAAATGCCTTCTGCCAAAGTACAACCCGCAGTTGACTGAGCCGCCATTTTGTGTTTGCATAATTAGCCAAAGCAGTAGTGATCAACAGTGTCTCCTTAATGTTACTAAGAAATTGACAACAGCGTTCAGTACACAGAATTGGACAAATTACCCTGAAGAGACTGTCCAGCATGAGTAAGCGTGTGTGTGTGTGTGTGTGTGTGTGTGTGTGTGTGTTTAAGGCTTCTGCGATGGGGCAGCATCACACCCTGGATTTCAGCAGCCTTACTGACACCCTGAGCAGGTTTAATGAAGGGTCACTTTATAGGATATTACTATGTGATCAAACGGTTAGCAATGCTGTCTCATACTGGAGCTCCTGGATTCAAATCCTGGCCCTGGCACAGTCTGTGTAGAGTTGGCACTTTCTCTCCAGTGTCATCCCAAACATGTCCAGATTTGGTTGACTGAGTAAGTATGGCTCGTGACTGACTGCTATTCCAGTGCAACAATGGCTCATGTCTGACACTAAAACTGGAGGAAGAGGTCCCAGATCTACACACATCTGAATTTAAAAGCTAATGTGCATGGACGAATAATACTCTTTTTCCACTGATGATATGACTTTAACCGACTGTAGGCCGAATGCTTCAGCTATGGCATCAATTGAGATGTATTTGAACTGCTGTTATTAAAAACCAGCGTGCAAAGTATCTGTACAAACAACATAACGTGGACCGTCAGGATATCCAGGCAGCCTCTCTACTTATGGTGTTTTATAGCAACAGAGAATCAGGAACTGATGGTTACTGATTTGGATTCACCGAAAGCCTGAAAACAAATCATAAGAACATGTTATGGAGTTATATACATCCACAGGTGCCCATGGCAGCTGGCAAGCAGCTATTTATAGGCTCTGTTTAATGTCTTGAGGGTCAAAGGTCGGTAATTGACTTTGTTGTTGGGTCATCTGATCTGAGGCCATGTATTGTGGACACATCTGTAAAGAGAGGTGCTGTGCTGTTAACTGATTATAGGCGAGACAGGGAGGGCTTGCAGGTTTGAGTGGCAGAGGCCACCCAGTATATCCTCTGGACAGGGACCAGAGACGTTCAGAGGAAATATATAAATAGGAACCACATGAAGGCTTTAGTGCAAGCATTGGTCTCAGTGATGCCGAAGAGTAAGGCGGTGGGCAGCACAAAGTGATGGAGATTGACGATTCGCCCACGATGTTGTCACTGCATCTCCATCCAGCCAAATTCTCAGAACGATAGGCTTCTGTCTTTTAATGCCACAGAGCTGGTCTATGAGTGGCAGATTGGATGATGGTGTGTAGTTCCATTAGTTCATAGGATGACGCAGCCATCTTAGCATTTGTAAGATGTGAGTGTGAAAGTCTCATGAAAAGCAGACATTCAGCGAGATGCTGGTAGAGGTACCAGGGGTTCTGGCTTTTCTTTGAACTTTGCGTATCTATAGATGATGTGATTTGTCTACTTAAGATACGTCTGTTCTTAGTAATAGCATTTGTCATAGCTAATTGATTGAATGTTCAATAGTATAAGAGTAAGATTCAGTATTCAGCTAGCAGTGACGGGACTCCCGTGAGGAATTCCACCCACTGATTCACTGTTAACATTTTTTCTGATATTTAACTAAAGTCCAATGCAAAGCCTCTCTGCTCCATTCAACAACACATCCAGCAGCAGCCACTAGTGGGCAGTGTGGTTCTTGAAGCTGATAAATGCAGCACACTCATTTTGATAAATGCTAGTAAACAATGTGGTTTATGGTGTGTTAGAGAAACTGGAAAGGGCCTCAGCAAGGGTAGTTTATGAGACATGGGAATTCAAGATTGGTATGTAATTTTTTATTGGGTTAATAAATGAATCATGATTATTATTTTTATTCCAATTTTCCTGGTGATGGTCATGTTAGAGAAATGTTGAGCTGAGTCAACCAAGCCACCTCATCCCCATTAACTTCAAACAGCCTCTATCTGCCGGGGAATTCCTAGACGCTGCCAGGTCTGCTGAGGGATACTGAATATAACTTAACCAGCATATCCTGAGCTTATCTTTGGGTCTTCTTCCCATGGTGCCCAGGGCATATCCTAAATACATGCTAAAAATCCCCTCAACTAGCACCTCTTAGTCTGGGGAAGCAGCGGTTCATCTCCAAGGAAGGCATGGAGCATGAATAGTAAATCAGAAGTTTTCTCCAAGGTCTTAGCGCCCTCTTCACTGCCACAGTCCAGCACAACATCTGTAAAACTGCTGTAACTGCACCGGTCTGCAGGTCATTCTCGCAATCACCTCTGTCCTCACACTTGAACAATATCCTCAGGTTCTGCACTTGAACTTCTTGACTTAGGATAGCTGCTCACCCACTACTTGAACAAATCACGGTTTTCAAGGAGAGAACCATGACCACAGATTTGAAGGTTCTAATCCTAATGCCAACCACATCTCACTCAACTGTAAACTGTTCTAGTGTTTGCCAAAGATCACAGTCTGATGAAGCCGTGAGGACAACATCCTCTGCAAACACCCGGGATGCATCCCTTTGGTTCCAGGATAGTATCTAAGCCTCATCTAGGTCTTTGAAAGGAAGAAGAGGCAGAATTACAAGGAGCCTAATGTCTATTTTGAAGGAACTTGACTTAACTACAAATGTGTAAATAAAGGGACTGGGGGGCACACAGTAGCAGCCCTGGTTACCCATACCCTTGAAGCACATGCCACAAGATACTATGTGGTACATGGGCATATACTTTTTCATGTTTGAAGCATGGAAAATCCCTAAGATCTGTGCCCGGATAAAAAACATTCTATGGTCATTATGGAATCTGCCTTTCAGTACCCAGATATAGGATTTCCCACAAATCTTAGGAGTGGTTATTGTCCCCCTTTTTGTAAATGAAGAGGGTGTTTCCACCAGCTTTAGGAGTTCCTCAGATGTTTCATTCCACTGCTCAGTAAAATCCCCAAGTTGATATCATCATTTTAATACCTTTGCTGGGTGCAGCTGGATGACCTCCCACCTACAATTCCTGAGTCAAATAGTTTGCCAGAACCTCCCAGAGGCCACCTGAAAGTCACTCTCCATGGCTTCAACAGACTTCACCCAAACGGGAGGTTTTATTTTGGCCACTGCTCTAGTTGCTGCTTTCTGGCATGCCAATATTATTCAGTCACATCTGGAGGCCCACCTTCTAACATTGAATGGAGGGCCTCTTTATTACAGGTGTCCTAGTGGTACTGCCATGACCGACCCTAACAAGCTTCTGCTCACATCTTCCTCCATTAGTAAAGTTAATACGCAGATCACACTTTATTCAGACTCTATGTCCTTATCATTTCTTGATATCTAGGTGAAGCTCTTACAGGGTTAACAGGTGAACTCATCCCAAACACAAGCATCCCCTTGTCATTCCCAGCATACCCTCACCAGCTGAGTGGGTCTTCTCAGGTGTCTGAGGCAGCTCCACACCACAAGAGGTGATCAGTTAACAGCACAGCACCTCTCTTTACAGATGTGTCCACAATACATGGCCTCAGGTCAGATGACCCAACAACAAAGTCAATTACCGACCTTTAACCCTCAAGACATTAAACAGAGCCCAGCTCAGCAAAACACAACTGGAACTGCGGTGGATAAAACCCTTATCCCAACAGTCAAATGATTGCTGAATGCCAAGCACCTCTAAGGGCACCATGGGACACGTGTCTGAAATTCCGAAATGGGTGAAGAGAGGAATGTTAACTGAAGTATTCTGAAGAGTTGTTTGATTTTGTGGATGTGTTTGCACAAATTAAAGTCACGCCTGGTCATTTCTCTCTGACTATAAACATCTCAAGATCAATCCTGCCGCTCAGTTTAGCTGACTGTGTTACTTTTAAGACCAACATTTGATGGGTCAAAAGGTTTGTTCATTTTTTTTCCCCTTACCTGTTCCCTGATTGTGTAGCCCCATACATTATTTGCACCATTGGGGTCCCAGTATCCATCATGTGTATATTGAGCTTGTCTTTTAAGGCGAATGAACTGATTTGCATCTTCTTCTTGCATAAAAGGTGCACTTAACACACCTGCGTATAAAAGAAAACAAATAAATCAGCGAATGCGCAAACACAACCAAAGCTTTTGTGCCGTTGGGTAGGCCAGCCCTGAGTCAAAGCATTTCATTTAGTCTGCTCTTCGATTCAGATGCTGCCCACATTTATTAAAAACCTGTGGTTCTTGTTTCTGCTTTTCTTCTGGGTCCTTCCTGCTGGGCTTTCCTATTAGAAATTTGGGAATAATTGCATTGTTTAGGTACTTCCCATCTGCCCATTTTGAGAGCATGTTCACATTTTTAAAGACATCCATCTATCCATCATCCAACCTGCTATATCCTAACTATAGGGTCACGGGGGTCTGCACGAGCCAATCCCAGCCAACACAGGGCGTAAGGCAGGAAACAAACCCCGGGGCAGGGTGCCAGCCCACCGCAGTTTTAAAGACATTTTTCCTACTAGATACCGATGAGCAGGCACAAGGGAGCTTGATGCTTATGGCCAGTAAATCATTAGGATGTTGAACTTTAATATATGTATGTGGTATATTTATTTTTCTTTTTCACATCCTAAACTTCTGCGGTGGGCTAGCGCCCTGCCCAGGGTTTGTTTCCTGCCTTGCACCCTGTGTTGGCTGGGATTGGCTCCAGCAGACCCCCGTGACCCTATGTTAGGATATAGCGGGTTGGAAAATGACTGACTGACTGACATCCTAAACTTGAGGGACTAAAAGTAAAATAGCGGAGTATGTCAGCTCTGCTAAGTCAGAAAGAAATGGACCGGAGTTCAATACCAAGCCAAGTCGATGTCTGCATTGAGTTTGCGTGAATTTTCTCCAAATATGCTGGATTTCTTCCAGCACCCCAAAGGTGTGCATGAAGGACTGTCTGTCTCTGTGTGGGTATGCCTAGTGACAGAATGGTGGTCCTTCCAGAAATGATTCCTGCCTTTTAGCTGAAACTACAGGGAAGCTCCTGAAAAACGCATAACGAAAAAAGCAAATTCTAAAAACTAATAGATGATTTGCAGACTTTTAATCTATTTGTTTTCTGAACTTGCTTATCTACATCAAGGCCTTGGAGAGGCTAAACTTATCTCAGGAACACAGGGCACAAGGCAGGAGACGAACATGGGCAGACATTTTACTGTCACAAATCAAACAATCGCATAAATCTATTTATTGGATATGCTGTATGTTTATCATTTGCTATATCCAAATATTTCTGTGTTAATTGCTCATTTGCTGTACTATTGCGACTTAGGAAGATCTGTGCAGCTCCCTGTTTTACTATAAAACATGCATTGAAAAAGCACTTTTTTCTCACTAAGAAAGGCAAGTTTATGGTACGAGTAGCTAAGCAGAGCAGCTCATAGCAGCACCCTGGGGACCTTTAAAGCTCAACTGGAGGCTATTTTGGGTGGTCCGCAGGAGTAGAAATTGATCAGATCTGCTGGACTCAACTGCCGCTCCTCATCATTTTTCTTTCTTTCTTTCTGTCTGTCATGCTCTGATAATTTTCATGAGAAGGTCCACAAAGCCAGGACATTTCACAACACAAATCAACATTTACGCTCCATTTCTTACAAAACAAACCTGCAAATAAATGATAATGCAACTTCCATCCATCCATTATCCAACCTGCTATATCCTAACTACAGGGTCACGGGGGTCTGCTGGAGCCAATCCCAGCCAACACAGGGTGCAAGGCATGGAACAAACCGCGGGCAGGGCGCCAGCGCACCACAGGGCACACACACACACACACACACCAAGCATCTAACCTGCATGTGTTTGGACTGTGGGAGGAAACCCACGCAGACACGGGGAGAACATGCAAACTCCACACATGGAGCACCTAACTAGCAGCGCTACCCACTGCGCCACCGTGCTGCCCCTGATAATGTAACTTTCATAACAAAAAGATTAAAGAAGCTCTAGTTAGCCTAAGAACGAGCCAGCGTGGTCCTGGAGGACACAACCCGAAGCCTCTGGATGGCAGCTGCTCTGCAGTCTTTTTCATGTAATGAGAAGGACTGTAGCATCATTTTATAGGGTAAAAAAGGTCCGAATTTAAAAAAACTGTTTTAATTAGAGGATCACAAATATTTTGGCTATTCACCAGTTTGGACCTGTTTCTTCTCTTAACACTTCCATTTATGTGACAGTCCAGTAATGCATCTCTGTTAGAAAGCAAAACAAATTCTTACCACTCAGCACAAATGACACGATCGCCGCTTGTTTCCACGTAAAGGAAGCCATCCTGTGGGATAAAAGGAGTTGCATTCACTTGTCACTTTTAGGTACTCGCTACATATGACATGTTTGTTATTCATAAGCTTCGCATTTGCTGCTTACTCGACCAGCGGCCACATTGACCTCTCTGAGCGCGGTGGGGGTGTGCGGACTGCATTTATCTGAGCTCCTGACCTTTAGACTTGACAGTTCACTGTATTACGTTGGAAGGGAGGGAAGGAGGGCACCAGACTGATTACACCTCAGCTTCCAACACACCACTGGAAAAGGTCAGTGCTCGTGTCATAAACACCAGCGGCGCGTTTCATTGCTACTGTAAGTTGCCAACTTTATTGTTCCAGCATCATTGATCCCATTTAAATGTGGGCCCAAATCAATCTGTAATAAATTAGGAGGAAGTGAGGGCTTTATGTTATTTGATTCTTCTCATGCAGAAGGTGAATTGTGGTTCAGTTATTTATTCCTATTTTCTAAACTAATCAATTTGTCATACTGGATTAATAAAGGTCCTTTTGCTAGAAGCCAGCAGTATATGTTAATTATTTACTATGTTATGTGCTATCTTCATGAACTTTCTTTTTAGTAAAATATTAAGTCCACAGATGGATAGGAAAAGCTGAGTTTGCATCTGGAGAGATTCAGGCAGCCAAGAAAAGAGTGAAGGTAGAGTGGCAGCTCATGGAGGGCTTGTCCATTTCAGCTTACTTTTATATAGCGCTCTTCATTGAGTGAAGGGTCAGAGCACTGAAACAGTTCAAAGGTCAAATGTAACTGCAGAATAAACAAATTAAAAACGATGTACTGCATATCAATCTGCAGGTCTCTACGTAGCTGTTTATTTGAAAGCCTCCATGTGATAGATAGATAGATAGATAGATAGATAGATAGATAGATAGATAGATAGATAGATAGATAGAT
>JANRMT010062834.1:10323249-10379362 GCA_026402145.1 Polypterus bichir lapradei
TTTTTAGAACTGTGACCTTAAATGCTTACTTTCTGTAAGCTGTTAAGATCTTAACGACCATTCCACAGGTGCATGTTAATTAATTGATTATGGTTAATTGAACATGCATGGAAAACATTGACATGGCACCCCAAACCATCACTGACTGTGGAAACTTTACACTGGACCTCAAGCAACGTGAATTCTGTGCCTCTCCTCTCTTCCTCCAGACTTTGGGACCTTGATTTCCAAAGGAAATGCAAAATTTACTTTCATCAGAGAACATAACTTTGGACCACTCAGCAGCAGTCCAGTCCTTTTTGTCTTTAGCCCAGGTGAGACGCTTCTGACGCTGTCTCTTGTTCAAGAGTGGCTTGACACAAGGAATGCGACAGCTGAAATCCATGTCTTGCATACGTCTGTGCGTGGTGGTTCTTGAAGCACTGACTCCAGCTGCAGTCCACTCTTTGTGAATCTCCCCCACAGTTTTGAATGGGTTTTGTTTCACAATCCTCTCCAGGGCGCGGTTATCCCTATTGCTTGTACACTTTTTTCTACCACATCTTGTCCTTCCCTTCGCCTCTCTATTAATGTGCTTGGACACAGAGCTCTGTGAACAGCCAGCCTCTTTAGCAATGACCTTTTGTGTCTTGCCCTTCTTGTGCAAGGTGTCAATGGTCGTCTTTTGGACAACTGTCAAGTCAGCAGTCTTCCCCATGATTGTGTAGCCTACAGAACTAGACTGAGAGACCATTTAAAGGCTTTTGCAGGTGTTTTGAGTTAATTAGCTGATTAGAGTGTGGCACCAGGTGTCTTCAATATTGAACCTTTTCACAATATTCTAATTTTCCGAGATACTGAATTTGGGACTTTCATTAGTTGTTAGTTATAATCATCAAAATTAAAAGAAATAAATATTTGAAATACATCAGTCTGTGTGTAATTAATGAATCTAATATACAAGTTTCACTTTTTGAATGGAATTACTGAAATAAATCAACTTTGTCATGATATTGTAATTTTATGACCGGCACCTGTATGTATATATATACACAGTGTATATATACACACACATACTGTAAAGGTAGTCCCCAGGTTATGGACATCCGAACGTCATCTTCGGCCTGGATGGGGGCGATTTAGCTGCTCGTGTAGTGTAGTGTCCCTTGGGTGGCAAGCGGTTTCACTGCCCGCCCACCACACACGGCTGCCCCGTTCGTTTTCGGTGGGTAACTAGTAACGCTGCAAGCGGTGGTTGGACGGAGGCTGGAGGGGGCGATTTTACTGCTTGCGCTGTGTAGTGTCCCACGGGCAGCTCCCGCTGGCAAGCGGTTTCACTGCCCGCCCACCACACACGGCTGCCCCGTTCATCCTCGGTGGGCGGCTGGTAATGCTGCAAGCGGTGACCCAGTTGTGGCTGAACGGAGGCCATTGAGGGTGAACGGGGCGGCAGTGGGTTGCTTTGTAGTGTGCATCGGATGACTGCCTATTGTATAGGGGCGATTCACTACCCGCCTTTGGCCACACCGTGTTCGTTCTTGGTGGGTGGACGCTGCAGGCAGCATACTGTAGTGGAGGTGACTGTGAGGTGGGCTGGTGATGAATCGCCCCTCGCTGCCCCCATTCATTTTCAATAGCTCACCTGCTTGTACTGTTACGCACATAGCAGGAAGTTGTCTCTTGTCAGTACATCAGACGTGTTGATGACGGGTGCCTTCCTGCTGTGATAGCGTGTACAGTGCTGTGCAGAAGAGCTCATCTTAACCTTTTGTCTTCACCCTTTAAGAATGTCTCTGAAACACAAATCTGATGCAAGTGCTGGTGATACAGTAAAGAAGAGAAAAACCATCACCATGGAAAATAAAGTAGAAATAATAAAAAAGGTCAGAGAGGTGAAACTCCATCATTCATTGGCAGAGCATTTGCTTACAGTCGGTCAACAATAGCATTTATAACCCGGGGACTGCCTATATTATATACTAGCAGAATACCCGCGCTTCGCAGCGGAGAAGTAGTGTGTTAAAGAAGTTATGAAAAAGAACATGATTGTTAATGTAATTGTTTTGTCATTGATATGAGTGTTGTTGTCATATCTCTCTCTCTCTCTCTCTCTCTCTATATATATATATATATATATATATATATATATGTATATATATATATCTACATATATACTGTATATATATATATATATCTACATATATACTGTATATATATATATATATATATATCTTAAATCTTAAATCTTAAATCTTTAAATCTTTAAATCTTTAAATCTTAAATCTTATATATATCACAAATCTACATACATATCTACATATATATATTAGGGGTGGGACTCGATTAAAAAAATTAATCCAATTAATTAGAGGCTGTGTAATAATTAATCTTGATTAATCGTATGTAATCACACACGTAAATTTGCCCCAAATCGCAAATGTGTTTTTTTAATTTAAAAGGGTTTTAGTGGGCGACAGAATCAAATAATAGACATGGACATGAATATTGTAAACTCAAGCTCTTTTAATTTCTGAAAAAAAAAAAATGCTTTTAAACTGTATTTGAATTCAAAACAGAAACAAAAATATCATCCCTGGTTAAAATTGGGCAGACTTAAAAATAAAGTGGTAGTTTAAGTACTTTAAGTACATTTTCAGAATGGTATTGTCTTTAAATAATAATAGCCAAAATTTCAACATAAAGTGCAGTTTTTCTTCTTAAAAAAATAAGTCAGAAACATAAAAGGTAATTTGACCAACTTAATCTTTAAACTCTGAGTAACCTTAGCCAAAATTATTTTGTACATTAGGCTAAAACAGTGTGATCATTGAACATTTTGTAATTAGACGTAATTAGAATTACTAACGGTCACGGAAGTCCAATGATCCCCAGTAAGAGCCACAAAGTCCGCTTTCTGTAATGCATCTAATTTTGCTTGCTTTTCACTGTGCACAAAACCATGCTTTTATCAAGGCTTCGCTCGCGTAGTTTTTTTAAATTAAATTTTCCTCCAATCAGTCGTAGGAACGCGCTTCATCCGACTGTAAAATTTGTGTAGCTCTGATGTGTGCATCAGTGTAATCGATGTACCAGGAAATCATGCATTGACAAAAGTTCCCCTTTGCTTGGAATTGAAAGTGTGATTAAATGCGTTATTTTTTGTTATGGAGTACATGCATCGAAGCTTCTCAGCTGTGCTTGTGCTAAGAATAGGAAATATTTAAAAAATAACGTAACATGATTCTGCGTTAACCGCATATTTTGTCATACGTCTCAAACCAAGGAGATGCGAGGTTAAAATGAACCGAGAAGCGCGCGTACATACTCAGTACATCCACTCTCGGGAATCGAACCTCGGAGATAGAGGCAAAGCCTCTACAATTGCGCCACAGTGTGTGGCTTATCTACAGTATGTGAGAGTATGTAGATCAAGGTATATATATATATTCGCAGCGGAGACGTAGTGTGTTAAGGAAGTTATGAAAAAGAAAAGGAAACATTTTAGAAATAACGTAACATGATTGTCAATATACAGTAATTTTTTGTGAGTGTTATTGAGTGTTGCTGTGATCAAGGATTCGATTATCATTATTTCTTTCAATCAGGTTCGTATTTGTAGGATGTGTTGTGTTCAAGTTACATTCCATGTTTGTCAATCGTTGTAAAGATGACAGGTTTCATTCATCGATTCGTTTCTTACTGCATCAATAAACAGCTCGTCTTCTTCTTTATCTGAGACCTGACACACTGCATGCAAGGGTTTTTTTTTTAACACTGTCTTCCTTTAGCGGGACATTCACTTTTTCCACCGTGTGCTTTGTTTCCGCAGTAGCTGCATTTATGAATATGCTTGTATGTATCACACGCCTCATATTTTTTTGCTGCCTTTTCAATTGTGTAATTTGGTTTTTGTTCAGCGCTCTTTGGAACTGTTGCTTTTTGTCTGTGCACTGCGTCAGTTCACGTGAGCCGCTCGGTGTACATGCATCGAAGTTTCCCAGCTGTGCTGCTGCCATGTCGTGCTATGTCCATGGCTGTATCTAATGCTACCGAAGTCCCGGTACTTAAAACTTTCTCTCGCAGTTTCGCTGAATTTGTGCCAAACACCACCCTGACCATCTCATCTTCCTCTGCATAAGCACAGTCCTTCACCCGTGAATATTTACCCGTGGCAGTTTGCTATTGGATTGCCGCTGACGGACGGCCTTATATGGGCAGGCACTAAATTACAAACGCCAGTGGCAGCCTGTCTATGAACTTAATTTAAAGTTTAGGTTTACATCGTGCTTTGTTTCCGAAGTAGCAGAACTCATGAATATGGTTGTATATGTCACTTGCTCGCTTCTTATTGTTTCGCTGCCTTCTCAATTATATAATGCATGTTTTCTTCAGCGCTTTTTGGGCCTCTTCCTGGTTTTCTACGTACTGCGTGATTACGTGGGAGGCGTGATGATGTCACACGAAACTCCGCCCCCACGGGTTTCAAGCTCATCTCCATTACAGTAAATGGAGAAAAACAGCTTCCAGTTATGACGATTATGCGTAAAATTTCGAAATGAAACCTGCCCAACTTTTGTAAGGAAGCTGTAAGGAATAAGCCTGCCAAATTTCAGCCTTCTACCTACACGGGAAGTTGGAGAATTAGTGATGAGTTAGTCAGTCAGTCAGTCAGTCAGTCAGTGAGTGAGGGCTTTGCCTTTTATTAGTATAGATATACGAGGTGTGGCAGAAAAGTAATGAGACTGATTTTTTATTTACCAAAGTTTTTATTTTTTTCAAACATCAATGTTATCCCCTTCAAAGTAGTTCCCTTGGGCAGCTACACACCGATGGAGACGTTGTTCCCACTGTTGGTAGCAGCACTGGAAGTCTTCAACCGGTATGGTCTTCAGCATGTCCGTTACACTCTTATGGATGTTTTCTAAAGTCCCGAAATGACGTCCTTTGAGGACATTTTTCAGTTTAGGAAAAAGGAAAAAGTCACACGGACTGAGGTCAGGTGAATAAGGGGGCTGGGGAACCACAGGAATGCCTTTTGAGGTCAAAAATTCTATTATGGAGAGGGCAGTGTGACATGGGGCGTTGTTGCAAATGTTCAGTCAAAATTTGATGAACGGTAAATCTGTTCAAATTTAATTGTTCACTCAACATTCTTAATGTTAAACGACGGTCTGATCTCACAAGAGTGTTCACACGTTCGATGTTTTCATTGGTTTTCGAAGTTGAAGGCCTCCCTGAACGGTGTTCATCTTCAACATGTTTTCTGCCTTCCAAAAATGATTTGTGCCAGCGAAAAACTTGAGCTCGGGATAAAGAATGTTCCCCATAGGCCTGTTTTAACTTTTCAAACGTCACACTTGCCGATTCTCCAAGCTTAACACAAAATTTAATGGCACAACGTTGCTCCAAATTCCGCTGTTCCATTTTGCGTGACGCACAACCAAAAACACAACTTCGCTAATAGCAGTCACAAAAATCACGTAGTTAACGGAAGAAGTTGAAACTCGCACTGAGCTATGGGAGGGTACTGATACACGTGCTCTATCAAGGACAACAGCGCAGCGTTGCCAGATCGCTTGCAGTGTTGCCAGTCTCATTACTTTTCTGCCACACCTCGTATATATATATATATATATATATATATAACATCCAAACGTGGAAGTGTGTCTGTCTGTCTGGCCTGGAGGCGAGAGGTGGAGTCAGGGTAAGGGCTCCACCTCTGAGGAAACAGAAGACTCGCTTAGCCGCTAATAACACAAGTGGGGCCAGCACATTAACAAGACCTCAGAAGAAAGACAAAATGGCTTAGTCTCTAACATCGGCAAAACAGTGTCCCTTTTACTGTTCCTTCCTCACACAAGCAAGGCGAGCACGTCGCCAAAACGAATCCTCCTAGGAGAGAGACGCTCAGCAGAGTAGTTCCTTTCAAATTACCTGAAATCTTTACATTTCAGTTTTTATTCTGACGATTTCAATATATATATATATACATACACACAGACCTATGAATACGTTTGGGAACCCCTATTAATTCTTTGGATTTTTGTTTATCATCGGCTGAGCTTTCAAAGTAGCAACTTCCTTTTAATATATGAAATGCCTTATGGAAACAGTAGTATTTCAGCAGTGACATTAAGTTTATTGGATTACCAGAAAATATAAAATATGCATCATAACAAAATTAGACAGGTGTATAAATACGGGCACTCCAACAGAGATGTTACATCAATACTTAGTTGAGCCTCCTTTTGCAAATATAACAGCCTCTAGATGCCTCCTATAGCCTTTGATGAGTGTCTGGATTCTGGATGGAGGTATTTTTGACCATTCTTTCATACAAAATCTCTCCAGTTCAGTTAAATTTGATGGCTGCAGAGCATAGACAGCCTGCTTCAAATCATCCAGGGGATTGTGATGGCCGTTCCAGAACATTGTACTTCTCATTCTGGATGAATGCCTTTGTAGATTTCGAACTGTGTTTTGGATCATTGTCTTGTTGGAATATCCAACCCCTGCGTAACTTCAAATTTGTGACTGATGCTTGAACATTATCCTGAAGAATTTGTTGATATTGGGTTGAATTCATCCAGCCCTCGACTGTAACAAGGGCCCCATTCCCTGAACTAGCCACACAGCCCCACAGCATGATGGAACCTTCACCAAATTTGACAGTAGGTAGCAGGTGTTTTTCTTGGAATGCAGTGTTCTTCTTCTGCCTTGCAAAGTGCTTTTTGTTATGACCAAATAACTCAATTTGTGTCTCATCAGTCCAAAGCACTTTGTTCCAAGATGACTCTGGCTTGTCTAAATGAGCATTTGCATACAACAAGCAACTCTGTTTGTGGCGTGAGTGCAGAAAGGGCTTCTTTCTCATCACCCTACCATACAGATGTTCTTTGTGCAAATTGCACTGAATTGTAGAACGATGTACTGATACATCATCTGCAGCAAGATGTTCTTGAAGGTCTTTCAAGGTGATCTGTGGGTTGTCTGTAACCATTCTCACAATCCTGCGCATAGGCCGCTCCTGTATTTTTCTTGGCCTGCCAGACCTGCTGGATTTAACAGTAACTGTGCCTGTGGCCTTCCATTTCCTGATTACATTCCTTACAGTTGAAACTGACAGTTTAAACCTCTGAGATATCTTTTTGTGGCCTTCCCCTAAACCATGACACTGAACTATCTTTGCTTTCAGATCTTTTGAGAGTTGCATTGAGGACCCCATGCTGTCACTCTTCAGAGGAGAGTCAAAGGGAAGCACAACTTGCAGTTGACCACCTTAAATACCTTTCAATTTGGTGTTGCAAGTAATCTGTATTGAGCAGTTACATGCATTCAAATCAGCAAAATTACAAGGTGACCCACATTTGTGCACAACCAGTTTTTCACATTTGATTTCATTTCATACAACTAAATAATTACTTCACTAAAAGCAATTTATATATATATATATATATAAATATATATATATATATAAATTTTACTTGCTTTAAAATGTAGCTTCAACTTCCAACATACAATGTATAATTATTTATACATAATGTACATATCCCAGCTGAAGAGAAGCCACTGGAGTAGTACAATCATCATCCAGTTCTCCAGTGAGGAATGCTGATGAGTGCACATCAGCCAATTCAGCAGAGTGTAGACATAATGTGGATGGCTTCTGGCTTCTCAGTGGTACCTTTCCAATATAAATGCTCATATATTTTGCCTAATTAGTGAACCTTTTATAAAATTTATAGCTAATATGGGTAACTGCCCCCTGAGCAGTGCTCTTCTTAGACCAGCACAGCATCTTTTGCACCTGCTGTAATCACTCGTGGCTTCTGCAGACTGTGGCCCTGGCCATATACTGATCAGCCGGCCTGTGTTGTCCTTCATGTGTGTCTGCCCTTCTCCCTGGCAGTTTTCCTCCGTCAGCTGATTTGCATGGCTTCAGCTTTATGGCCTAATAACATAATGTGTTTGGAAGAAATTTCATAGATCATAGTGGCAGACTTCAAACTACACCATGTTAATCAGTACACTAGACTCTGAACACTTAGAAATTATGATCCTATAAACACTAGTCTTCCATTTTAACTTAACTATTCTGTTGAATGCTAAAGAGGGCAATGACTTCAATATCACACTGACTTGTCAGTTTTTTTGTGAGACTTGTTAATTTTAGAAATGAAGTCTTAGAACCAACAGATACTTTACAATTACTGATCAGCGTTATTGTTTAGTATTAATGATTAGTGCAGTTCCTCAGAACAAGGTCAATTGTTTCACACCTATTTTGCACATATAATTCCCACCTAAACGTGGCCCCAAAAGACAAGCCACAGAAAATGTAAAGATGTGACCTGTATAAGCTTCTTGCATACGTTAAAGGAATAACTCACCCAAAAATGATACTTTTCTATGTGTCACTTACCCCATGTAGTTTGTAGTGATGGCTGAGAATCTCGTTTTCTTGCAGCATGGAAACAAAAAAGTTTACGACTTAATAAAAGTGAATGGTAACCGACTCTGGACAACAGCAAACAACACGAAAAATATCTCATGTGACTCGTGTGAAGTCATCCATTTGTATGATCACAACATCATCTCACACCCTTGTATTTTTACTAAAAGCTATTCAATGAAACAGAACCCTGAATATGAAAATTGAATGCTCTGAAACGTGCTTGAGCATCTGGAGTGAAGACCTGCCTGGATGACCACCGAAACTGAGCGCAGCAAACGAGAAGAACTTTGAGCTTACTTACCTTTGAAATCAAAGGGTGTGCAGCACTGCTATCAGCGCAGCATTGGCAGGGTCCATTGAAATGTTAGTACGTCCATCTATTGTCTCGAGTAGGGAGTGGTATTGAGATAGTAATGAAAAACCACATTTTTGAAACAGTGTGATACCAGCTTTTTGGGAAGATCAGTACTGAAAGTAAACAGTAGTTTTGAAAGACATTGTGTTCAGCTCTATGACACTGTGGAAACTCCATAGGGACATGACCCAAGAGACACCACAGGGTCAGGGTTGCCAAAATTTGAAGCCCAATGACTTCTGAAAACCCACCTAATGGTGCCAAAGAATGGCCCAATGAATGACATGTGTTCCACGTAATACACATTAGAAAATTGAAAAGCAGTAGTGGGGGTCCTCCTCAAAGTTTTGAGACCATTGATACAGTCTCCCTTGGTTTTTTGACAATGCTTCAAGCATATGAGTGCACTTTAAAAAATACCCTATATAATATATAAAATTATATAGCACGATGTGTGGAGTACAAGTCCAAGGAGGTTATGCTCAACCTTTATAATGCACTGGTGAGGTCTCATCTGGAGTACTATGTGCAGTTTTGGTCTCCAGGCTACACAAAGGACATAGCAGCTCTAGAAAAGGTCCAGAGAAGAGCGACTAGGCTGATTCCAGGGCTACAGGGGATGAATTATGAGGAAAGAATAAAAAGAGTTGAGCCTATACAGTTTAAGCAAAAGAATATTAAAGGGTGACATGACTGAAGTGTTTAAAATTATGAAGTGAATTAGTACATTGGATCGAGACTGTTATTTTAAAATGACTTCATCAAGAACATAGGGACACAGTTGGAAACTTGTTAAGGAAAAATTTCGCACAAACATTAGGAAGTTTTTCTTTACACAAAGAACGATGGACACTTGGAATAAGCTACCAAGTAGTGTGGTAGATAGTAAGACGTTAGGGACTTTCAGAACTCGACTTGATGTTTTCTTGGAAGAAATAAGTGGATAGGACTGGCGAGCTTTGTTGGGCTGAATTGCCTGTTCTCGTCTAGAGTGTTCTAATGTTCTAATACCCCCAAAAAAACACACACTGCCAAATTGAAATTTGACCCACACAACTCTTTTAGAAATTGCTCAATTTGGTGGAAAAACTGCTCATCCAGCGACCATGCAGGGGTTCCTAACCCTCTCGGTGTGTTAAAAACTCCATGGAGGATCACCGGTCTTCCTTTTTGATGCACTGGAGACTGCTCCTTTCAACACAATGTGGAATTTAAAGGGGAACATCTGTTTGTATCGATGTACCGTGCAGACGGCAAAGTAGGGAGGTAGTAAGGAAGTGTGCGATTTTGAAGCAGACCACGAGAGGATGAAGAGGGAGTTATCTGCTACGTGCTTTGGTACCATTTTGGTACCAGTACTGAGGTCCAAAAGCTGGTATTGATACCAAAATCAACATTTTAGTACCAATCCAAAAGTAACACTAGTGAGCCAAATGACTTGCATATGCACAAAAAAATGAAGACTTGGGTGTAAAAAAAATGTAAGTATGAGCTCTGGACTGATGAGTGAAAATTGTACATTTTTGGCACCAGTAGAAGGCATTTTGTCCAACAAAGGACTAAAAGTGCAGTGGTTTGCATGTGTCTGTGTATCCTGTCTTACTTTCCATATTGCAAATGAGAGACTGGGGAATCTATCAAGCTGGTCTGATGGCTTGCTTTTCAATATTTCAATATGTTGTTATGAAAATACATGGGTCGCAAATAAAACCTAACAGCCTGCTTGCTTGTTTGTTGTTGTACTTTTACAACAGCATTGCTAATCCAGATTATGCAAATTTCTCTATTATAAAAAAAAATCAAAGAAGGTTGGAAGGAGACGAGACGTGATTTTCTCAGAGAGACACTTTCACGTCCCGCAAGACGAGTCTTTGTGCCAAGAGATTTAACCACACCCGGAGCTGGAAATAAAACAAACAGTAGATGACAAAGTAGAATGTCATAAAGAATTCAAAAATGTTGATGCGATACACATGCAGAGCAGGTTAGAGATAACGGAAGTACGAAAATCTCAAAAAATGAGTGTAAAGATCACATTAGCACAAACGGAAATTATTACTCGGTGAAATAATGGAACAGCGAAAAGAGATCGAATATATTGTTCGGATTTAAATTTTAAGTCATAGACTTGTAGATCGTCTAATTCGTGTTGCCATCAGGGAAAAAAAAAAATAGTGTTTCTTCCCAATGAAAAGGCGTATCTGCGAGAATTAAAAGATTTGTTGTTTGGTGAAAGTGAAATCCCGCGAGAGAAATAATTTCTCATTTGTGCGAATGCTATTGTCAGTCACATTTCTTGTAGAAAGAAAGAAACAATATTCAGTCACGGGCAGTTATACGTTGCGTTGTCACGATGTACTTCCAAACACGGAATCAAAATTCAATGCGATATTGATGAAAAGGTAAAAGCGAAAAGAGATCAAATATATGGTGTGAACTTGGACCCGGACACAGGCAGACGGACATCTTAAATTCACCACACAGTTTATTTACACTATTTACACAAATTAAAGTCACGTGCACAAACCCCAGTGCCTCTTGCACCGATCCTACAATTGTCCAGGCCACACAGTGGTCCTTTGTGCCTTTCTCTCTTGACCGCCTCCCGTCCTCTCTCCAGCTCTGTCCACTTCCACCGGACATCCACTAATGACTGGAGGGAGGCGGCCCCTTTTATAGGAACCCGGATGGGCTCCAGCTGCTTCCCGGCAATTTCCCGCGGACACACCCCCGTGTGGCGGAAGTGCCGGCTGCGCACCCGGAAGCCGTCCGAGTGTCCCCTATCGTCTTCCCCCCGGCACTTCCGCCACACCAGGATATCGCTCCCGGGATAATCAGGCACTGGGGCGCTGCCTGGCGGTGGCCACGGGTCCCTACAGGGCTGGGCTTTCAAGCCCTCTACCCGAGGCCTCCAGCATAACCAGGACGGACGCCCCCTCTCAGTCTGGAGGAGGCACAAGCCCTCCTCTGGTCCTTCTGGGCGTCCCGGCCGGGCTCCAGCCCCGGCTGGGGACCACAATGGACATAGTTGATATGGCAGAAGTGTACCGCGTGAGATGCAGATCATGCTGCACAGCAGCAGGCCAGTAGCTGATCGAGCAAAGAGGAGGTAAAAAAAAAAAAAAAAAACGATTTGTTTCCCATTGTATCACCATTTAAGAGGGGGTTTCGGAGGAGTGACAGCGTCCTTGGGGTGCATTCAGCCCCCCTCTTCACAATGCGGGTGGTAGAGACGCAAAGCGGGTGGGGCGTAGCGCAGGCCGGGGGGAGCAAAGAGAGCAGGGGGCGGGTGAAGCCCCCTAGTCCTTTTATAAGCAAGACTTCAATCGCATGTCCGACACTCACTTAGTTTTCATCTTCTGTGTCAGCAGTTCGTACCATGTGTGGAAGTTGACCCGGACACAGACAGGAGACACGTTCATGTCACCCACAAACACGTTTATTTACAATATATACAAATATTAAATTGGTCACACAGACCTAGTTCAGTGCACAAAACCCCCAAATTCACAGTCCTGGCCACTCAATGCCTTCTCTTTGGGCCGCCTCCACAGCTCTCCTGAGCTTTGTCCTTCTGCCTCCCGACTCCAGCCTCGAATGAATGGAGACGGCCCCTTTTATATATGACCCGGATGAGCCCCAGGTGTTCCCGGCATTCCTCCTCTAGCCACACCCCAGCGTGGCGGAAGTGCCAGCTGTCCTCCCGGCTGCTCTCCGGGCGCCGTCCTAAATCTTCCCCCCAGCACTTCCTGGTGTGCCCCTGGCATCCCTGACACATGATAGAGCCGAGGTTGTGTTCTTCATGTCGCCTGCTCTATCAAAAGGCCAACAACAATGCTGTGAGCAGGTCGTGTTGTTTTACTGTCAGAGATTGTTGTTGTTTGCTTAGCCACACCGCACACATCTTGCCACAACCTCAGACATTCAGTGGTGTCTCCAGCATCCATTGTTACTGACCTGCCTCGCCCGCCACCCAGTGGTCATCAGTTGAGATGACATGGTGTTCACACTCTCACATGAATAAGGGCAGCATAGTGGTTAGTGCTGCTGTTTCATGGGTTTTCAGGTGTTGAGTCTTGAGGTTAGTTTGACTGGAGTGGAGCCTGTAGTGGCTCACCTGGTATGCCACTCCTCCATCCAGGGTGCCCACCTTTCATCCAAAACAGATGTTACTGGTGATCTCGAATTGGTAGAGTGAGTTAGAATCAATGAATGCATTTATGTACTGGACAGTATGCATGTGTCGTGTGTAAGCATTTAGACAAAAATACTTCTCTGCATCAGTGGTCCAATCTGTGTGACTCAGGGCTATTGAAACAACGAGGCTTTTATGTGCTTTACACTCATTACTGCCCAGCGGGGGAAGCACACTATAAATGGGATGGATGGTGCACGACCGATTCTTGACACTTAAGCAGCTGAGTGTGTTTGGTAGGGGCAGAGCTGAGAGCCTTCGTGATGCAGTGTGACCAGCCTGGTACGTTAGCCATAAGGACACAACAATGGAATGATGTTGGGAGAAATCTGTATCAAACACCAGGAAACATCAGTAATGGCATGAGCAAGAACTCTGTGGGATGCTGGTTATATCATGTGGCACCTGCTTGGGTATATCATGTGGCAACTGCTTCACTGGGCAGTCTCTTCAGTGGTTTGGTGTTAAGTTCCTGCAACTTGGACTGGGTGGCAGAAGGGAGTGCTCTCACTGTTCCCTGAGGAAGGATTTATGAGAACCAAAATGTAAAAACACAGAAGGCATTTGGTGGCAAAAATACAAGAATAAAATAACAAGTTCAACATGATGCTGTCACACCTCCCACCATTCCACCTTTCTTCATCCTTTAACTCCCTTCCAGCTGAAGACATTTCTGATCTCCTACTTGCTCTATGTTCAACTGGAGCATGGCCAGGAGAGCCTTTTAAATACCCGCTTGAAAGTCTGTCCAGGTCCAACCTCTTATAGGGGGCGCTACTGGCAGAACTAACTCTAGCGGCCTTATGTGTCTCTGCATTTGAGGCTCCCAACCTTCTCAAACAGGGCCAGACAAGCAACTCAGTCACTTGTCTATCGTACCGGAATGCGGACAGAGACACAAATTAGAGTACAAAACAAAACAAAAAAAAAATCCCCCTTCTGCCACCGAATGGCTTGGTAGATTTCAGGCTTTCTGCCCAGGATTTATGCTTGTGACCAAGGAGTCACTCCATCATAACAATGGGGCATGCTGCCCCCTATTTTCATTGGCATTAAAAGTGCTGCCACTGTATGTGCCTCTTGGGTAAGCACTGGTTCAACCCTACTGCACATGGGCTGGCATCGAGGAAGACAATAGCTCAGAGTAGCATTGAACATGCAGAGGAAGTGGCAGAGGAGCAGTGGATTGTGGAGGTGCAGGGTTAGGAATCTCTGGCTCCAAATTTTTGACATCCATGTTCAGCATGTTGCGAGTTCTCCACACATGGGGTTTATTTTTAATCACCGATTGTTTTCAGAGCACAGAAACAGGCCGCAGGTTCAACTGTATCATGAATCGTTTTGTTTGTGTTGAGGCAGAGCTGGATTACAGTCAGAACTTCATCATGTACGTCACCTCGAGTCTGCTAGCTTATATTCTGTTGTGACTGATTCACTTTTCTATTCAATACCATCTTGTAAACTCATTTGTTATGTGTGAGTGTGATGTCAACAGCACAATATAAAACAGTGGCTGAGAAAAAAACAAGGCTGCTCAAAAATGAATGGTTGTTTTGTTTTTAAATTGAAATATTTTGATAGGCAAAGAAATGAACACGTTAATAGAAAATTTTGGAAATGAGTAGCACATCTAGCAACAGCTTCTGCATGTACAGTGACCGCCTGTGAAGGCACCATTCACGGGACCTCCTTTGGGTTTTGAGAGGAAATCTGAATTTGCCTAAATAAACATTTACATGAGACATTTGGATTGATTTTTACAGGGCTAATGTCAAAAGACAATGTAAACTCCAGTTCTCAAAAGGTAAGAAAGTGTCTGTGAGATTGAATTTATCTATTTATTTTATATGGACAAATTGTTTTCATTATTTTGCATCTTTAACTGTGTACAAAATGTTAAAGCTGCACTTACAATAAAAACATTTTGTTTTCATGAGTTCATCTACAGCTCCAATCGAGAGGTAAGGCCTATAATTAAAAGCAAAACAGGGAAATGACATTAAATAAATGCACATCTCAGTCTGTTTTTGTATTTGTTAAGAAACCACCATGGACAGAGAGAGCAACATGATGTCAGCCATTGAAAACTCGGATACCGGAAACAGCAACCACCCCTTGATGGGACTCCACTGACGCAGACGCACATGCATTTCCTCTTTACAGCACACCAAAGGCCATGAAGAATAAATGATCATGGACAAAATGGGCAGGCTGCATGTTTACAAAGGGAAATGAAGTCAGGAGATGTCCGACGTTATATAAAACTAGCCAAGGCAAAAGCCGCGAGAGCCCAGAATGTGAAACAACAATTATAGTCAAGATTTGAAATAAGAGTAAAAATCAAGAATTTTCCTGCAAACTGGGCCGGAATATAAGCTTAAGACTGTAGACAAAGGTAGAGAGAGGAGTTTGTAACCAGATATCAGTTTTATATCTGTGACCTGGTTATGTTGTGTGCTGCACACTTCTAGTTGACCTCTCTCCAGAGACGTTCTGTTCAAAATGGTGGCGGCCCATACAAAAACACAATGGCATCACGAGGGCACATAACTCAAAAAACAGCAACACTCTGAAATAAAAAATAGAATATGACCATTGAATGTCTTCGTCTCTAAAACTCCATATTATAATTGTAAAGAAATAAAAATCTAAAGTGGTTTCCCCTAGACTTTCTCGTATACTCAGATATGGGGATGGATTTTTGAGGAGTAAATCGCAATACAAGGATTATATTTTTATATTATGTACATTAAAGAACCATCAACGACAAATCAAATAAATAATATACAGTACTGGACAATTATTATAAAAGTTGAATAAATTTGCCATGATAATTTTACTTTGGCTAAAAATTCAGGTAAATTACCACTTTCAGTAAGCAGAAGTGGGTCAGAAGTTGCATGTGTGTAAAGTAATATTTGTACATAAAATTTAGTTTACGTAAAGCAAAAATCGTTCTCAAATATGTATTACCATTTGAAAGTCAAACGGAAAATTGCAATTACCAGTTTTGCTAAAAAAATGCAAAGAGACAAAAAATGTTTAGAATGTGGTGCTTTACCATAATATGATGTGAAATTATCCAATTTTGTAATATTTTGGGGGAAACGTTTCAGGTAAAGTACCAATTCCGGTTATTGGAAATAGCTCAAAGGTTGGTAGAAATCTACATATTGTATCTAATACTTATATGCAAAATTTGGTTGACTGAAGTGAAAGTATACTCACACACACACACACACACATAATTCCAAAAATTGTATTTTTCGATTTAGAGAACGTCTAAAACGTTGAGATTCATCAAAATCTGGAAATCAATTTTTTGGACGATTCCAATACTTTCGCGATACTTTGTATACGAGAAAGTAAAAACAGTCAGGTCCTGTAGAACCAGAACAATACAGTGGCTTGCAAAAGTATTCGCCCCCTTGAACTTTTCCACATTTTGTCACATTACAGCCACAACATGAATCAATTTTATTGGAATTCCACGTGAAAGACCAATACAAAGTGGTGTACACGTGAGAAGTGGAACGAAAATCATACGTGATTCCAAACATTTTTTACAAATAAATAACTGAAAAGTGAGGTGTGCGTAATTATTCAGCCCCCTGAGTCAATACTTTCTAGAACCACCTTTTGCTGCAATTACAGCTGCCAGGCTTTTAGGGTATGTCTCTACCAGCTTTGCACATCTAGAGACTGAAATCCTTGCCCATTCTTCTTTGCAAAACAGCTCCAGCTCAGTCAGATTAGATGGACAGCGTTTGTGAACAGCAGTTTTCAGATCTTGCCACAGATTCTCGATTGGATTTAGATCTGGACTTTAACTGGGCCATTCTAACACATGGATATGTTTTGTTTTAAACCATTCCATTGTTGCCCTGGCTTTATATTTAGGGTCGTTGTCCTGCTGGAAGGTGAACCTCCGCCCTAGTCTCAAGTCTTTTGCAGACTCCAAGAGGTTTTCTTCCAAGATTGCCCTGTATTTGGCTCCATCCATCTTCCCATCAACTCTGACCAGCTTCCCTGTCCCTGCTGAAGAGAAGCACCCCCAGAGCATGATGCTGCCACCACCATATTTGACAGTGGGGATGGTGTGTTTAGAGTGATGTGCAGTGTTAGTTTTCCGCCACACATAGCGTTTTGCATTTTGGCCAAAAAGTTCCATTTTGGTCTCATCTGACCAGAGCACCTTCTTCCACATGTTTGCTGTGTCCCCCACATGGCTTGTGGCAAACTGCAAACGGGACTTCTTATGGTTTTCTGTTAACAATGGCTTTCTTCTTGCCACTCTTCCATAAAGGCCAACTTTGTGCAGTGCACGACTAATAGTTGTCCTATGGACAGATTCCCCCACCTGAGCTGTAGATCTCTGAAGCTCGTCCAGAGTCACTATGGGCCTCTTGGCTGCATTTCTGATCAGCGCTCTCCTTGTTCGGCCTGTGAGTTTAGGTGGATGGCCTTGTCTTGGTAGGTTTACAGTTGTGCCATACTCCTTCCATTTCTGAATGATCGCTTGAACAGTGCTCCGTGGGATGTTCAAGGCTTTGGAAATCTTTTTGTAGCCTAAGCCTGCTTTAAATTTCTCAATAACTTTATCCCTGACCTGTCTGGTGTGTTCTTTGGACTTCATGGTGTTGTTGCTCCCAATATTCTCTTAGACAACCTCTGAGGCCGTCACAGAGCAGCTGTATTTGTACTGATATTAGATTACACAGGTGCACTCTATTTAGTCATTAGCACTCATCAGGCAATGTCTATGGGCAACGGACTGCACTCCGACCAAAGGGGGCTGAATAATTACACACACCCCACTTTGCAGTTATTTGTAAAAAATGTTTGGAATCATGTATGATTTTCGTTCCACTTCTCAAGTCTACACCACTTTGTATTGGTCTTTCACGTGGAATTCCAATGAACTTGATTCATGTTTGTGGCTGTAATGTGACAAAATGTGGAAAAGTTCAAGGGGCCGAATACTTTTGCAAGCCACTGTGTATATCCCAGAACAATGACAGGGATATAATTCAACCTTTTGAGTAGACAGTCTTACTATGGGACAAGTCCTAACAGATGATTTTCCTTACATCAAAGAGGGTTTCTAATAACTCCTGAAGCGTGAGGGTGATATATGATGTACACATGAAGATAACAATCTGCTTATCTAGGTCAAATGGCTGAAATGCTTTCTTTCGAAAAAGTGTTTTTGAATCAGCAGGACATTTCACCCGGGCACTGTGCTGGCAGCTCGCACATTATGCAGATTATAATATAAACTTGGTCCAGATGGGTGCTGTAATCTCTTCCTTTAAAAAAAATTGAAAGATCCATAATTCAGTAGGATTCAAAAACCACCAAAATGACGTATACATTAATTTTTATTTTGACAGCAAGGAACTAGCTACAAAAATTCAAAAACAATGGTCAGATCAGGACACACAACACTAAGAACACATCAGTCCGGCCTGCCATAAAACAGCAAAATTCATACAACGTCTGCAATCTAAGAGAGATAACTCAAAAATGGTTGTTACATGTGAAAGGCTGCCATGTTTCACTCTCATCTATCAAATAAGTATTACACAACTCATTTATTTAATTTAGGGTCGGCTTAAAGCAGAATTCAGCCCTGGACAGGACGTCCACCGAACAAAATCCACACAAACTCCACAGTAGGCAAGATGCTTGAAAAACATTAACTTTAATTATTGCTTCCAATGTTACGGTAAGACCAAGTGGACAGTCACAATTTTTTCCTATTCATTGTAGGACAGTTAGTTTCATTCAGGCGTCCTCTTCAAAATCTCCAATCACCATTTACAGGGTCGTCGGAGGCCAAGTCAATCCCAGCGGCACTACTGGCATGAGCAGAAGCAAACCTTCACAGGACGCTGGTCCATTAAGGGGCAAACTGACAGAAACAACCCCATGGACTTGCGGCCGTTTAGAGATCATCAGGTGACCTTACATGTATGTTTGCGAAATGTGGGGTGACCTGGAACACCAGAAGAAAATCAACGTGGACAAAGGGAGAACAGGCAAACACTGCTGAGGCATTAAGGGGGCCAGGAATTAACTGCAAGTGATGGAGAAGCAGCACTATCCATTGCACCACCATTCTTAAAACCTTCAAATGATGCTGAACTTTAACATTAATCATGGAATACATCTGTTAAAACATGAGGATTGTTAAATGAATTAAAAAAAGGTATGGAGGAAACAGCAGTAAAACAGACCATGAGCTCATTAAATTCAAACGATTTGGCTTGAAGGGCCAGCCAGCATCTTTGTGCTCTCTGCGTGTTCTCGCCATGTTCATGTTTACAACAACTCCAAATGCCAAAATGTTTAAACAAGGAACACGGCAAGAGAAAGGCTGTAGTCACTGATGCTCCCGAGGACCAAGCTGGGTACTCCTGAGGAGTAGAAGTGGCATCAGATTGTCATCAAATATGAATAGTAAAACGTATAGAAACAATCCTCCGAGTCAGTTATCGTCTAAATTATAACTTGAAGTAGCCATTTTACACATTTTCAACTAGAATTAAAATTGGGCCTTTGCATTTTTTTTTTTTTATTCATAACTGAGGTTTTCAAGTGGTCGCTGGGCTTCAGCAATTATATACAATTACTCAAAATGACACATTCTCCAGTAGTATTAAGGGAGTTTTCAGTCATTAGTTTCTGCTTATATTTCATTTGTGACATTCTGAAAAGGAGCCGTCTTGCTTTTACTGAGCACAAGTTTATCAGAAAAACTTCCAAGATTTAGGGCAGCACGGTAGTAAGGAGACCAAGGTTGGTGTCACGGGGGCCTCCCTGCATGGAGTTTGCATGTTCTCCCCATCTCTGCATAAGTTTCCTCCTACAGTCCAAAGACATGCAGGTTAGGTGGATTGGTCATAATAGATTGGTTGGGTGGGTTGCGTGTTTGCCCTGTGATAGACTGCGCCCTGTCCAGGGTTTGCCCCTTGCCTTGCGGCCTCTGCTGGCTGGGACAGGCAACAGCACCCCTTCCGACCCTGTTCAGGACCAAGCAGCTTACAAAATGACAGATTTCAATATTTGTTAGTTAGGCTTATTCAGGAGGGACGGCTTTCTTCATAACTGGAGGGGCCGAGTGAGGTTTGCTGCAGGTTGGTTTTCATTCCATTTTTTCTTTTGTCGTTGTTATCCAAAATACCAATGCTGAGGCATCTCAAGAAGTAATATTTTATAACAAATTCCAAATCGACCAATAGTGCAGATTATATGAGTAGAATTAAACAACCGGACTCTCTAGCGGGGGCCTGTAGTGGAATGCTGAATAATTACAGACAAAATGTAAAACCAGTCAAAAAAATTCTTTGTAGTTTACATTGTTGACTGCTAAGAAAATAAGGCTGCTAGTTAATGACAAGTATTACACCGACTCCTGGACGTGATCTCCGTTTCTAAACCTGACACTTGTCCTCCATTTATTAGAGGCCAGGGTTTTGACAATCCTTCATAAAACAAAAACTTCAGAGTCAGTTTGGCATGATGTATGCAGGCAACGGCACATTACATCACTTCTAACATTATAGGCGTCTTCATATTCTTTGACACATTCCTATTAAACATTAAAGCAATTTAATCACAACAGTATTATTAAATTCACAGATCGCTTAAGAAATGTTTATTGTTTGTGACTTTTTATTTGGCTTGGATATGAATAATGTTCATGTGGTTTTGAATTTTAATATCCTCAGATACAGACAGACAACAGGCAAATTCATTATAGGTCTGAAACACTGGCCAAACTGTTAAAGGACCAATTCATTCTTATTACTACTTTGTGGTGTTGAGACTCACATTTTAGTCCAGTAAATGTAATTGCCTCAGGTCACTTCTTTTATTGGTCGTATTCCTATTATGAAGAATACAAGCACAGATTAAAAACAAGAACAGTGTGATATCTAGATTGCAAATCTACCTCAAAATTTATGGATATCGCGAGAAAATCAAATTCTGGAGAAAAATGCTGATCAATTGATACACAACACATCTCTGAACAAGGCAACAGACACCCAATCTTAACAGACGTGATCACAGCACAGAGAAACTCGCCCTGCTTTAATAAATGAACACACACTTGTAACTTGGAATGTTCAAAACTACAGAACAGGTAGAGCGTAACAAAAGGATTGGACTGACAGGGTTTACAAGGTGCTCTCCCCAAACAACCCAAATATCTACATGAATTAGCTCTTGGGAGTTGTCAAGATGTCATTTGACAAAGAGAAAACCTGAACTGCAATGAGACCCCAACAGCCCCACAGACTGAAGTTCTTTGACAACACTGGCAATTTATTATTATTATTATGAATTGAAAATTTTCAGTCTTCAGATTTTCATACCAGTCACCGTACTGAAGCTGCAGTGTCCACTTCCATTTTAATGTGTTTTGCAGAGGACATTCTACACGCAGGGGTGTCGAACTCCAGGCATGGGGGGCCGCAGTGGCTGCAGATTTTCATTCTAACTCTTTCCCTAATCAGTGACCAGTTTTCACTGCTAATTACCTTCCTTTCCCTTCATTTTAATAGCCCTGTTTTTAAGGATTTAGTGATCTGAATTGATTCTTCATTAAATGACAGCCAAACAGAAATGAGATGTGAAACGAGCCAACAGATGACCAGCTAAATTGGGGCTTCAAACTCCAGTTTCTTAATGATTTTCTGTTTTTTCTTCCTAAGAACACTGTCAAAATGTTTTGGTGACCTGAGAGATCAACCTTACTGAGACCTTCACCTTTCATTTCAGATACTGTGTGATGGGCACAGGAGAGCTGCTCATGTGGGGACTCGTTTTGTGTCTCATATTGTAATTAACTACTAATTAAGGAAAAAGAAACACCTAAGGTGCAGAGTCAATTAATTAAAACTAAGGCAAAAGAAGTTAATTAGAAGCAGCAAAAACTGGTCACTAAATAGGAAGTTGGTTAGAATGAAAACCTACAGTCACTGCGGCCCTCAAGGCCTGGAGATCGACACCACTTTTCTACAGGCATCATGTTGTGAGAGTGAAGCACAGCCATTGACACCAGTCGAAATTCTATTTTGTTACCAGGGTCAAAAAATTACATTGAGCTCTCCGGCACTTTTGCAGGGTATAGTGCAGATTTTTTTTTTTTTTTTTTAACACCGCTTCAAAATCTTACAGAGCTGTGACGATAGTGAATTACTTTATGAAGCTGACATATGGTACTGTATATCTCAAGGCAGTATTTGAACTGTTACATGATGCACCTGGGAGACATAGTTAGAAAACATATTTGCTTTCACACATCTTTCCTTCAAACCAAATATTTCTCCTATTGTATCCCAAGTTAAAAAGGCTGAACGAGTGACAGCCATTTGGATTTGAAAACAGAAGAAACAAATGTCAATAACTGGAGGATAGGATACAGATAGCAAGGAGGTTTCGTCACTTTTAAACTCAACGGGCCTTAACACCATTTGTACTGAATTAGCACACAATGTTGGCATTACCTTTGACAACAGTCTTTTACCAGAGACACTATCGCAATATTTAAAACCTGCTTTTTCCAGTATAAAACACAAGAGAAAAACGAACACATTTTGTAAGCACGAAAGATACAGAGTTTAAATAATGCATTAACTTCTGGTAGAACTAAACTACTGCAATGTGTTATTTTTATGCCACTACAATCTCTCACTTAGAAACTTTGTTAACACAAAACAGAATTAAGCTTTAAGAACCACTTCTGTAAGTTTTCAAATACAAAGCAGAGTTGGGAGGCCTTTTCAAAATCCCCAATATATTAAGCTTCAAATTGTATGGCCCAGTTTATGTTTACTTATCAATACATAACGGAACATGTTACAATCTACTAAACATTCTAAGAATTAATGACCTATGGCTTAATGGTTTCAGTCATACAGCTATAATTAAGAAAAATAAAATAACCAAACACTTCCCCAATTTAACAGAACCGACCATTAGCTAGATAACATAAGAACAAGATCAGAAATAACAAAGACGGAAACCGCCCAGCTTATCGGCACGCAGCCAACACTTCTGCTTTAGAGTGGCACGTGCCTGGGCTAAAGAATTAAACGCAGCCACAGTGTGGAGATTTCATGGTCTCCATAATTGGTTTATGCATGAGAAAATAGCTACATAAGTAGTAAGATTTTATTATGATATCTGCAAATTTTGTTCTCCTATCTGAAATATGTTCCTATCAGATTGACTGGCAATTGTAAACTGGCCCAGTTCAAACAGGTGTGGAAGTGTGACTGTGCCCACTGCTGGATTAGTTCCTGCCTGCTGGCCAATTCTTTCAGGATAAAACACCATAAACTGGATAAATGGACTAGAACAAGAATTGCTACATGAATCTTCACTTTGGCAGACTTTTTAGGTCTTATCTCGGTGGACTTGGCATTTACTTCACATGTTCATTTGTACATGAAAAAAGAAAAAGATAAACAAATAATACAAACCTAACCCTCTTAAATCACAAACAAATGCAAATAATATTTAATGAAAGCTTTGGGATTTATATAATTTTGCACAACAGTAAACTGGTGTCCAATTTAGTGCCAATATCGATCTTGCACACAGAGCTTTTGGAATACTCAAACTTCCCAGGGTCCTGATAGTTCATAACAAAGAAAAACAGATTTTTTAACTTTATAAAGCTTTAATTAGAAAAATAACAAAGAAAAAAGAATTAGGCAAGTGCACAAAAACTGAACAAACTCCTACACTATAAAGTGATCAGTTTTTTTTTAATCAATTGCCCACTTTCAACTTATTTTAACCCATTAATGTTTATGGTAATTAACAGAGCTTATGTTCCTTGCATAAAGAACATGTACAATATTTTTTATATAAAAATGACAAACAGGTGGCAAATTAGCTGGAACTTTGTTTATAAAAATAAAACAAAAACAAAAAACACACAAAAACACAACACTCTCTGGCACATGAATTTGAAAGTTGAAGCAAAAGAAGCCTAAAGATGAAAATGAATTTATTTGTGTAAAAAACAGTATGCAACTAACATCACACCTGATAAAAGGAGAAAATGTGATGGTCTGCTATATAAAAGCAAAAGAGTCACACTGCCTTAATATGTATCCATCCCCTTGGTTATGCAAATGCAGCATTAACATATCAACTACATTTATACAACTATAAGAATGAAAACATCTTATTCATAAGGCTTAAGGGCACTAAAAAAGGAACACAAAAATGGCAATTATTTAGACCCACTGTAAACCTTTGGTTTTCCCCTCTATTCCTTCGTAGCTTAAATAACCAGCCTATCAGGGTGTTTTAGGTAGGAATGAGGATAAACAGCTGTGAAAGGACACAATTCATTCAGGAGCATTTTACACTAGTGTTGTCAGCTTGTCTATAAGATCATCAACTACAAAGATCAACACCTTAATATCATCTGGTTGAGACATCCGATGTAGCCCATGTTTTCGCAATACGACATCAACATCATTACTCAGTAGCCTCTCAGCCACATGTACTGAGACATGCCAGGGAACTTCTTCATCCTTCATGCCATGTATCAATTTCACTGGGCATGTAATGGGTATAGGGCTGTGAAGTAAACAGTGGTTTTCAGCATCTTTAATGAACTCAGGACTTATTTTGTAAAATCCTTCTTCACTGTATTTGGAAAGGTACCTCCATTCTCCTTTCTGTTCAATTTCTTGTTTGGTCTGCAAAAACACAAAACCAGCTGTAAGTAATTCATCAACTTAATTTAAAATTGCCTAACTAAACTTTAAACCAGGCTTCTTCAAAGAGATCATCATCAGCATCAAAAAGGGATTAGCCGAACAAATTGATGTGAAACACTTCAGCACATTACATTAAAAAACTTAAGTGGCAAACTTAATTTACATAATCTTAGAAAGCTGGGGACAATCAAGGTGTGCTCCCATAACCACCATGTGTATTGTTTGACATCTCCAGCAACTCAGTTAAACCAGCCTATGACTCACCAAAACAAAATCAAACTGATTCAATTTTTTCTTCTGTTGTAGGGCAGGCTTATGTGTCAGATAGGACAACAACCAATGAGTATTTACCTGGAAGAACAATGCACACAATGTATTCCTGAGGAAAGGCAGCTAGTGAGTATGAGGTCTTCTGTCATGTCATAACAGAATTAAAAAAGAAAGGAAAAAGCCAGGACAGCAGCTAAACCTGGAAAGCCTTTGGGAAGGCACCAACAATGTCACGTAGCATAATGTTGGCTGGCAAAACAGAGCAAGCTCTCAATATTTTGGAAATGCAAGACCATGCTGAAAAGTCGGCAGAGTCAGGAAATGCTCAGTGATTCCAAGTTATCTTACTCGACATCCTCCATGTTACAAGATCCGGCAACTGCATTATTAAGTGCGACATCCCTTTATGACTATAAGGTACATGATGTGCCACTGGGTTTAGTGTAGCTGCCTCACATCAAGAAAGAGTGTGTAGATTTTGCACACATTGCATGACTTTGAGTTTCCCTATCCCATTCTAAACAAGTTCATGTTAGGTCAACTGGTTACGAGATTTAAAAAGAAATAAAAATCCATTACATATTACCTCCTCAAATAATTGTGAAATGGCAGGAATGCAAACAAAGCAAGACCGTTACAGAGGATTTCACTTAAAAAAAAAAATGCTGTTGTCTCCAGTACTGTTATAGTATAGCCAGTGGTGCATTACATGACTTCTACTCTGAGGGGGATGTCAAACTAGACTACGGTTGCCAATCAAGCCACCTGAGGATCCGAGATTACACTATTAGTATTTGCATTGCAGGACATATTAGACAACTCCAAGACAACTTTGAAGCACTTTCACATTTCCAAAATACTCAAGTCTCATACAAGCAGAACCTGCTCCCTACAACTTAAAACAAAAATCACAACGTTTGATTTTGGTGTTGTAAATTGCATACTGCATGGACAGAGTTGTTGTATATGGCAGACTACATGACTGGTAATCTAGGGAGTGTGGCACGACTTCCAAAGACTCACTAAAATTATGGAAATGTCAATAAGCTGAGCTGAAGATCTTAAAAGGTCCCACCTGTTTAAGAGAATTTTTTTGAAATGCTGAATGTAGAGAAAAGCCACGTAAAATGACACCTTTTACTGGTTAGCTAAAAAGATTACAATATGCAAGCTTTCGAGGCAACTCAGGCCCCTTCTTCAGGCAAGATGTCAAAACTAAAAGGTTGCTAAGCACAAGTCCACAGAAAATTAAGAACGTTAAAATATGATATATGAAGGCTTTGAAGAGGGAAGGAAAACCCTCAGTGAAAGAGGACTTCTTTATTTTACCTTAAGTAGAAATGAAAACCTGCTCTCTCATTATTAGTTACGAGTCATATTAACAACTATGAGATGCATTTTGGTGTGGAAGGCTCATTATACTCCATTCCACACACACTTATATATACACTGTATTACACAATATTTAAAAACACACACAGTATTGCAGAAAATAAAACTGATTCGCTAGATAGTGCTCTAATGCAGAACTCATTTTGATAACTTGATTTCTGTAAAATACAGTTACAAGAAACAGCAAGGATTTAGCTTGGCTCTACAAGGTTTGTATTCTTTTTAAAAGAGTAAGTTTGGTATTTTTCAAGTCAATCTTTTTTTTCTTCACAAAAATTTTATATATGCATTTGCCATGCAATATTGTTTCTAAAAGTTAAGTGCTTTCTGTAAATTTAAAAAAAATATCTTGACCGCTCCGGCACTTTACAATGGATGGTATGAGACATTAGGTAAGCTTAAAAACTTACCAAATACATCTATTTTTCAATCCAAGGCAGTACTCGAGCATTGATCTGTTTCTATTTGTTTCACATATATGACAACAAAAGGGCTCTGGGAACACTCATTTTGACACATATTCCTTGTACTATTTTTGTGAGGTAAGGATACATTTTCTATTTGCTTGTGTGAATTTTCACATAAATACGGAAGACAATGGAAGTGCAAAGCTATGACACAAGTTCGGTTTTCTTTTAAAATGGCTGAATCTTGTTATAGTGCTTTTTATGTTAAAAACAATATATAAATTATGTAAATTTGTGTACAAGTACAAGATACATATATATATTTTACATTTATAGAATGCGATTAACTTTAGAGCACAAGTTTGCATGGCAAATGCATATATAACATATCTGAAGAAATAACTGATTTAGAAGAAAAAATAAAATTACTTCTTTAAGAAAGAAAACGTTCTCTTATGTAACAGTAACAAGAGACCATACATCTTTTCTCTCTTTACAAAATTTAGATTATGACCAAATTAAAGTTTCTTAACTGAAAAACAAAATTTGTTTTACATTGTTAAAACAATGTAGCATTAATTTATATTAAACTACTGTTGAAGGGATGTGTTATGGGACCACTATGGCAAAACTGTCACATGACTAGATATCAGTACCAAAAGGCTTCCATTATCCTTCAGTGATTTCATGCAAAAAAAATCTCATAAATGAAGAAATAATCAAGTCTCACTGCTTAACTTCACTAAAATGTTTTTTGAGTTGAAAGTGAAAAATTCTGTGTGCTTGGCTAGGATTGTCAATCTTGGCTTAAGGGTATTACCTTATTTCCATTATCCTTTGATCTTTTCAGTTATTTTTTTTTACCTAAATTTCATAAATTAGTAAAACCTAAACAAAGTCAAATTACAAAATTATAAGAATTATATGCAGTGCCATCAGCAAATATTCAGACCCTTCACTCTTCACATATTTTGTTATGTTGCAGCCTTATGCTAAAATCATTTAATTTTAACCATTTTCCCCTTAATCAATGTCTGAAAACTTTCTGAAGGCACTGTAACCTTCTTTACATTTGTAATGGTAAAAAACTTTGTTTCCATCAAGTTAATCTACAACTACAAAATACTGTGTTTACATCACCTCTAACATGAAATAATATACAATATTGAAAGGCCACTGCGCAAAACAAAAAAGTGAATTTAATGGCTTCAAAGAAAAGGCACTAAAGATTTATAGTCAAATATTAAAATGTAATTTAAAAAAACATTCTCTTACCTCAATAGATAATGATTTATATGTAGTCACAAAATGATCTGAAGCAGTGGCAACTCCAACAAGAGCTGCAACTTTCTCTGGACGAGCCAGTGCAGCATGAAGCATCAGCCAACCGCCCATACTAGAACCAACTAAAATCTTAAACACAAAAAATACAAAAAACAAGTACACCTTGGTGTTAAAATTGAAATGTACAGTTTTGAAAGAAAGATTACAATAACTTTATCAACTAAAAATAATGAGCATCTTTATTTGCTTCATATTTCACCATTCAGATATTTTGTTACTAGAATAATGTCCATTTAAATTGCAATGCATTAAAGTTTTGATTCAAAGTCCAATACAATAGAGGATGTGCAGAGCATGTGAAGGTGGCTGGCATTAACAGCAAAATGCCTGTAACAGGGTACAAGATGAGATCGCTGATTTTAAGACAGGTGACCGGGAAAACCTGTGTGTATTTTTATATATCTTAGATCACTTATTTTTTCATATGTGATGTTATCCTTACTATACAGTAAGTACACAGTCAAAGCGGTTTATCACCTGTGGTCCCTCAGTGAGCTCATCGATGACAGATAAAACTTCTTTTTTCCACTTCCCTATTGAGCCATCCTCTAGTTTACCTTCAGATGCACCACATCCTGAATAATCAAACCTAAATAGAATGTAAAACATGAATATGAACTTCAAGCAGCAAAAGTAAAAGCAAAATTAAATATACACCAAAGTCAAACACTTCACTATGTAATTCGAAGCCACAATATTCTTAATTTAATGAGATAAATTTTTGTGCAATTCTAAGGTACCAATTGCAGTTTTAAACAATGGTTATAAAATCTGAACTATTCCAAAAGTTGTACACAGAGTGGACACTTTATTAAGTCCTTCCTCACCTGTTAGTCCCCTATTTATTCAAGAACAGTCTAAATTTGATAACATAAAAGTGAGGCACGGGGAAGAGGGCCCACAACAGTTTGGAAGTATACCACCGTCACTGCATATTAACTCTGGCCATGGATTATTTTCAATGGAATCCGGTTTTGTATCATTCAACAGATCTTCAATAAAAGTTTAACATATGTTGACTGAGAAGACAAAGTCTTTAAGTCACGGTCAAATTTCAGGGACTATTCCAAGAGTTTCTTGGCCGTGTGTCATGGACTAGTTACTTGCTAATAAATTTATAGATAGGTACAGTGTGGCATTCAAGCATTGGGTTTCTTAGTATAAAGAGCAACGTTTGCCATAAACCCACATCCCACACTACTGCAGTACCACCACCACTAGCCTGCCTTGTTGACCTCTGCAAAGTGAATGTATTGACTTTACTGGTTTTCACAATATTATTATTCTTACATTACCATCATTGCGTGAGCAGGAAACCTACAGCTACAATGTCCCACATTTGTGTTTTTCAGCAGACAAATGCACCCAATTGTTTTCCACTGACAGAAGGTAAATCAAATGTTTCAAACTACCATTGACAAGATGCAAGTTATACAGTTTGATGCATCTCTTTTAGGACCACTACTGTATTCAACTGTAACGTGAAACTGCTCTCCAACTCTTGTTCTACCAAAGTTTTTAGCCCCGTAACCCTTTTTATTAATTCTATTTATAATGATTAGCAAGACTTGAAAAAACAACATTTTTATATATGAATATCCCTTAAAACTATTCCAATTTCAATATTGACAGTTCATAAATAAACATCTGTTGGTTTCTGCTTATCTCCATTAAAAACCATTATCTGCATGTTAGACACTGTCAAAACAGACTACTGAATGTCTTGGGAAACACAGGTGTCTCTAATAAAATGGCCATTTTAGGAATATTTGGCAATTTTTTAAATTAAAATTATAACGCTGGAAGAGAATAAATATTTAGTAATTTATCAACACAGTTTCTGAAAAACCAATCCTCATATTAGCTATACTTCTGCACATACAGTATTATAGATGCACCTTCGGTGATCTGCTCCTTGGATTGCCCAAAATACTACAGAAATCTCGATCTACCCTATATATGCTATATGGAAAGAGCACCTTAATATAGGTGGAATAATGATCAAGAGAGTTGCTTCATTGTATAAGCATTAGATATTACTCTAAATATTGTAAGACTGATATTTGTGTAAGAAAATAAGCAGGTAGAAACAAATTTGATAATGCTCCAAGAGATGAAAATCTATGATTTTAATCCCTTTACCCTTGTTTCGTGTCATGCTCACATACAGGGACAAAGCTTTTCTAACTATGTTAATATACAAGTATGCATCACACTGTTATATTATAGAAAATTATAAGCACTGGGAGCTAAGGCAATTTCACACAACTCTCACTAATGCAGCTGCTTAATGCTCAGTTTACATTTGATTTTATCTAATAATGATGTCAACAGAGTTTACTTTTTGTGTATTTAATCCTATAAAGCACTAAGAGACACAATCCATATTTACATTATTTTATAATGTATCAGCTTGTTCAGCTTTAATTATTAAGTTGTGACACTTTCCATTTCTGCTATATTTCTGAATATATGCATTTTCATAACTAGTTTGTATTGACCGGATACTTTTTTTTTTTTTTGTGGGTGTGATTTCCATGAAAGTCTGGTTCATTAAGGCAGATGTGAAGATGCAAATTACATCCTGGTGTGGACCAAAACAATCGTACGCAGACCCTTTGGAAAAGGTGCTTTTGGTGCAGTACCAAGTGAACCCTGGAGCATTTCAAGTGAGATATAAATGTGCTCTGAAGCGGGACCAGTCTAACTACAGGAAATACTGTGCATGCTGTGGTGGTCATGCTAAGCACCTACTGTTGGTAATACAGAATTTCATTCACAACATTATGAATCATAGGTTAACATGAACATTAAAAACAATAAATAGGTACACATTCATTTGTACTTATGTGCATTTTTAACACAATTTGCATAAAACAACAATATCTAATCAATAAGAGCAAGCCAAGCACCTCATCAGCCCTACCACTTCTCATGCACGCACAATCAGACGATAGTTTCATTCATTTGTGATCAGATTGATCAAAACACCTACAAAGCTGTGCCCTGCGAGACCAACGAGCAAATCTCTAAAACCGTAAGAGTGATGTGCACAGGTGAGGTGAGGCATCCTCTTAATGCACCCACTAGATTAACATTTGCTACACGTCAAAAAATCCAAAATGAATATTATTAACAAATATACACAAGTGTTAAGACATTAGACATGAATCAAGATAAACCAAATTGAGGTTATGTTCATATGGTGGCTAATGAAAAGTAAGCACAGAACATCATACATTTAAATCAAATTTGCCTGCTACATCTACCATCATAAATGCCTTATTAGTACTTGACAGGTTTCTTGTGAGGCCCCCAAGATTTTCAAAAAGTGACATCTGCAGTTTGGTGCTGTGAGGAAATTTCTGCAAATGTTTGAAGTCCATCGACAATTTTTATTACAGATAATGTGGCATGCCAATCGGTGATAGCATAGATCATTGTCTCAGCCCTACACTGCACAGAACAATGTCTGTAATTGCTGCTTTGTAGTGTATCCACTTCACGCTGCCATCCCTAGTCTGCAGTCACAGTATTCAAGCAGTAAGAGACATTGGCACTCTCACTTAAAGTCCCCTGAGACTACGTTCACATTACCAGGCAGAAGTGACTCAAATCTAATGTTTTTAGGACTGTGTGGACAAAGAAATTCAATCTTTTCAAATCAGGTGCTCTTCACCTTCATTCTGTGTTCCTAAATTGGATACGCATCATATTTGTGGCCAAGCAACATGAATAAGAACAGTCAGACTGGAAGTCATGTTTTTTTTTGCCTATACACATTGGCTAAGCACTGTCATCAGCCTGCACCGACAGCATGGCAAAATAATGGAGGAGAGCTACAGCTGTGACAACAGTCACGGTCCCACCAATACTGGATCCTTTCTTGTACTGACACATCACTTGGTGCAGCAGTGCCAACAATAGCTGCAAAAACAGTAAAAGCTAGCTGTCTGGATTTGTTTTTTGCCTTTTTGACCAAACCATTTACAGCTGAAGATCTGTTTGTCATTCTCCAGGGTAAAATACATACACTCTGTTTAAGCACATCCATTTTATCAGTTTTAATAGTATGAGTCGTCTCACAAACAAGTTTTTTGTTGGTGGTGAAACAGATGACTCGTACGCAAATGTATCAATGAGGGTGAAGTGTGCCGTTTCAGAGAACAGATACATTTACATTATAGTTAGATACAGGTTACTTGTTCTTATGACTGTGAACCGCCAAGATAGGCAAATCCGATTCGAGTAAAAATATTGGAATTGAGAAATGAGGCTTGTAATGTGAACACAGCGTGAGAATTAGCACTTGGGAAATAGTGTGGAGAGGTGGGAAGGTTAATGGCAACCCATAGCCTTTGGTCAATTCACTGGAGAAAATAGCTGTGATGCTTGCAAGCTGTCCTATTAATAGTCTCTGACAACTGTGTAGAATTGCAGTAATAGATTAATTTCAAAACTAGCATTATGGATGCTCCTGAAGATGCATTCAATAGTTAAGAGAATTAAATACTTTTTAGGGAAGGGGCCCCAAGAAAGAAATAGGTATTCTGACTACATGGATAGGCCTTCCCTTACGTAATGCATTACCAAAATATCTCATGTTTAAATAGAGGTCCTCCACTGGATGTGATGAAGTCTACCAGAATCCCCCCGGATTACTTTTGTTCTACGCTTAAGCCATCCAGAAAACTGACTAAATAATATTCTTCTCAGTTATAAGGTATTCTGCATTTATCCAGAGCAGCTGTTTATTCATTTCTATAGGAAATGTTTTAGAAATGATCCATGGTCACCTTTGCTATTTCAACCTCTAGCAACACTTTGCCATTTATGTAATCAATCTATACTATCACTGTGGCCATTAATCAGGCGTAATATATTCAACTAGGGTGGGAAAGAACAATTTACAAATGCACGTTTCACATTACTAACATTAATCCAACCAACATTATTATGAGGATCTTAACAAGAACGCATCAAACAATGCCACCATTGAGGCTGATAGGCTGGCTAATGAAGATGTGATTAGAGGAAGTATCAGATAATAAAAAAAATAATGTCCTTCAAATCTACTGGCACACAATACCATGAAAAAAGGCCATTCCTATTTCATGTTGGCTTTTTATTTACATTGTAATTTTTCCTGTAATTGTTAATCACCTCAACATATGAAGCATGGTTCATACAATAAAAAGTTAATGTTGTAATCTTCAGTGAGCAACAGAAAATCAAGAATGATAAATATCAAATTTTAGAATGACAGGACATTTTTTTTTTATTCCAGGCAGCACTATAAAGAAAACATGCCAATCCACATTTAAACTTCTACAGTTAAAGTGAAGTGATGGTTATCAAGAACATTACAATTTACACAAACTACTGTTTGCTAGACAATGACAAAACAGCAACAAACACCTACAGTAACTATACTGATATATAAATGCAATATGTTAAACATTTCAAAATTAGTTACAGTATATACGATGATGTTAAGTAAACATGCCTTTAGAAATATGCAAAAACAGAGTGTAAAGTCTTACTTTGACTTTAATTGGATGTCGACTTCTGTTCCTGTGAGTTTTACATGTCCACAACCTTGTCACAAGGCAACTGTGTGGCTGAACGTTTATTAGCACCTTTGTTTTTATGACATAATAGGCACTTAAGATGGGTAAACTGGACTTTCATTATGCACATCAAATAGAACTTCGATGTTATTAAAGTGCAATGCAGGATTTCTCTCTATTATAAAAAGAAATCCTGGAAAACAAAAAGCAAGGCGACGATACGTGATCTTCTCGGAAGTTCTCGGTAGACATTTAAAAGACCCGCGAGACAAAAAAGACTTGCCACGGAGCGTCTTGCGGGGACCGTAAACATGAGACTTGGTGCCAAGAGATTGTCCCAGGGTCGTCTCGCGGGGACGTGGAATATGAGATTCTTGAAAGACACGCCCTACTTACAAAAGATATCATATAAGAGCACACTCATCAAAAAACAGTCAGTCGCACTAAAAGCACGTAGCGCACACAGATCCTGTGCTCTCAACACATATAAAGCGTATAAGGACAATACGGAGAATAGACACCCAAAGGTGTTTGGGAGAAAAAAATGCTGACAACAGATTATGAAAGCAGTGTAATTCGAAAGGCTCAAACAAACAATGGCGTGATACACATGCAGAGAAAGGTACAGAATATGAAAGGAGTAAAATTAGAAAGTATTGTAGCATACCAGCCAGGTTGAGGTCTTTTTGGTTTTAAATGACTGTTAGGTCCGATTGAAGGAGGGTGGAGTACAGCACGGAAGACTGATAGCGGGGTATTGATTGATGCAGTAAGGCGGGGGGTGAGACGCGGGGGATGAGAGATTGGAGATGATGCTAAAAAGTTGTGTTTGGGATTACGTAGTCAGCGATTGTTCAAGTAAAACTTTTGTGACACTTTATCATGTCAGTCGCTACAGTATCAAAGAAAAAATAGAAAAGATCGCATTACTGCAAAACAAAAGGTGATTACCCATCAGAACTAGGTGTAATTGAAAAAAAGAGCAGGACATATCGAGGTCAGAAATAAAAGGCAAAGAGTAGACAACAAAGTCACTTCGCATTTGCATCATTCAATGCACAAAACGTGGATTTACACAATAATAGATCATGCGCTATGAGAATCTGTGGTCCCGGAACAGTTAAAGCAATGACAAGTTGAATTTCAAAGAATACACAATTCGATCAGGTGTATATTTATGATCACGGAGAAGCGATGCAAATTTTAACAGGCAAAAAGAAAGGTAATGTATATATTCCGCGAATAACATTACACACCAAAGGAGATCATGATATGCCATTCGTATTAAAATGCTTACAGTTTACCGTGAGAATAGCTTTTGCTATGACAATCAATTAATCACAGGGACAAACATTACAAAAAGTCGGATTATTTATTAGAGAAACAGAAACAATATTCACTCACGGGCAGTTATACGTTGCGTTGTCACAATGTGTCTCCAAAAATATTGTTTTTAATGAAGCTTTTAAGTAAAAGTGCAAATAATGAAATTGAAACAATTCCAAAGTAAAAAAAATAAAAATAAAATTGTATATCCGATTAACCAAACACAGGGGTTGGCGAGCGAAGCCCCCTAGTTTTTTATTATTTTAAAACTTAACTCTGTGAAGTATCAAATTCTGTGCCGCCTACCTACAGATTAACATTTCTATTTCTAAATGAGCTGAAAGAGTGTCTTTAGGAACAAAAGACTTATTTTAAGATAGTACTAGGGGGCTCTGCCCCCTGCTCGCTTCGCTCACCCATCCCCGTGTTTGGTTTACCGGATATACAATACAATTTTTTGTATAGCTCAATTCCGAACAGCCCCCAGCCTTGACCCTCTAAGACCACCAGAAAACACTCCCCAAAAAAAAAACCCTTATGGGGGGAAAAAAAAAAAAAAAAAAAAAATTCGAAGAAACCTTGGGAAAGGCAGTTCAAAGAGAGACTCCTTTCCAGGTAGGCTGGGCGTGCAGTGCGTGTCAAAAAGAAGGGGGTCAATACAATACATAGAACAGAATAAATCCTCGGTGGTTGTCGGTGGCTGAATGCACACTAAAAATATGACTTTGGATCATTTCCTGTCTTTTTGCTGCTTGCAAGCTGCCTGTTCTGGTTGTCCTGGGAGCACATGATGCTAGATTAGATGTCTGTGGACTTGTTTTAAATGATGGCTCACTTCCTGGTCTCGCGTGACGTTGTAAAAACAATACTTCTTTATTTCTGGCCCCAGGCGTGGATAAATTCTTTCTTGCAGAACGTATAACGCTGCGGGGGGGGCTGCTGTCGCGCTGCCCTTCGATCTTTTTAAAGCCTGTCCAGCCGCTGTCCTTTTTGCTACTTTCTGTCTCTGCTGCTCGCGTTGTGATCGCTTCTCTGTGATCATAAATATACACCTGACCGAAATGTGTTTTCTTTGAAATTAAACTTTTCGTTGCTTTAACTGTTACGGGTCCACAGATTGTCATAGCGTATGTTCCATTATTGTGTAAATCTACGTTTTGTGCATTGAATGATGCAAATGCGAAAAGACTTTTTCTGCTCTTTTCCTTTTATTTCTGACCTCGCTTTGTCCTGCTATTTTTTCAATTGCACCTGATCCTGATGATTAATTTCCTTTTTTTTGCGCTAATGCTATCTTTTATTGTCAATGTTTCATTTATAATGTATTGTCCTTTAGATAGATAGAGATACTGTATTAATACGCTTTATATGCACTGAGACACCTGTATCTGTGTTTGCTGCTTCCCTTTACACTACTGATTTTTTTTTTGCCCATTCTCTTTCGTCTCGCGGTTCTTTTATTTGCCTTTTGTGATCTTAACGTGAAGATCACGTATCATCTCCTAGTCATTCATTCCACAGGATTTTTTTTATAATAGAGAGATTATATTAAAAGAAAACAAATTACAAAACAATGAATACTTAAAATGTGTGAAAAAAATACATCATGGGGAACTTAATATATTTAAAAAACGCTTCTGTTTTCAACATTCCAATAATGTTCCTATTATCTACTAGCTACAAAGATGTCTAAACTGGTAAATGTCAGCTTGTGACAAAAACAGCGTAAACAGAGCCATGGATTTCATATCACACTACGTACATACACCAGGCATATTACATTTATCATGAAGGCTGTACCTTAAAAATGAATGCCCCAAAGATTTGCAGAACTCTTCAAGTGCTAAAGCCTTTTGTCCATTCATATTGGATGCAAACCCAGGAAGAAAAATGACACCAGGGCTTTTTCCTTTTGTATTGTGGTAGGCTATTTTAGGAAGGTCTGGTCGACTTAAATATTGCACTGTCGACTTCTGTCTAGATCCTAAACGGAAAAAATAAGCAGATGTCTAGGTTATTTTAGCATCATTTACTTGTATATGAATGTATTATTGTCTTAAATTAAACTCTGTACATTATTAAAACAAGACACGACACACATACACAGAACATAAATAAGTTTACAAAGGTCAAACTAATTTCTAATGCAAACAATTTAAGGTTCAAAATTTCAATCCCACTATGTGAAACTACTGTAGCATGAATATTCTAGCTTTCAAGTACTTCTTGTTGTTTATAATATTAGCCTTTTGTGGGTCAAAAAAAATCTTGAACCCTACTTATCAATAACAGCATTTGTCCTCTAATCATGGAGATCTATGTGCATGAAATGAAAACCAGGAAAGGTTCCTGACTTTTAATCCAATTCACCATTCACTGTTCTGATATTGTACTGTACCTGGTTTTTTTCCAACCACTTTCCATCTTTCTCAATGATTTCCATCCTGTACAATAATAAACAAATTGAAACTCAATAATCCAATGAATGATCCCCACCCCAAAATAATTACTGATTGTAAATATAAAAAATAATTACATATAAAATCAATAAATGATACCTGACCAGACAAAACATCTACAGAGACAGATCAATTCTACTATGACTCTTTTGCAAAGAGCTCTTCAAAAGTAAATATTGTTTGCTCTAATGTGATCGCTGTGCATACTCTGTGTATGGGGAAGGAGATTTTGTTGTCATTATAATCCCTTCATGTGGAAGGAATGGTGGTACAGTTGTTAGTACCACAGTGCCACGGCTCCAGGCTCAAATCCAGTCTTCATCTCACTCTGATCAGCTGATCTAAATCGGCTTAGTGAGTTCAAGGGCACTTTAGCACCTCATCCAAGACTGATACTGCCTTTTACCCAAACACAGTCCGGATAAGCTTCAGCTTCCTGCATTCCTGATTTGGACTGGCAGGTTTTCAGAAAAAGAATGACAAACTGAGCCTCTTAGACATACTGTATTCTACATTAAATGTAATTTTTATGTATGTTTCAGGTTTTTTGCAAGGATAAAGAATGCTATACACTAAATATTTTCACCTGCATCATGTAAGAAAAAGCATAAGGTAATAAGAAATACAGGCATGTACAAAAGAATTAATGGCCATTACACTTTAATTTTTATTTAATCAGATTAGGTTAAAGGAGTTCCTGGTTGCTTAAAATGCTTCAAACAGCAAACAAAAAATATATAAATACATACGTACATACACATACAAAAAAAAGAAAGTGAATTCAGAAAATACTCGGACCGCTTCACTTTCTGCATACTTCAATAAGTGACAGATTTCAGTTTTTTTTCCATTTGCATATCTTCCTAAAAATATTTTCAGTGTTGCATTCTGGGTTATTGAGTGGAGACTGTTGGGCAAAAATGGTAAATTTACCCTTTTAAAATTAAATCAACACAATAAAAAGAGTGAATAAAGTGAAGGGGTCTGAATGCTTTCTGAATTCACTGTATGTATTTATTATATGGAGAGATTTAGGTGTACATGAAGTGAAACGACACTTAATGCCATTATTCATAGCTGAATTAAGTGGGCACAGAAAATAAATTATTTTATTGGGTGCAAGAAATATTTTAAGTCCTCATTCACATGTTACAGGAGCATACCATCGTTATTTAAAGGGTTACTGGGTTGTGGAGTAGAAACCAGAGACATCCTCTAGCAAATGTAGTCCAGCCCTAGGAATTTGTGGATTGTCCTTATCCTGCCTGTGGTTCCAATATCCACATTCTGTTAGTAACAAATATGTTCTGAAACTGATCGGGTAAGGAAGACATGTTTCAAGGTAAGTAGTTGTACAAGTGCATCTCAATAAATTAGAATATCACTGAAAAGTCAATTTCAGTAATTCAATTCAAAAAGTGAAACTCATATTATATAGATTCATTACACACAGAGCGATACATTTCAAGCATTTATTTCTTTTCATTTTGCTGACTATGGCTTAGAGCTAATGAAACCCCAAATTTCAGTATCTCAGAAAATCAGAATATTAATTAAGACCAATAAAAAAAAAATATTTTTAATACAAAAATGATGGCCTACTGAAAAGTGTGTCCATGTACGCACTTAATACTTGGTCTGGGCTTTTGTTTGCATGAATTACTGCATCAATGCGGCGTGACATGGAAGCGATCAGCCTGCGGCACTGCTGAGCTGTTATGGAAGCCCAGGATGCTTTGATAGCGGCCTTCAGCTCGTCTGCATCATTGGGTCTGGCGTCTCCTGTCTTCCTCTTGACAATACCCCATTAGGTCATGCAAGTTTGCTGGCCAATGAAGCACAGTGATACCATGGTCATTAAACAGGTATTGGTACTTTTGGCAGTGTGGGCAGGTGGCAAGTCCAGCTGAAAAATGAAATCGGTATCTCCATAAAGCTTATCAGCAGTGGGAAACACAAAGTGCTCTAAAATTTCTTGGTAGACGGCTGCACTGACTTTGGATTTGATAAAACACAGCGGAGCAACACCAGCAGATGACAGCACTGACTGTGGAAACTTCACACTGGACCTCAAGCTACTTGGATTCTGTGCCTCTCTACTCTTCCTCTAGACCAGGGGTGTCGAACTCCAGTCCTGGAGGGCTGCAGTGGCTGCAGGTTTTCATTCTAACCATCTTCTTAATTAGTGACCAGTTTTTGATGCTAATTAACTTCTTTAGCCTCAACTTTAATTAGCTTGACTCAGGCCCCTTAGTTGTTTTTTCCTTAATTAGCAGCCGGACAGTAATGAGACATAAAACAAGCAGGACATGACCAGCTCACCTGTACTCATAAACCAAATCTGAAAATAAAGTTGAAGGTCTCAGTAATGTTGATCCCTAAGGTTAACAAAACATTTTAGGAGTTCTTAGAAAAAAACAGAATATCAACAGTTTTGGAAATGTCTGCTGTGGCAAAAAGAGAGCAGCGACAAGCCATGGAATTGAATAACGGGTTTAATTAACAACAAGAATCAGCATCTCATTACGGAACCGGTTGGAGTTTGAAGCCCCAATTTAGCTGGTCATCTGTTGGCTCGTTTCACGTCTCATTTCTGTTTGGCTGTCATTTAATACTTAAGACTTAATCCTTAAAAACAGGGCTATTAAAATAGAGGGAAAAGAAGTTAATTAGCAGTGAAAACTGGACACTGATTAGGAAAATTGTTAGAAAGAAAACCTGCACCCACTGTGGCTCTCCAGGCCTGGATTTTGACACCTGTACTCTAGACTCTGGGACCTTGATTTCCAAATAAAATGCAAAATTTACTTTCATCTGAAAAGATGACTTTGGACACCTGAGCCAGTCCGTTTTCTCCTTCACCCAGGTAAGACGCTTCTGACGTCGTCTCTGGTTCAGGATTGGCTTGACACATGGAATGTGACAGTTGTGGCTCATGTCCCAGATATGTCTGTGTGCGATTGCTCTTGAAGCACTAACTCTAGCTGTAGTCCACTCCTCGTGAAGGTGCTTGTGCACCTTTTTCTGCCTTATTTTTTCCTCCTACTCAACTTTCCATTAATCTGCTTGGACACAGCACTCTGTGAACAGCCAGCTTCTTTAGCAATGACCTTTTGTGGCTTACCCTCCCTTGTGGAGGGTGTCAATGGCAGTCTTCTGGACAACTGTCAAGTCAGCAGTCTTCCCCATGACTGTGTGACCTACTGAACTATACTGAGAGACCATTTAAAGGCTCAGGACACCTTTGCAGATGTTTTGGGTTAATCAGCTGAGTGGAGTGTAACACCACCAGTCTACAATATTTAACCTTTTCACAATTTTCTGAGATACTGAATTTTGAGTTTTCATTACCTATAAGCCATAATCAGCAAAATGAAAAGAAATAAACACTTGAAATATATCACTCTGTGTGTAATGAACCTATTATATGAGTTTCACTTTTTGAATTACAGAAATAAATTACCTTTTCAATGATATCCTAATTTATTGAGATGCACCTTTTTTAACTAGTCATGGTACCACTGTGACAACAATGATCCAATAAACCTTATATAATCGTGTATAAGCTTATGATGCTTAAGAGTATTTGAAAATCTTGAAATATGTACAAACATACAAATGTGTGTCCAATGTAAATCATTAAAACTCTTGTCAGAACTTGTAACTACAGTTCCTTTGACAGTTTAATCCAACTCTGGGTCATAAAATGCCAGAGCTTATTCCTGCATAGGACACGGTAACATCCACACTTGCAGAAGCACTCATTCAGGTAAGCACAAAATTTAAAGGAGCCAATTAACCCAACCTAAAACTGAAGAAAAACTCACATCTAGCACAGTGGGAACTTGCAGAGTTCATACTGAGGGAGAGCGGGCCACCACATGGCTTTAGCATGGTGCCTACAAATCTTACACTTTGTTTTGTTTTTATACTTTTGGCACAACTGCAGTGGCACTAGCAGAGGAGGCCCTAACAGACCATTCAAAAAAAAAAATCGGCAGGTGTTTTTTTTTTACTAATTTAAAAGCTTCTCTCTGGCAACTTAATGTCTTTACGGAAAGGCAAACCGTTGTTCGATGCGTTATGAATTCACACAAAATGTAATTCTGACGTTCACGTATAATCATAATACAGTCTTCAAATACACATTAATCACAAAACAAATACCAAATGCTTAAACGTTTAGTAAATACATTACTTATTCAGTCACAATGGAGGAATTACTTTCATATCAGAGAAAGGCTAATGGTCAAGCACATTTTTTAAAGAGCAAGTGTCAAAAGATTTTAAGCAAATTTGCAAATTGCAGAAGCATGCATTACTTTGCTCGGTACGTGACGCAGTTACAGCATTCAATAAAACCAGCAAACAAAACATTTAAGCAATTACATATGTTTTAAAATTAGCCCAATGTAACAAATACCTGTGTGATATGGCTCTCAACTAGTCGTTTAGGACACTTTATCTAAAATCTACTTTCAACTCGGTTTGGTTCAATTCGTATTGTAAAAGCTCCGATCTGTTCATATCAACGTAACATCCAAAGATTAGACTCCTTAAGGAGTTTAGCATCTTCAAGTAACATAAACGGGACTGCTTTCAAAATAAAAATGGCATTTCGCTTTTCTTTGACCTGTTCCAAATCACTTTTCACTTGAAATATAAATGTTAACACTTAGGAAATCGGATTATACCTTATACATGTATAGTATACATTAGCGGTAGTGTACGGCTGCGTCAGCATGCATCAGCAGAGGGAAAAAAAAGTTAAAGGTTATTTCTGTCCAGAAAAGGAAAGTTGTTTTATTTTTTTTCTAAATTGCGTTTCGTCTGTTTAGCTTTCATCAGATGTACACATACGTAAACAAACTGTCTACAAATAAGGAATACTGTAAATTTAGCCAAAGCATCCCTGCCAAGGGTACATACATTTTTCTCCACTTTTAAACTACTCTAGCGTGTGAGCCTCTCATCCGACGAATTTACTATCAAATAGACTACGGGCAAGTAAGTTTGAAAAATAAAACAATTTAAAATTATTCAACGTTTTCGGCCTAATAAAATTGCAGAGAGAAAAAACAAACAAAATCACGTGAATTTCTCATCTATGTTCAATATTTCGGCCTCATTATTGCGCTGTCGCTTGGGACTTGTCTAGTTAAAACAATGTCCTTAACACTGGCGCTTTTCTGTCTCCACATTCGTCTCTTTTGACTAACCTCCGAATTGAGTCATATCTTGTTTAGTTCTGGGTGTCGCTGTCACCCACATCGAAGTCCTCGCAACTCCAAAACGCCAGCCCTTCAGAATGCTTGCTGCCATAGCCGATTATCACCATGAACGCGATGCAAAGGCACGTTTCAGTGTAAACATCGCGAGAGCGACTTCAGCGGAACGTGCGCCACCTGCCGTTTAAAGAGCGGTTCTACGGATCCTGTAAGGCTTCAGTTCTAAGCGCCACAGGAATCTCGATCTCTATGATTTGTTTTTCAGGAAATGGTTAAATAGACTGAATTTGTCCGTTCTCTATACTAAATACCCTCGTTGGTTGTAAACTACTTGTACCAACCCCCGAGACAGGATATTTGTTAATAATTGGTCCATGCATCCACGTGTATATATATATATATATATATATATATATATACGTAATTTCCATCCGTCCGTTTACTATATTTGCGTAATCCCAGCAATATCTACTTGTAGAGCCACAGTCCCATGTCGGTGTCTGTGGTGCGCCCTTGTATTTCTGCGCTTCTGGTGCCCCATTCACGCAGCCAAAGTCAAGACAATTTACTACACACCTTTTAATCAGCCAGTGTTAAAAGCTAACGAGCTTACACGAGAAGTGTTAAAATCTGTGTGATCATTTATAATTGGCAATCGTCCATAAATCTTAATCTTGCAATTCTTTCCACAGACGCAACATTAACGTCTTTGGGGTTTTTTTTGTAATCTTTATCTTTATACAGTTGTCTTTGAATACAAACAGAATCAAACACAATAAGTGTTTTTTTAATATGTGAATTTCCCCATGGGATTAATAAAGTATCTATCTATCTATGTAATAAGGCCTGTGCATTTCCCTTGTAATTTTATGTAGTAAACCAGGGTAATAAAATATGAACAAAATACACAAAAAGAAACAGGGCCACTTCTTCTTCTTTCGGCTGCTCCAGTTAGGGGTTATCATTGGATCATCTTCTTCCATATCTTTCTGTCCTCTGCATCTTGTTCTGCTACACCCATCACTTGCATGTCCTCTCTCACCACATCTATAAACCTTCTCTTAGGCCTTCCTCTTTTTCTCTTGCCTGGCAGCTCTACTCTTAGTATCCTTCTCCCAATATACCCAGTGTCTCTCCTCTGCACATGTCCAAACCAACGCAATCTCTCCTCTCTGACTTTGTCTCCAAGCCATTCATCCTGAGCTGATCCTCTAATGTACTTGTTTCTAATCCTGTTCATCCTCTTCACACCAAGTGCAAATCTTAGCATCTTTAACTCTGCCACCTCCAGCTCTGTCTCCTGCTTTCTGGTCAGTGCCACCGTCTCCAACCCATATAACATAGCTGGTCTCACTACTCCTGTAGACCTTCCCTTTCACTTTTGCTGATACCCGTCTGTAACAAATCACTCCTGACACTCTTCTCCACCCATTCCACCCTGCCTGCACTCTCTTTTTCACCTCTCCTCCACAATCCCCATTACTCTGTACAGCTGATCCCAAATATTTTAACTCATCCACCTTCACCAACTCTACTCCTTGCATCCTCACCATTCAACTGCCCTCCCTCTCATTTACACAAATGTATTCTGTTTTGTTCCTACTGACCTTTATTCCTCTATTCTCTAGGAAAATAATTATAATTACTACAGTATTAAATTCTTACAGTCCAAAACAAACCCAAGTAAGGCACAGCATAATGCCTTTTAGCTCTCTGTACAAAAGCAAGATAATGTATAAATCTGAATAGAGTGCAGAACAAGAAAATAAAAAATAAGTAAAGGACAAAATGGCTCTTATTAAAAATAAAAACCTTTACCTACTAACAGAAACTGTAAGAGTTCTGCTGGCAATGATCTGGCAGGACCGGGGCTTTATCATCATCAGAGATGTGAATGATGGCCTCTTGCTCATAAGCACCTCCACTTGAATGACCACATTAGATATGCCCCTCAGACCTGGCCAAGCTAATAGCTTCTTCTCTGCTAATGCTAAATCTGGATGGTTGTGATGCTGTACCATTTCTAAGAAAAAAAAAGTAGAAATTTAATCAAAATTTATAACATGACTGCATTTCTGACTTTTGTTTTCTTCTTATTTTAACACACCCACTAAGCCAGATGTTCTCAACCTTCTTTTACTGAGGGCAGCAGCTCTGGTGTCAACAAGATCATTGCGCCATGCAATAAGAAATTAACTTGTTTCCTTGAAAAGGACACTACATGTAACGCTTACACATGTTACTTGGTAATGACAGCAATAGTTGTTTAATAATTATTGATATCTTCTTTAAAGTAATACACATACTGAACTAAGAGAAAAAAGAACACCTTTTCGCAAATAGCCAGGAACAAAATCTGCCCCCAACACTCAATTAGTAATTAAACAAAAAAAATGTCCCGCAATTTACTTGAATAGCTCTTGTACATAAAATTGTTAAAGTTTTTCACAACTAATGCATGCTTGTATCAGTAAGCTTTCTGACGCTGTCTATTGATGATTTTGAATAGTGAAAACAGGGAGCAATTTTCCACATCTGTATTTTGTAATTGACAGTTACCAAAAGAGTCGAAAAATGGTTACTTGTGCTTAATGACTGGACTGCATGTTATATTTCAGAAGTGGAAGGTGGTAAAGGATCGTCAATAGACTTGGATGGAGTTTGACAAAAAAGGATAAAACAGAAGACTACGCTATCAGATTCTTTGGGGGTATTTTCACCATGTTTTAGACAAAAAACAAACCATAAAGACAAATGCACAAGCAAACAGGTGAAGAGCAACTGGATAACTGGACTGGACTGCAGCTTGCAAACAGCTGAGTAAACCACAGCATAAAGACTTGCGATTGTGTGCAATTTGAAATTATTTCTACTCATGATATATGCAACTGCTGTTCAATGTGAAGTATGCTTAAAGTATCTGATCTGACAGACATACCTTATTAGAGGATTGCAAGCCTTTAGCCTGAAGACTATTTGTGTTTCCCGGTTTGAGAATCCCTGCACTAAGCTGGTGCTCACTCATTTCATTTCCCCAAGTGGTGCCACCACTGGTTTACAGAAATCAGACACCCACTTGGGAACTTTATTTTTGGGTGTTTTTGTTTCATTTTCTCTCTCTTTTTTTTTGTTTGATCCTATCAACAAATACACATGTAAAGTCACATACAGCCACTGAGATGCTTGTGAGCCCAGTTTTTCCTGTTTCGGGTGTGAGGTTTCTTCTGAACTCTTTTAGGACACCCCTCCAAAGGGATGGCACACCGAAGTGTGTCTGTGGGGGAGGTGGGCTGCTTGTCTGTTGCTGAGGCAACCACAGGTTCGCAGTTCAGCAGCAGAGCGCCATGGAAACAACTATGAGCCAATCAAGATCGTGCTATACACGCCTGTCGGCAATTGGTGATGCAGGGCACATTGTAATGCAGGGAATAGTATTACTTGCCCACTAACATGGCCCCGACTCTGCCCGATTGCTGTGTCTGTGTGTAGTAGAGTTGTAGCTCCCGCTGCAATAAATAACCATGCTGTTCCTATTTCAAGTTGAATAAAGCTGGTTTTGCTAAAATACCAATACTCAGCCTCGTGTTGTGGGGTGCAAGACAAAGACTCACACGTCACAAGGGTTTTTGCTGCCTTCAAGTCCTCCCACCCTGTGGAAGAATAAGTTTAGGGTTACACAGCATTAATCTTTAAGAAATAGCATAAAGGGTTAATAAATGTCAGAAAAGTGATGAAGATCAAGTGGACAACAAAATATACACTGAAATATAAGAATTGGTTTAGGAAAAATACTGAGATGGTCAAGTAAATAAAGAATGTACCAGAAGAAAGGTTGATGTAATATACAAAATGTACTGAAGGGATGACTAAGAGATGACTAAGAAATCAGCAGATGTACTATAAGCAACATGAATGGACAATTGTTATATGCCCAGAAAGTTCAAGGGTAGTGGCTCATCTCAAAAGGTATAAGAAGAACCACAATATAACATAATAGACTTTTATTTTAAATAAATCATTTGGGTGTAAACCAGCGAACCAACCAGAGTAAAATGTATGCATTAATTGAGACTATATGTAAATTCAACAGTTTATAAAATGAATCTCTATTCTTTGTTTCTCTGACCATTCTGGCCATAATGTAACAGACTGCTTTTGAAGAACGCTCCCAGCAAGGCATTTTGCAGAGGAGTAATTAAAAGATACAATGAACAGCTCTTCTCCTGACTGGTTACTGAATTGTCCTGTTAGAGGATGGTTCTTTCCTTAATAAGATGTTAAATTTCTACCAAAACCCACACACACAATTGTCCATATAGTTAATCTGGCCCTGGCTTAGTCCAATTCATGGCAATCAAGACCAGAGCCTATCCAAGTGGCACTGTGCTCAAGGCAGATAAAAATCAGCACTGGGTGCCTGTCCATCGCAGGCCACACTCGTGTAACCGCTGCCATTGGAAACATGTAAAACTGCCGGTTAATATAAGGCACATGTCTTAGGATATGTGAGAAGTAACAGAGTTCCACTAGGAACAGAGAACGCGTCACCTCAATACAGCCTTGACCTGGCTTGGACTTGAACACAGGCACTATGAGGAAGACAAACTAAAGAACGACTGAGCCACTGCTGTATCTGACAGGCAGTAAGTTCATCCATTAAATTTCAAACTCATTTGTGCAGATCAGGTTTGTGGGGAGTTAGTCTGTTTCAGCAGACCTGGGTTCTGTAAGGAATGCTGTTTGACTGTCATCAAGGTAGTATAAAATAATGGAACATAGTAATACCTGTATAATATAGATATTGAATAGTTGCAAAACATAGTAATAATGGGTAATATAAAGATTTGAGAGTTGTTAAACTTAGTACACACTAGTGTATGCCAACAAGGTGTAACATCAAGTCAGTAAACGTAGAAGAAATAAAAAAATAAAACTGCCTTGCCTTACCAAGTAACACTAAATCTAAATTCCTGTAGTATTCTTAAAAATGACACAGAATATAAGAACAATTAAGTCAGAGAAATATCTTATAGAATGATCATCAGCCCAAAGGTCCACTCCTGTTTGCAGACATGCCACTGAAGACATGAGTGATGGAGGGCACAGCGTATCCTGACTTTGTTCATATCTCAGCCACACATCTGCCTTTCACATGATGACACCATCAAAAGCCTGAGGCCTACAAAAATCACCAAAGGTAGAGGGGAACCTTTAAAACTCCTGGCCTAAATGAACAAAACTATACATATGTAAATTATTGAAATAGACAAGGAATGCTTAGGAACATCCAAGAATAATGTGAAAGTAGGAAAATATAAAATATATAATTTTCAGAACAAAGATCCGACTTAAGAAATAACCAAGCTAAATACTAAATAAACCAAAAAAGGCAATACACTAACAAAAGTAAGTCTGCAAATTCCAAGAGGAGTAATCAGTAACAAGAGCAAAACGGAAATAATCAAATGGAGTTCAGACCCTGAGTTTGTGGATTAAAATTGTGCTACTGATACTGTGTGACCACGAGCAAGTCACTACACCTACCTGTGCTTGAACTGGAAAAACAAAAGAAACATAAATAATTGTATCACACACATGTTGTAGGTTGTCTTGGATAAAAAAGTATCAGCTATAACGGGAAAGGGAGGAAAGCATAATGGAACTAAAAAGCATGAGCAGAAAATTGAATCCTCAGCTAAGAGTGGGCAATGCAATCAAGTTGGAATATATGGGACTTTCATGTTCTGCCTGAATAATTACACAGAACACAGAGAAATAGGCAGAGGCCAAATTACAAATAATACAAACAAAAGGAATAAAAACAAACAAAGGAGTGGTGAAAATTATAAGATTTATCCATCCATTATCCAACCCGCCATATCCTAACTACAGAGTCACGGGGGTCTGCCGGAGTCAATCCCAGCTAACACAGGAATTACAAGATTTACATAAAATGAAAAACAAGAAAAAACAAAGACGCAATTGTCAGAATAAGAGAATGAAAGTTACTCTTTATTGAATTTTCTGATCTTGACCAACACATCAGAAAGAGAAATTGGCAGGGCGCTTAATATGACAGCTGTGTTAAGATGTTGTAAACTTTGTGCTATTTAATGTTGTGTGTGGTACTGGCAGTCAAGTAAGGTGTGGATTACATCTTGAGACAGTCGAAAACTTCCGTCCCTATGCATTCCTTCATATCAGCAGCTTTACTGATCCAATCAACTGTCAAGCAACCTCTGTTTTAGCTGAACTTCAGTGTTTCATTGACCCTTGAGACAGAGAGTAGTACTACATTTTATTGCCTTTCAGTTTAAATTTTCTTCTTTATCGGTACTTTCCAATGCACAGATTTACATATTATGGGTTGTCTAGACAAAGGCATCTCCCAAATACCTTCTTGCTGTGCATAAAAGATCAATTAGAGCTTAATACTGTGTGGACATCACAAGTTATTGTATCTTGAAGCCAGGGAATGATGACATGTTGTGGATTCATTTTTGCATCCTTAACTGGGAACAGGCAATGTGGAGAAAACTAAAATGTGATTAGTAGGCAAGCAAATGCAAAGCTTGAAAATCACACAAAGGCCTGATAAACGCTACAGGACAGGCAACACTCAAAGATCTGTGCACAAAAAAGCGATGAGTGAGCATCAGTGAGTATAACTAGCAACCTGAAAAACCTTGGGTTCAAGTGTGTGCACTGAGAGTAAAAGTAACAACTGAGCACAAAGTGGCCCTCATTAAATGATGAGTACTACAAGAAAACACACAACACCAAACAGCAGACACATACTGCATTTGTACGTTGACATATACAGTATGCACACATAAAACAAAACACAGACACAACTTATATGAGGCAGGCCCTGGAATATGGCAGTCTTGTCCGTAGTGTACGTGTCTTAGATTTGTCAAGTTAGTGGTGAATGTTCATGACATTATTATGCGGTTTCTAACTCTATGGGGTACTGCATCATTATCAGAAACTGAAAGATGTTAAGCACAAGGGCAACATACTATAAATATCTACGGTTCAGTTTAGTTTAAGTTAATTTATTTGTGCTTTAAAGTACAGTAATATTGCTTCACTGTCATTTAATTAAGAAGTTTGAAATATTTCCATATATATATATATATTGTGACGGACAGCCGGGTCCCATGCCCGGCCGGGACGCCTCTGCTGCATACGTCCCGGGGGAGCCATCATGGACATTGCAGTACCTTCCCCGGGGCGCTTGGGGGCAGTCTCCCTGGCCGTGGATCCCTCCTCAATCTTCCCCGTGGCTCCATGGGACATGGAGTCCACCACAGCAGCCCGGTTGGGAGATGGGGTGGCCGCTAGGGGGTGCTGCGGAGAACCAGCCACCACACTGGACGGTTTATCAGCCCCACCCGGAGGTGCAATTAAGACCAGCTGGTCAGGCACCTGGAACACTTCCGGGTGGGGTATAAAAGGGCCTGCCTCCCAGCAATCGGGGCCAGAATCGGGAGGAAGAGGACGAGGTTGCCTGGGAGGAGTGGTGGAGGAAGGAAGCGTTTGGTTTGTGTGGGTTTTTGTGCTTGGACTGTGTTGGGCCTGTGGGACACGGGGAAGACGTGTGCCCACGGCTGAAGAAATAAAATAAAAACCCTTGAGTGTGAACACATGCCTCTGCGTGGTCTGTGCCGGGTCGGGCGCTATATAGCGCCTTATTCACAATATATATATATATATATATATATATATATATATATATATATATATATATATATATATATATATGAATGACCTCCAAAGAGCGCTGAGACGTTTGATATCGTGAACGTGTCTGCAAAAACTGGGGTCTCCTGCCCAGCAAAAGTCGAGCAGCCGGCGCGCGCGCATAGCTGTGCCGGCCTTTGAGACGCTGACTGCGCTTCTGCCTTATGTCAAAGTGAGCACTTTTAATTTTTTTCATCCTCCCCCTGAGCTATAGCCCAGACAAGTGCAAACACGGGACCCCTTTTCTACACCGCGGCAAACTAATATTAAGGCGATTCGCACTTTCTTTTGCACGTATACGATTATGAGGTCATCAGCTCGGATTATGAAGACACGCACACGAGTGGAGGGCTGACAGTGCCATCACAGCCGATTAATGGCAGGGACGTCTCACCAGTCTACACAAGACCCACCGCGACTGTCCCCAAAAGGCGATCATAACGTCACCGAACACATCTCTCTATACTATATAAAAGAAAAAGGCAACTTTCCTTTCTTTACACCTTTTTTCCGTTTATCCCAAACCAAAGCCTTTCTCTCTTAACACTGCAGAGGACACAAAACTGTGTTAAAGAAGCTATGAAAAAGATTTGTTTCTTACTGCATCAATAAACAGCTCGTCTTCTTCTTTATCTGAGACCTGACACACTGCATGCACGGGTTTTTTTTTTAACACTGTCTTCCTTTAGCGGGACATTCACTTTTTCCACCGTGTGCTTTGTTTCTGCAGTAGCTGCAGTTATGAATAATATGTTTGTATGTATCAGACGCTTCATATTTTTTTGCTGCCTTTTCAATTGTGTAATTCGGTTTTTGTTCAGCGGTCTTCGGAACTGTTGCTTTTTGTCTGTGCACTGCGTCAGTTCACGTGAGTCGCTCGGTGTACATGCATCGAAGTTTCCCAGCTGTGCTGGTGCCATGTCATGCTATGTCCATGGCTGTATCTAATGTTACCTAAGTCCCGGCAGTTAAAACTTTCTCTCGCAGTTTCACTGAGTTTGTGCCAAACACCACCCTGACCATCTCATCTTCCTCTGCATAAGCACAGTCCTTCACCCGTGAATATTTAACCGTGGCAGTTTGCTATTGGATTGCCGCTGACGGACGGCCTTATATGGGCAGGCACTAAATTACAAAAGCCAGCGGCAGCCTGTCTATGAACTTAATTTAAAGTTTAGGTTTACATCGTGCTTTGTTTCCGAAGTAGCAGAACTCATGAATATGGTTGTATATGTCACTCGCTCGCTTCTTATTGTTTCGCTGCCTTCTCAATTATATAATGCATGTTTTCTTCAGCGCTTTTTGGAGGTCTTCCTGGTTTTCTATGTACTGCGTGATTACGTGGGAGGCGTGATGATGTCACACGAAACTCCGCCCCCATGGCGTTCAAGTTCATCTCCATTACAGTAAATGGAGAAAAACAGCTTCCAGTTATGACCATTACGCGTAGAATTTCGAAATGAAACCTGCCCAACTTTTGTAAGGAAGCTGTAAGGAATGAACCTGCCAAATTTCAGCCTTCCACCCACACGGGAAGTTGGAGAATTAGTGATGAGTCAGTCAGTGAGTGAGTGAGTGAGTGAGTGAGTGAGTGAGTCAGTGAGGGCTTTGCCTTTTATTAGTATAGATACTAGCAGAATACCCGCGCTTCGCAGTGGATAAGTAGTGTATTAAAGTAGTTATGAAAAAGAAAAGGAAAAATTTTAAAAATAATGTAACATGATTGTTAATGTAATTGTTTTGTCATTGATAGGAGTGTTGTTGTCATATCTATATATATATCTATATCTATATATATATATCTATATATATCTCCTTTGGGGTGCGAGCGTATCTGTTCAAGTTCTATTTAAATTTTAAATATAAGTAATTTTTATTTAGTCGACAGAAATATGTTTGGTAGGAATGAAAGGTAAGTTTAGTCAGCATTGCATAAACTTTTCTTCACCCTAGAAATTTAAAGAGTAAATTCAACTTACATTCATACCAAAGATATTTCTGTCGACTAAATAGAACCTACTTATATCCAAATTCGAGCTATTGAGCTGTTGCCTGACTGGATATGTCACCCTCGCTTCGCTCTTACTTTTTAACCGTTCATGTAATCATGGCTAGTCGCGAAAAAATTAGAACATGGAAGGAAGATCACACTGAGTATGGCTTTACCAAAATAATTATTGATGGCGAATAAAGTATCCATTATTCATAAAGCTTCAATTGGCGATCTTTTTTTCTGCGTTAAACTCATAGTTTTTCATACTTCTTCTCAAAGGAAGGGGGTGCGAGGGTAAAATGAATCGGGAAGCACTGATTTATATATATTGAATATACTGAAATAGTTTTACTGTCAAATAATGCAAACAAAATGCGGCACGTGTTTCGCCCTAATTCTGGGCTCATCAGGCGTACACACTCACTGCACCCCCTCTCGGGAATCGAACCTCGGACGTCAGCGCTAGAGGCAAAGCCTCTCGTGTTGCACCACGGCGTGTGTTTTGTTTATTTGACAGTATGTAGATCGGGATATATATATATATTGTGGTCGATAGGGGCGCTCTCGCTCCCTTGAACCCCTGATATACGGGAGGCTCCCCACCAAATCGCCGCACGTAGTCCCTCAGCTTCTCCAACGCCGCTTTGGCTACCGCTCCCAATTCCCTGACGATCTTCTCAATGGTCGTCAGGACCTGTAAACAACTCTTTACGGGCTCGATCAAGCGCTCGAGTTCCCGCAAGTCAATATTATGTATTTCGACCGGCAGAAGACTTACTTCCTTGTCTGTCTTCTCTGCCGGCCGGGAGCCAATGAGCACGCCCGCTTCTGGCACAGGCTCTGACGGGTCTCGCGGAGGCTTCTGGGACTTGGAGTTCTCTTTGGACGAGGATCCCTCGTGGTAGGTCACGTGTCCCTCGCCGGCACCCGTAATGAAGAAGTCCTTTTCGTTGTCCGTCTGCCCGCACAAAAGTGCCACACCATCTTCGGGAGATTCTCCTGCATCCCGCAGAACTTCCGGATGATCTGTTCCGAGGTATGTGCACGGTACAAAATGAGTAATTTTAAATAGATTATCTATTATATTTCCGGCACATACCTCGTTGTAATTTAGTCCTCTCCCGATCCGTGTAGTCGCTCTGTCGCTCATCCCGAGTGTCGGCCATGACGAACATGGAACTTCCGCTGGTGCTGTTGGTCTGCTTGGTCTTCTTCTTCCCCATTAAGGACTTAAAAATAGGGTTAGGGGCGATTTTCTGCGTGTCTTGACGCTGTCTTCTTGGGGTATTCTGTCCACAATAAAAATTTTTAAATTCAGGTCCTCCGCCAAACTGACGGCCAGAGAATCCTGCCAGCTACACCAATTGTGGTCGATAGGGGCGCTCTCGCTCCCTTGAACCCCTGTCCACGACTCCAGACACCAGGTAAAAGTCCAACAATTGACTTTATTTAATCTCCACAGTGCACCAAGCACACTCTCCACCACAATACTCATTAAACTTCACAAAAACTAACAATAATACAATCCTCCAGCTCCCAGACGCGTTGCCACCCTTCCACCCAGCTCAGCTCATTGTCTGGGAGTTCCCATGATCCTTTTATACTCCCTGACCCGGAGGTGTTCCTGCCCAACAGTCCACAAGTCCTTATTCCTTCCGGGTCAGGGTAAATAGTCCTTTTCTTTTCAACCCGGAAGCCCGTCGCTCTTCCTATGACGAACTTCTGGGTCATAAGGTACAAAGAACTCTTCGATCCTCCCTGCAGCTCCCTCTCGTGGCCCCCATGGCATCCAGCAGGGCGGTGCATAAAAACTCCATTGTCCATGATGCCCTGCTGGTCTTCTGGGAACCTCCATGCTGCAAGGAGGGCTCCACCTGGTGGCTTGGGGGTATTGGCCGGGGTACATAGCCGGCCATATCTTACTCTATATATATATATATATATATACTCCTGTAGCCACAATAAATGCCTTTATTTTATAGACAAACCAGGGATGAAGAACTTCATTTCTACTGCAGCCACAGCCGCGACACACATAAAAAAGAGCAATAATAACTCATAAACGTGCAATATCATTTAGGAAAATCGTAACATTTTACTCACCAAAAATTTGGATTATTTGTAAACAAAATCCATCGTCCTTTCTTTCCTCAAAAACAGTTCAATTACTCTGTCGTACGGATTATCAGAGCGCTTCAGTTCCATCAAAACCTCACTTTCTATCCCCATCAAAGCTAATGGTGAAAGGCAAACCCGCCGTATGGTATTCCTGGCATAAGTTTGAATTCGCTTTAGGGCTGAAAATGTCCGCTCGACAGAAGCAGTGTACATGGGAATGCTCACCGCCAAATATACCAATGTGAACAGCCGCCCCATGCTGTCATTCAGATTTTTCTGATGAAGGAAGTCAAGGAGATCAGTGGGAGATTTTCCTGCAAAATCATCCATAGCATACATTACAGTCAGTTCAGTTTTTAGCCGAGACAGATCCAAAAGCGCTCCGTGGCTGTTGTGTTAAAGTGTAGAAGGCAATATGTGTGAAATTTTTCTTGTATTCCCGAAAGTTTTGGGGCTCGAGGAGTGTGACAAACATCAGGTTTTCATGGTTTTGAAATGTGGTCTGTGTCTGGCAAATATTGTCCAGAATCTTGGCATGGAGTTGTCCGTAGTGCACGCGACGATCTTTCCCTCAGAGCGTTTATGGTGCGTTCAATGGCGTTGTAGACTTCCTCATATCGGCTTCTATCCATTCAATGGGTCTGAATACGGTGACGTTGCCGTACGCCTGCTAAAGGGCCATACTGACACCAACTCAAAATCTGATTGGTTGATGTCTGTCCTTTCTCCTTGCTTTGCGGTTCTCTACTGTTTTATTGTTCATTTATTACGATTGTTATAGTTATTGTGTAGCTATTTTAGACTTAGTTTACTGTTTAAGTACCCATCTCCTTTATTTAATTCGCGGGTTCTCCACTATTTTTTTATTCCTTTATTACGATAATAGTTATTTATTGATTCCCTTGTTTGGTTGACTGCTTGCCCATATAAGGCGCTCCGCTGTTTTTTTGTGAAGCAGCCTTTACACAGCTTCTCCACTGTTTTATAAACAAATGCCATATAAGGCCGTCGTTTTTCCTTGCTTTGCCAACTAAGCAGCCTTTTTATTTAATCCACGTGTTCTCCACTGTTTTATTGTTGGGAGCTCTTCCTTCTTTTCTCTGTACTGCGGTTAAAGTCAGTTCATGTGATTATGTGGGAGGCGTGATGATGTCACACGCAGCTCCGCCCCCCACGGCCATCGGGCTAACGTCCATTACAGTATATGGAGAAAAATAGGTTCCAGTTATGACCATTACGCGTAGAATTTCCTGCCCAACTTTTGTAAGTAAGCTCCAAGGAATGAGCCTGCCAAATTTCAGCCTTCTACCTACACGGGAAGTTGGAGAATTAGTGATGAGTCAGTGAGGGCTTTGCCTTTTATTAGTATACTAGCAGAATACCCACGCTTCGCAGCGGAGAAGTAGTATGTTAAAGAAGTTATGAAAAAGAAAAGGAAATATTTTAAAAATAACGTAACATGATTGTTAATGTAATTGTTTTGTCATTGATATGAGTGTTGTTGTCCTCTCTCTCTCTCTCTCTCT
>JANRMT010062834.1:10389362-10402286 GCA_026402145.1 Polypterus bichir lapradei
GGGTGTGGCAATAAGAAAGTGAAATCTGTGCCTCAAACGTTCACTTTTATGTGATACAATGGGGCTTGTCACATTTTTCTTTACTCTTTTCACAATATTGTATTGTTAGATTGATTTGCTATGCGTTGTTGTTGCACTGTTTGTTTATAGATTTTGTTTTTTTTTCTGTTTATCATTTCACTCATTTTTGGGAGGTTTGTGGGTTTTGTTGTGCATTACCCAATTCATTTGTATTCACGGTCTAATGGAAGCCTTGACAAGTCGTATTGTATTTACCCGTTGTCTGTAATAAATGTTATTTATATGATTCTATAAAGGCATGAGCAAATCTTCATCTTTTCAGTCTCAGTTTTAATTCTCGAAATGAAAAGAACCCACAGCGAGTAAGATCTGGCTAATCAAATGGGGCGGGTTGCGAAGCAACTTCCACAGAGTTTTTGGTCAGCATCTCTGATGGGCAATGCAGTGTGCGAAAGTGCACTGTCACAATGCTGTGGACATATTTTTATGTTCTGATGCTTTCCTGTAGATGCCTCAGTAGTTTAACGTAATGTCACTAATTAACAGTATTTACGGGGAGCAGGCTCTTTATGAATAAGTCTATGTTGAAAATGTTGAAAAATATGATCACTTGTCTCTAAAAAATATGCTATGATGGCTTGGAGAAAAGAAAAGATTAAAAGAAAAATGCTGAACACAATTGTAGAACAACAGAAATACACACTCAATCAACTCTGCATGATGCTACTAGGCAAACTGATTAACGAGACCAGACAATGCCTAGCATCATTATTTGATAACTACACCCTATTCCCATGCTGTTAAACGATTCTGGGATTGTACTCCCGTTGTACAGTATGACTGCATGGGGTCTTAAATAATAGTAGGTTCAAATGCTTAACATTTCATTTTGATGGTTTTGATGCAGTGTTACTTATTTTGCTCTCAGTTTTACCATTTAATCACTTAGATTAACTTTACATTATGAGAAGTAAAAAATACATTTTACATATATAAAATATAACTGACTAGTCATAAGGTAAAGACTACAGGAGTCTTCCCATTGACTTCTACAGTGCTTTCTTTCATTTTCATTTCAATTTACATTTTGGCCAGCTTCAACAATAACATGGGGACATGACTGGAAACTTGTTTGTTCTACTTGTTGTTTGTGTTTGTTTCACACAATTGTTAGAAAAATATTCTTCTTGGAAAGAACCACAGGAACATGGAATAATCTACCAATTAGTGTGGTTAAGATAAGGACTTTAGGGACATTCACATCCTGACCTGATGTTATTTTGAAAAACTTAGGTGACTTGGACAGATGAGAGTTTGTTGGAGTGAATGGCCTGTTCTTGTCACAAGCGTTCTAATGTTTTTACCAAAAATGTATTTTTGATTTTCAGGATTACATTTTTGATAACTTTATTTAGAATACCAAACAACAGAGAAAACTCACACTGCAAGAGTTCGCGCTATAGTGCTACGAACCGCTTGCTAAAAACACTTTTTTTTTTAATGAGTTTTAAGCACAGGGAAAAAAAATGAACATCTGAAAAATCCGTAATTTAATAAACCACCAAGAAAAGTAACATTGCAACAATGCACGCTATGAACCGATTGCTGTAAATAGAAGTGAAGTGGAGGTTAAAATCCAATACAAAAAAGTCTTCATTAAATACAACGAGGTTAACACAATGCTCGAATCTGTCTCTTTAAAAACAAGCCCAGTGCATTTTTTATCTGCCTTCTCGGCCTTATGCGGCCAGCCCTCTCTCTCTCTCTCTCGCGTGTGTGTGTGTGTGTCGCTCTCTCTCTCACTGCACTGGGAATGCACAGGGAGAGACTGAACATGCATGCAGAAATCATCGGCGAGCACAAACCGAAAGGGAAACTGGCTTGTTTGTATACCGAGTGTGTGGTCGTAAACAGATGCAAAAGTTTGGCGAACTTTTTGGTCATAACCCGATGTATACGTGTTCAGAGACATTAGGGAACTGAGGTTCCACTTTTACTGTACAGTACACTCCAGCTTTCCGTCGGGCTGGCGGGGGCAGCAGGACCTGACTCGAATATAAGCCGAGGGTGACTTTTTCAGCACATTTTGGGTGCTGAAAAACTCAGCTTATATTCGAGTATATACGGTAAGTGTAACCATTAACATATACAACTGCACCCCAAATTATCCATGAAACAAAATATTGTGAACACTGGTACATTAAGTTGTCATTGTTCATTTTTAACTTTCATTCCTGTTTCAATGAGCTTTTAAAAGGAGAAAAGAAAAACAAAAGGAGAAAGAAAATGAAATATACATTAAAAATCATATAGAACTTAATGTCCAAGAGCAGTTAAACTGCCAATACACATTGTATCCAGTCTCTGGATAAGTAAACCTGGAAAAATATAGTCTTAAGGGCAACAAACTGAGGCAAACGTTGAGAAGGAAATGGTGGGAGTTCAAGTAAGCTCAGTAACAGGCAGCAGTAATGCCTTACCATGCCTAAGACAGAAGAGATCCTACTGTACAGTTCCAAGCCTGGTCCCGTTAAAAAAAAACAAAAAAAAAAAAAAAACACACATGGACTCGGAAGCATGTTTTCTCTAGGGGACACTGTGAGCTAAAGGTCCTGGTGTTCTACAGAATACCACCAACCTGGCAAGTGTGGTCATTACCTGGACCTAACATAATTGCTGACTGGGTTTTGAAAGGCCACTCCATGAAAAATATTCATTAAGCCTGAGGTTGAAAGGAAAGTTGGATCAACAGATCTATTGGGAAGGAGGCAGACTGAAGGAAATTCAGATTTGTGGAGAGCTGAAGGTATGAAGGGGAGTGGTTCTACCTGAGCACTACTGCTGTGAAGATGGGAAAGACAGAAAACCACTACAGTGGATAAAGGTCTTTAACAGTCAGGTCCATTGGGCAGCTTGTGTTTTTTAATTGTTTATAGGGCCAATGTCACATGTACAAAGTACTTGTATGTGCTAATCAACATGTAACATGTCACCACTCAATGGAGCCAAGATTTGGGAATAAAACTACCCTAACTTTAAACTCCCTTACCTAAAAAATCTTTAAACATATTCAAGTACTGTATCAAATGTTGACATGGTAAAAAAGCCACTACTCATAAAATAATTCAGTTTTTTTACCTGTGTACTTATTTACTTCTACAATATTTTACTCAAAAAACATCTATGTGCCAATATCTATATTGTTACTTTGTCTCCCTTTGTTCGTCTCTCCCTGTTTGCGAAATACACCTTTACACCAATATATTCTTTATATTGCTTATCCTGCGTTAATGTGCCATAATGGCTTGGCAGTTTAATGATATGTATTTTGGGTTGAAAGCCATTTACCTTATGTGCATTCTTTAAATGGTCATAATAGACTTCTTCGATGGCCTGAAAATAAATGACTCCTTTCAACTTGGCTTCATGCTTATCTGAAATAAAAAGGCATGTTTAAGTTACTCAGGAGTTTCCAGCATTCTGCTTAAATTATTGCCAAATCAATTACCCCAGATAACCAATACATTGTTTTAAAGAACTAAAATAATATGCTAAATGAAAGCTGACAAGAGGCAATTTGGGAAAGACCTGGAGTAACTGTTGCAGTACTTGTAATGGTTTCCATGTTTAGCAGTGGGTAGATCTTACTGCTTTGGCATGTATAGACACTCCACATTCTCCCCTTTCTTTTCATGTTTTCTTTTCCAATGGTACTCTGGAATCCTTTCATGTGACAATTAGATACAGGTAGGATTAACTAGTGACGCAGGATAAACAGAAGTTAGTGTGTGAATGCACCCAGTGACAGTCTAGCAGCTCATACAGGGTTATTTCTGGCCTAGTGTTCAGAGCTACTAGCAATAGCAACACGAGGATCATGCAACACAAGCAACATGAGATGTTTTTATGGATTTTTTGAAAATGTTTGCAGTTGTCTGGTATTGGCCACCATAAACACCTGTTATACCAGAAATATTGTTCTCTGTTCTGCTTGAAAGCACAACATGAAAAAAATTCCAAGCCATCCCTAAGTAACACATTTAAAAATATAAATAATAAAAAACATTTTTACATTTTTTAATATGACATATGAAGTGTGACAGGATGCATCACCTACAAAATTTTCACTTAAATTTTTACCTTTTAGTCAGCCCATTTTAGAGAATTGTTCTTTTTCCTTTTACATGGTGGTGTTGCCTGTGAGTATCGGGCTATTATCAGTTGCGGGACCCTGCACTGAGCTCTTAGGTGGTCCAAGATGTAGTCTTCATGTGGGGACTGCAGACAGACTGCAGATGGGCTCCAAGCACTGAAAAGGTGTGTAAGTGAGGAAATGGCATAATTTATGGCAAGTGAAGGTGTGCCAATAACCACAGAAGCCTGTTAAAAGGTGAGTGCGTGCTTGAGGATGGAGCAGTTCAAGAAAAGTATATATCTCTGCAGCCCAGAGCCTCCATTTTGAAGCTCCAAGTAGGTGAAGCTGACTCCAATGGGCACCAGTAGAGTCTAGCAGTAGACCTCCAGAGCTCTTCCCTTTTACACTATGGTTAAGATTAGGGCCATGGGAGGGTTATCTTACTCAAATAATGCCAAGTATGGTCAAGTAATTTAGCTCCAAATACTTGGAGCTCCAGAATGGAGGCACGTTCAAAAAGAAAGTGAGTGAAAGGAGCAACTTGGAGCCAGTTTGCTGTGGGACACAAAACGTTCAATTGCATTCTCTGAATAGCTATAAAAGGAAGTAAGCTGCTAAGGTTAGTGTTCAGGGCTTTTGATTTGCCTAGAGCTCTTAAATAATTAATTTTCTTTTTGGAAGATTCTTCGTTGTTTTACACTTTTGACTGTGGATATGTGCAAAATTAAACTGATGTAACATATTTTTATAAATGTATTTACTGTGCAAGTTTTGAAAGGGCATTGTGTTATCTTTTTAACAACATTTATTACTGCAATTTTATACTGAATATAAAAACTTTAAACTATTTTCAACTATTTATTGCACAATAAAAGCACAACTTTTTGCATAAGCACTTTTTTTTTCTGCCTCTCTTATTGTCCTGTTGGTGCTCGGCACCTACCAAACACTATCTTTATTGGAGGACCTTGGGGTGTGACAAGCAGTCACTACAATGTAAACCATCCTGTAAAAGAGATTTTTCTGGTATTTCACTGAAAAAAGAAATCATAAAAGATTTATGCTTGCCCACTCTGGCAGCAGAAAAAAAATGCTCTACCTGTTTTTGTTTATTCCTAGTGTGAAGGTTCTAATTGACTGCTGCAAATTAATACTTGAGGCACACTAAATTTACCTTACAATTCACTTTAACAGTTAATGAAAATAAATGTATCTTATCCATTTCTGCTTAGTTTCAATGTTGCCTAAGATTTACCTCTTAATTAGTTTGCTATAAACATATTTATTACCTAAATAACATTAAAATTGTGTGCCTGTGTTTTCATGCAAAAACAGACAAAACATCAACCCACTCAATATAAAACTGGTCATACATTTTGCTCAAACTGCATACATGCCACCTCACGATTTTAGAACCAGGGCCTCTGTGTCATTTCTGCTCCTTTCACCTCCCTAGCACATTCCTCCACATGCTCTGGGATAGTCCTTTTGCTGCTGCAGCCATCTGAAACTATGTGGTCAAATCCTTCTCCATGATTCTTTCCTGCCTCATTCCCCTGCCCCCTCAAGCCCTCCTCCTCCTCCTCCTCGTAGGCCTTTCTACTCTTTCCCCACATTCCCTTTCCCTTTCACTCATCTTCCAGAGGATTCTTAGGGCTGTTACCAACACAGCAAAGTTACTGTTAGTCTCCTTCTGGAAAGTTCCTTGGCTTGCTAATCCTTCAGATCTGGAAGTCTACATTCTATAACTGTGTCCATTTTGAGCTCTCCATTTTCTGAATCTATTGCTCTTCCACCTCTTCTATCTAAAATGGGTTTGAAGTTGCACAGTTAGCCAAGGAATACTTTGGGACTGCACTGTAATGTGGTTTCTTCTTCCTACACTTCTGTTTGCTGTGTGCTTTTCTGTGAGGTGCATGAGCCAGTTCTCATCTTGATGTACTCCTTTTCATTCTATTAATAAAAATCTGATCCAAAAAAGGATGGCATTTGCAAAATAGCCCAATTTGCACCAACAACATTTTAATACCTTACCTTTAATACTAAGGTAAGGACAATGATTAGTAGAATCAAAAGTGTAAAACAAATTATTTATAAAATACTTAAAAGTACGACAGATTACAGAATTTACTTATATACTTAAGCCAAAGAAACTGTTTCACCTAAAACATAACTTATAAAATGTGACCAGGAGACTAAAGACTTCTCAAGTTCCAGACGTAGTTCAAAAGTAAAATCCTTTGCTTTACAAAAGGCAAAGGCAGCACTTCAGGAGGAAGGAGGAGTGATCATGAGCTTAAAAAATACATTCTTTTGGAACAGATGGGGCCTGCTCATTGGCTGCACAAATAAATAAATAAAAATCCCACAAACGATTTTGCAAAAAGAGCAAGGGCTCATGCCAACTTAAATATTTTCTCAGGTGGACTTGAAAAATAAGAAAATGTCTGCTATAGATGGAAGGCACAAGTACAGTAAATTACATACTCTTTATCCACCACCACTTAGAACACATTTTAAATACATAAATGTATATAGATGACATTCAGAAATCATGAACACTGTTAAAATACCAATGGCCTTCCTATTTTAAACAGTTAGGGCCTAAATAAATAAATAAATGAACAGATGCAGTATTTGTTACAAATTCAAGCCAAAATCCAGACATCTGGGCCACAGCACTAGTAACTTAAAACCATCACAGACACCATGTTAGTTATGATATTCTCTCCATGAACCAAACATAGGCCACTGCCAAATATTCTTGCACAGACATCGGTGATCCAAGGCATCTGGCAATTACTGTATACTGCAAACTAAAAACCATATACAGGTCTACCAACTAAATAATAAATACATCATTCTTCCACAAGGTGGCACATGTAAGCAGTGATTGTTACAAGAAACGGCAACTCCATGGGGGAATTGCAAGCCGCACTTCAAATGCCTCATAATGTTAGCAAAAGTTTGCCTCCTGAGGTCATAAGTTTTCTCATCCAGTTACTTTAAAGATAATTTTTGGAGTATAATGGGCCCAGTGAGAGAACTTCAAACTTGGTGAAATATTTTACTGCTTAAAATAAAATAATCTGACTTGTTTATGCTGTAGCATGTTTGAAAATAATAATACTAAACTTAATTTGTATAGCACATGTCCCATACTCAAACACTTAACTGCAAAACATTGTCTGACAGATATCAACCTAAACATCAATTCCCTAATGTTAATGGTGGTTTAAGGTGTCCAATATGGTAAAGGCATGCATTATTACCTAAATAACAATTTGAAATTACATGCAAATCTGCAGCTTTTACCAGATTTTTGTAAGCAAATAGTGACCAACAGGGTTTTATTTTGTTTATCTTGGACATTTAGCCTGTGCTTTACAAAAGAAATTTACAGTTGTTCTGTGCATAATTAATTACAGCTTGTATGTAGAGTTTGGTTTATGACAGAACATGCAATATGTTTCATTCAGTATCTTCCTGACACTCTGTCATATTGGTAGAGCTCTACTGACAACAGCTTGCACTCCTAATATGTGGGACTGAATATAAAAATTTCACTGTTCTCTTTTCAAATGACAACTAATCTTAATCTGCAATCTTTTATCTGAAAGTCTCTTGAATTTACTGAAATTCATTTACTTTTTATGGAAATCAATAAAAGGCTGATCCTCACAAAGCAACAGTAATCCAAGAAAACTACAAAAGCAGTCTGAATACAATATCAAAACAAACAAAATATAAGAACTGGCCATTACACCACCACAAAAACAGCAAAAGCTTCAATGTATCTTGATAGGGATTCTACAAGTGTCTTTAATTGTACAGGAGGGATGTGACAACTTTCTTCATGAGAAATTCCATTTTGATGACGGGGGTGAAAAACTATTGCTTCATGTGTTGCTGAAGAATCTCTTACAATTGATGAGCCGAGTTTAAATCTTGTACCCAAGACTATATGATCAGTTGTCAGTTTAAAAATAATTTATTAACCACAGGCACGGCCATCAAGGAAGACTGCATGGCTATCAAGACATTGAAATTCACCATATAATAAATGACAGGACTCTAAATAATTTGTATTTATTGACTTTGCTCAACTGACAACTGCTTGTGTTATTTTCAAAACTCTGGATTAATACTGATGTACCCACCCTCAAATATATAGCTTTAAGAAATTTTATGCTTTCATCCAGTTTAACTGTCTTTCAATCCAACTATCATGCCAATATCATGTTAACTAATATTCCTTGTTGATGTACCAGCAAGTTGAGTAGTCTTTGTCACTAATATTTCTGGTAAAAACATCTCAACCATCACCTCCCTGCAACCCCCCCACCAACCACCACCAAAATCTAAAAAATCTCTTTGACCCACAAAGGCAAACAAAATTAAACTGATTCAATCAGGCAAAATTTTCATAGATGATCTTACTCACAATTAACATATCCATCCACCCACTTCCTAAACCCACTTTATCAAGTGCAGGGTAACAGGAAATCTGGTGCCTATCCCAGCATACCTGTGTAAAAACTCCTGCTTTCAATAAATATTGTAAACTTCCTTTTCCCGAATAAAGCTTATTTGTGTCAGTGACAAATAGCTCATATAAATAATAAAAATAATACATAAATATACTAATACCTGAAGACCTTTAAAATATATTTAAAATCTCAAACCTGTTCTATTCACATTTAATTAAAAAAACACCCAAGTCTTACTCCATTATGATTGCAAGAATAAAACATCTAAAACTTAAAATCTAACCGTATAAAAAAGTAAGGAAGTATTTGGATGACAATCACCTGCATAGTATGACACTGTCCGTCTGTTTCGGTCAAAGACAAACCATCTCTTCTTCCATGTTTTAATTTTTCCACCCATTTTTATAAGAAACCCCCGACATGTCTTCTCTGTGAGTGACACATGGTAGCAGATGTCAATGTTGTGGCCTGCAGATTCTATATGGCTTCGGAGATCAAAATCATCCTTCCTGACAGGAAGATATCGGGTGAGAGGCCGAGCCTAGACAAAGAAGAAATTAAAAGAAAATAATGGGTATATATGTTATCATGTTAGATAATTTAATTTCAACTAAAAAAAATTCCATATCACCCAAAAATATAAACAGTCCTGCTTTACAAAATGTGCTTATTTGCTGTCTTGTTTATTACCATGCACCAACTATATTTTTTAAATGAATGCAAATTAAATTAAAAATGAAGGATACTATATGTGTACCATACAAAATACTAAATAATGTAAAAGGATAACCTCATACATGCCTATTCATTTAAAAAAAAAAAAAAAAAAAAAAAAAAACCTACACTTATAGTAGCAATACAAAACCATTTATTGGTGGATTATCCAGGACAGAGATCATATGCTGAACTTAATGGCACAACTATGTACAAATGAAATAAATTACATTTTTACCATTTGATGTTACTCCTTCATTATACTCTTGTAAAAATATGCACTTATATCACCAAAAGAAATATGTAACTGTGACATAATGCTTTGGAGAAAATCCTTTGTTATGCATGTGTTTCTGACAATTTTATTTTTGTTTATTTCAACATATTTACTTAATTTTTAACCTTGTTCAGAATTAGTTTGCATAATGCAAGGTTACAAAATTATTTTTACTGTTTCATTTATTAGCTTAAAGAACCCTACCGACTTAAAAATATCATTTATGCTAGCATTTTCAAATCATAGTTTTCTATTTAAATTCATCCAGTGGGTGCAAGGGTTAGTGTAACTTCTTAACTTGTAAGGCTTTGCATTTAATTATACAATATACAGGTAAAATTCCATTACAATGAATATCTTTACAACAAAATTTTCATTATAACGAAGTATTTTTATGGTCTCGACAGTTTCCCCATATGACACGAGTCTATAGAAATCTTGTTACTACAAAATACATTCAGCAGATACTTTCATTACAACGAAGTGCACAAAAGACCTTGAAATGCCTGAATGAATCATCCACAGAGCAGTTAGTTCTGTGGCCACAGCTCAGTTGTGCACAATGACCCCCAAACAGAAACACTGTAATTTTTTTTTCTTTCTTCGAACTTTCCTCATACTGTTTTTTTTTTTGCCTTTTTTGTTTCCTGCAGTTTTCAGTGATATCTTTTGCTTATTGCTCATCAACATTTGAAAAACATCCATTGGAGTTTAACTCATTGTCACCCTCCTATAGAAACGGCAGACACGAAAAAACGATAACAGTTCATATTAGAAAATTTTTTTTTACATTTTTGCAGCTCTCGATTGCAGCAAAAAGAAAAAAGATGTTGACAGTGAATTCAGAATTGAGCCATCCACGCTGTCAACTTTCTTGAAAGACCGAGCAAAAAAAGAAGAAAAATCTTGGGTTACACACATATGTGAACTGCTGCATTTGAAGATGTCAAAAAAGCAGTTTTTGTGGTTCAGTGATGCTCGTTCAAGAAACATTCCTATTAATGCAGCACTCATTCTAGAAAATGTGAGGTTTTTAAACTCTCTTGGGACCTCCCCCAACTAGACAGCACACTGAAGAGCATCCCGAAATCTGATCTCCGTGTCTGTGGAAGACTGTTTATCTGTTGCCGGGGCAACAGCAGGCTCAAAGTTATGCTGCGTCTCTCCGCCAAAGCAAACAAAAAAGATATCGATGGGTGATGCAGCCTGACTGCTGTGTCTGTGTATAGCAGAGTGGCAGATCACACTACAATAAATAAGTGTGCTGTTCCTATTTCAAGCTGAATAAAGCTGGTTTCGCTAAATAAAGTACTGAGACTCAGCCTCATGTTTTGGGGTGCAAGACAGGGACTTATAGCGCAACCTCGATCTTTTATGTTGATTCACTGCAGCGCTATGAGTCTATTATTGCCCTGCCCCAGCAACGGACAAACAACCTTCCACAGATGCTGCAATCGCGCTTCGGGACACACTTCGCCGTGTGTGTGTGTTGGGGGCCGGGGGGTCTCAAAAGAGTTCAGAAACCTCACAATATGAAGAAGAAAAGGATGATTCGGCTCCTGATTGATAACTGTGCTGCCCACAACATGCTTCCACATTTAGGTAATGTTTGCGTTGAATTCCTCCCACCCAATTGCACAGCAGTGCTTAAGCCATTGGATTTGGGCATCATTCGTACCCTGAAAGTGTATTATCGCAAGGAAATGCTGAGAAAAATTCTCGTCAGCATAACTTGTAGGCAGGAGGAGATTAAAATTAACGTGAATATATTTATGTATATATTTTATTTTTAATCATTGGTAATTAACTGTAATGTTCCTATTCAAGGTAATGAAAAATTAGAAGCAACATACCCTAGGTAGATGCAAGTTCGGCCAAACTAGATTGTGGGAGGCTCTCAAGTTCATACGTACATTAAATATAACACATAGCATAATGTGCTAAAGGAAGAGTTAAGTATTAAAACCAATCAAAATTGTATTTGAAAATACCTATTAAAATAGACTGAATAGACAAAATGGCAAAGTTAACTTGTTTTGACTGTATTTCACTTGGCAAATACACTAAAAAAAACATTTTTCCCATGTTCCTCCATGAAAAGTAGTATTAACTCACTATTTTGTATATATTTACAGTTTTTAAAGATATACAGTAATTAGTTGTCCATTTAATTAAAGGTCTATTAAAAATGCTTCATATTTAAAATGCACACACCACAGAATTTGTCTTTGACAAGTTTTCTCCGGGACAAACACCCAAGTGCTTCATATATGAATGAGGGTTTGATTTCTTTTTATTTTTCAAACAGTATTGGCATACGGTATAAAAAAAGAACTCCTCCCTTATTTCTAACTGGGGAGCAGAGCTAACTTAAAATTTTGTTGCGTTTCTTCCAGAATTTTTTTTTTTTTGGAAACTGACAGATTACTGATAATTTTAAATAGTTGATATACAGTAGTTTTAAAATGCTTGTGATATATTGTGCTCATTATTGCTCCATGAGCATTTCAATGCCCTGTTTTGTGCTTTTAAACCTGCACTTCTGTTCAGCCTCAAAATTTTCTCAGAATTTGCTTGTTACGTGTGTACATCGGAAGATCATCTTCCAGATTTATATGTGATAAGTGATCTCACCCCAGGGCTATAGTGGGGCACTGTCGCTAACACTATTGCAACTTTTTTCACCCACAATGCAAGAAGACAACCAGTGAGGACTCTGGCTGGAGTCCAATGAAAGATGGATGCTCCACAGAGAGATGTCTGAATCCAGATCCAAACTGCCACTAGAATGGAGCTCCCGAGAAAGAACTGCTGTATTGAGCTGATAACCTTATAAAATGAGAGAAAAATCACAAAGACTACTTTTTGTTTCTGTTTAACTGCCTTTTGTGCCATGGATCGCTTATTTTGTTTGGTATTATTTGTTAGGATTAAAAGAGACAACCCTGCTGGCACCCCAACACTCCCTTGACATCCATAAATCCCCTTCTACCTGTCCACAAGCTCAATGTCCAATAGTTAAAGTGGTCAGGAATGCTGTTCCGCTACTTCTAAAATTTTAATTCAAGTGCTTCCTCACTTCTTACACAGTACCTTTTACTTTCTTAACCCTAATGGTAGACTGAGTGCTGGTCATGAACTGTGCAGTTTTAATTATCAACAAGTCCTTTATTAAATTAAATTAATAAAAAAAAAAACAAACAAAAAAAAAACCTCAACTTATAAATCCCACATTCATAGGTGGATTTCAATAATGTTGAAGGTTGATGTTTGATTGGTGTTTTTTT
>JANRMT010062834.1:10402686-10423941 GCA_026402145.1 Polypterus bichir lapradei
ACTATACTGTATGAAGCACTGTACTTTGAGATTTTGTATGCGGAAACAGACTTTTATATTGTTTTTGGGGAGGAGGGGTATAAGGGTCACACGAAAAAGGGTAACTGTAGCAGAGCCAAACTGCAAAATTATCACAAATCCTTGAGATGACACTATGCCTGGGTAAGGTGATTGTCTGGACAAATGAGACTTTTAATTACTTAAATAACAAAAAAAAACTGACTACTAAATCATAGATAGACATGGACGCTATCTAGTGACCTGAGACGAAGACTGGACTCCTTTGGTACTGTGTCTCTCCGGAAAATCCTTGGGTACCGTTGGTTTGACTTCGTGTCAAATGAGCGGTTGCTCATGGAGTCCCAAATGAGGCACATTACCTGCATTGCGAGGGAGCGTCAGTTATGGCACTACGGCCATGTGGTGCATTTCCCCGAGGGTGATCTAGCTCATAAGATCCTCATTGTTGGGGACCCAAGTGGCAGGACCAGGCCAAGGGGTCGCCCACGTAACACCTGGCTGCAGCAGATGGAGGGTCATTTCCGGAGGGTAGGACTGGACTGCGTGTCTGCCTGGGGGGTTGCCAACCGGGATCCCGAGTTGTTTCGCCGTGTAGTGGGTGCGGCAACGCACTGTACCAGTGCATGCTCCCCAACTTGACTTGACTTGACTAAATCATAATGGTAAGATGCACCATATGTAAGTCACTGTATTCACTTGGCCCACCTATGAACTAAGGACTTAAGTTAAATGAATGGATTGTATTTAGTAATGTAAAGAGTGTACTGTCTCTGCAATGCTGCAAACAGAGCTAGTCAGCAAAGCCAATAAAGAAAAATAAAGTAAATGTAGTGGACTTGGACTTGTGAGAAAATATGCAAGGGGTGGAGCCAATTGTGCTGAGGTAGCATAAAAGAAGATGCGCTGAATAGTGTAGTAGGTAGGGTTAAAACAGGGAGGGAAGACATGAGGTGCACTGTGGAGTGGAATGTTCTGTACTTATTGGACATCTGCTAAAGCTGATACTGGAGTAGCCTTAGAAATAAAACAGCATTTCTCCAAGGCATTCAGTGAAAGTTAGTCAGAATTTGTTACAAAAAGCCAAATAAATGGTCTTCCCAAGGACCATTTACTGCTGTTAGTGTCTGTTAGTCCTTCCCCCACCACATTTGGGGTTGGTACATACATATTCAGAAAGAATAACAAAGGCCTTCATTTTCCATGAAAGAAAAACATGACAAAAATGCATGTTCTGTGATTCTGATATTTTTCTGTATGTTTTTTGCATACTTTTGACATACTTTACTTAATGGGTTCCAATTTTATTTTGGAGTCTCCGGTTTAAAAAAATGGGGGATAACTGTTTTTTTTTTTTTTTCATTTCTGTCAAATGAGAGGCACATTCAAGTACTAAAGAAGGAATCGCCAGTAGGTAAAGAGAGTAGTTTAATTCAAAATCTTGACAAATAAACCTTTCACCACATCTATGGATTCCTTTGGGCTGAAACTGGAATCTCACTATATGCGAAACATCCTAACTGGGAATTAACTCTGGGCCAAAGTTATGCTACTCTGTTTATGGATAAACTTGGTACGTAAGCAACACTAAGGAGTGCTGAAGAACATTTAAATTGAACTGTTAAATAAAGTAAAATTCTCTTCCAAAAAATATGTTAAATATTCTTTAAGTTGCTATGCCTATAGAAGCGTGTGCAGTAGCTCTTACTTTAACAAGAGTGAAATGTGGTATGGACAGTGTAATTCAATATACTCTGCAACTTTGGTCTTCCATCAAAACAGGCCAAACAAAAAATATCACAAAGAACTTAAAAACATTTAAAAAACAGGGCATTGCCTTGGTTTGCATGATTTAAAAGTAATAAAAGTTAAATAAAAGTAAGAGGCACTAGAGAACTTTTTAATAAAATCTGTAATATGCCGGTGGCCCACAAAAGACTTAAAACAGCCTTGCAGGCTAAGCAGACGATCTTTTTACTGGCTGAAGCATTTTCCAGTTTTTGATTCTAGAAGCTGCAACCAATTTGTAGTCTTGGAGTCACCACCATTTGACTGCATACGTATACAGAAAAAATTCTACATTATTAAAGACAAAGAATTGAGGATCTTTTGTTCTCAAAGCCACTCTTCAAATAAATCATTAGAACATTTCAGTGGAGTGGAGACAGACAAGTATTTGCAGTAAAAAAAAAAAAAAAAACCTCACTTGATTACTGACTTCCAAACTACTGTCTAACAGAGGCTTAATTAGTCTGACTAATATGGGAAAGGCTAAACAGTTATATAGTTATTACAAAATAACAAAAATATATACTAAAACTCATACTTGCTTTCTTTAAATTTCTGCTTCCTCAAATCTATACAGTTAATTAAAATCCAACAATGGCTGTTGTCTTTGTGGAGTGCTTGTTTTCCTAGTATGAATTTTCTCTTGGCACTCTGGTTTTCCTTTCACATCCCAAAGTACTGTGTGCTAGATGAACTTATGCCCAGAACTCTCTCAGCATTAAAGGACACTGTCCCACTAATCGCTTGGCAAAAATGAAGTAGTAAATCACCTTCATTTAATGTATTGTTAAATTGTTTACAGCAAACCAAACAGTCATAACCACAGCATTCTTCAAATTTTCTATGATATGCTCAATGCACTTACATATCTGGAAGAATATTTCTTTTTGGCCCTGGGTCCCTGCAGTGTCCTAGTCATACTTTTGCTCATGAGTGCACTTCTGCAGTCTGAACATTTCAATTTCACATTGGGGCTTGATGACCAAAGCATTTTAGCAACAAGTTGATTTATTTTTTGTGGGGCAATTTTAAACAGTGTGTGTGAACTTGAACTTCTTGCTATTTTGTCATATACCATGGAACCTGAAAATCTTGCTATAGTTGTCATTTTCATGAATTCCTTCAGTTATTTATGCACACTTTATGCACTGAACATAAATTTATGATTTATGAACATTCATTTGCATTTCTGATTTCTGTTTAGTACTTGATGTTGATATACAGGATATCTTTTAATGCTACTCTTTGGTGATTGTACTGTATTACAAAATAATATGCTCATAGGTGTTCATTGTGCATTTTTTTTTGTTTATTACATTAAGACATCAGCTGACATTTTACCATCACTACTGCTGGTAGCATAATACATTGTAAAATGCAGTGTTCTCTCTCTTGCTCACTCAGGCTAGGGTTAGTATAATGGAAGCAACCCTCCAATGGTGTGAACTTCAATGTCTCCAGTTTTTGTTTCTTGGCCTCATCCACTGCCTTCGCATTCTTGAGACCTGCTCTACCTCTAACTGCTCAGAAACAACACCAACTACACACACTTTTCTTAACTCTGTGGGATAATCCAGTTCTTCCCAGCAGGCACATACCCTGACAACGGATTTTAGTAGAGGAACAGTGTTGTTGTTTAAGTGCTTGATCATCTCTCTCTCTCACTTACTAATACCTAGACACTCTGCACTGGCTCCTCTAATGGCCTGGATTCCCAGGAAGTCTGTGCCCCTTCCGACATTCTATTGACTCTTTTGCGGCATGTACTTCCCTAATTTGTGCAGACTAGCTCCCAGATTTTCATGTAAAAATGGCCATGTGTGAATCAGTGTGGGTGTGTGTAGAAGTGTGTCTTGTACGTCACTGAAAATTGTGTAAACCTAATGGTATAAGCACATTTGAAAAATAAAATTCTGGACAATTAAGGAAGTGATTTAGTGATTAAAATTTGCTTATTTAAAAAACAGTTTACCTCATCTTGGTCAATCTACTCAACCTTTTCAACAATAACTCACAAGGAACCAATTTAGTGAAGCCTGACTATAAAACTACTTAAAGCAGGGAAACAATCAAATATTAAAATGGCCGATAAGTATCTTTAACCATGGAGTCATTGAGAAGGAATGAAATGCAGGAAGTTCAATGCCCCACTAAGATGAAATAAAAAGATAGATTTGGATAACAAACATTTTGTTTCCCAACAAGGCTGTCTTATCTTTGGTTCACCATTATCTGCAAAGCAGACTAAACATCTTTTTTGAGCATGCATCTTTTTTTTTTAACATATGGAAAGGTTTGTTGCTTAACACTACTAACATTAAAAAAACGAGTACCAGTGGTTTTCAGCAAAGGACATTTAGTGTGAGATGCATCACATGTATTTGACAGACAACACAAAGAACCCAAAGATTAAAATGTTTAAAAGGCTTACATACTGTACAGACAACCAATAATTTGTCAGTTTCACTTTATTTACTTTTTTGTTCTTGTACAAATAAACCTTCACCAGCACAACTTAGATAAGAAGCATTACTGTCAACCATATATTTACAAACACTTAATAGAATTTGATGGAGTCTTATTAAATTAGTCAGCACTATGCTACATTCACTTTTTTCCTTTAATTCAGTGGCCATATTCACATCATCACTACACATTTTTTTCTGGATTCCCTCCACTTTACTCCTATTTAAGTCTAGATGTTTTCAATCTTTACAAGAAAGTGTACATCATTGCCAATTATTTAAAAGCAACAATGATGCAAAAAAATCATAATCTATTTCCTACTTTTTCTAACATTAGAAAATAATATACGACTCTGGAAATATCTGTTGTAACTCATATTGTAACTCATATGTATCTCAAAGATATACTGAAGAATTTAACCTGTAAGTGCAAGGTAGGTATTTCATTTAAAAAAAAAAGATACATTAAAACAGAGAAACAATGCTAAGTAACACGCTATGATGTTGGAAATGATCTCAATCTTATGTGGACTTATTTTAAATTCTCATTATTATGTCTAGATTCAAAACTCAGCAACAGACTACAATAGTCTCTAGCTCCTTTACCTGGTTATATTTTGAACTACAGTTATTAAGGATTATTGCATCAGATTAATACTAAAAAGAGCCCAATCCAGGGAGGAAAAAAGTAAAGCATATATAATATTACTATTAATGTTACCTTTTCTTTATTTTAAAAAATTTAAAACTTGTGCTACAGTTTCTGTTACTACGATAATAGATTATTATCCAACTATATGTATCCCTGTCACATATTTTAATCTGGGAAGTCTAAGCGAAAATAACCACATAATTTGGATTTATAGCTCATACAGATGTTTTAGAGATTCAGTATTAATAAGAATGGTTTAATGTAGATGAATTTGTGTTATTTTAACTTTAAGATTTTTATTTTTATTAACCACAGATACTACAGCGAGAAAGTTTTATGTATAAACATATAATAAACGAACAGTGATAATGAAGCCAATGGCCTGGCTTTATACTTCTAAAGATTAACTGTCTTAATCTATCTAATCTCAAAGCAATTGTGATGTTATATTTTCTGTGCATTTTCATATCAAATATTATTACACTGCATTAAAATGAGAGCAAATGTGAAAGTAAACCAGGCATGGAGCATCTGGAACTGATAGGGAAGGGTAGGTCCTGGGATATAATTATAAGATGTCTGAAATGAAAGGAAATCAGAGATCTCAGTTTTCGGCCTGAGGTATACCGAACCACAAGGGGAGGTCTTACTCAAATGGAGTGTGCAGAATATTAAAGAAACTCATAGACTCAAGCCATCACAAGGCAGGATAAGATATTCATGTATCCCTTGTGAACTTGCACTAAACCTGCACCAACATTCTACAGTAATACCTCAGCTAATGAAGTAGATGAAACTGCTGTCTCATTCCATGGTTGTCCTCCAATGCCACTGATGCCACCTGGAGCCAATCCAAACCAGGATACTTAATTAGATGCATTGAAGGCCATTAATCTAGACCAATTAATTTTTGCGCAAGAGTCTCTTATCTGCGCCCCCTTTTCCATGCTTTGCACTAACTCTTTTCATGTTCAGGTGTTAACCCCAATAATTCTGCTTTGTGACATTTCTTTTCTCTAGCTCCTATCCTCTTTGTAATCTTCTTTTCAGTTTGTAAATTTTTTGCTTTACTGGCAAATAATATTTGTAAAAAGTATATATTAGTAATTAACAAGAATGTCCTCCCACTCCCTGGATTATACTAATTTCTACCAGATTTTTTACATACAGTACACTGCAATGTTACAGTGCATCTGTCAATGGGGATAAAACAAATTGTTATATTGTACAATGCATTGAATTGGCTGCAGATTGATGATTTAAATACAGCTAATGCTTCAGGATACTGTCTATGACTATAACCTCTCTTAAAGTATTTAAAAAAAGTATTACCACAAAAAGAAAGCTTACAAGATATTCTATATCATTGCTAATAAATGTACTATACCGGACCTGCATACCATCAGCCCATGTAAAACTTAAAATCCTTAAACCTTTACATATTTAAAATGTTAAATATTTTTATTGACTTACTCAAAATGGTTGATTATACTTCAATGTGCAGAAATTAAGGAACAACTTACATGCTAATGGTATATTTTAATGCACATGTTAGCCATGTCACTTCAACCTCAAGTAAACAGGGTAAGGTTGATAAACCTAATAAAAACTACTGCTGACAAGTTGAAATTGACAAATTGACAACTAACATTAACAGTTCTCCTTTTGTGTACCACCATAACTAAGTAGGCCCTCAATAATAATTTATCTGTTTTAGGGACAACCACATACTGGTAATTTCCAGAACTCTCTACTGTACATCAGTGGGTCATGTTATTAGCATTTTTTGTGAGGCTAGGAGTTCTAGGAAATACATTTCTCTACTATTTAATGTGATTATGTTTAAATATGATATACTGGTGTCTCTGCAGTTAAGATATAGCGGGTTGGATAATGGATGGATGGTGTCTCTTATGTGAGGACTCCTTTCTGTCAATGTAGGCTTTATTGCCACCACAACCTAAAAGGGAATAGAACGATTCCATATAATAATTTTATTGTGTAACTGCATTGTAATACAATGAAATAAAATCCCAGAATTTGATGTTCTGTTAGAAAAAACTGATGTCAGTGATTATTGGCATTTTACCTGAGCCCTCTGCTTTTCTCTCAGTTTGACCTCCTTTTCAATTAACTTCTGCCGACGATTTGTTTCCTCTTGCAGCCTCTTTTCCAGTTCTTCACGTCGACGTTTTTCCTCTTCCAAAGCTTGCCTTTTTGCTTCCATTTCCCGTTCCTAGACAGCAAGATGATTTAAAAAACAACATCAGCATCTGAGCAACAACAATTAAAAAAAATTGCAAAATGATACTGCAAACAAGAAATGCCTTATTTATGTAATAGTATTAAACTGTATTAATAAAGTACAGATTTACTTATAACAAAAAAACAGGCAAAAAATAAGCTTTCTTGAAATTCCAAAATATACCAAGTTGTTCTGAAAATATGCAGTAATGAAACATAAAAGAAATAAGAAAAAGGCAATATAGAGAACATCAGATATCAGCTGTATATACCAACTGCCGTTTAAGGTTAGTTAAGCAGTTTCAGAATTTGATTATTTTGTTCTCCATTTTGCCTTATCGGTTTTTATATGTAGCATAGTGTCATGGTTTAGTGCCTGAACACATTTTAAAAGAGACCGACAAAGAGTACAATCAATTAGTAAAAATTATATCCCTGTTTTATTCCATGTAGAATGACTGAATGAGTAGCCAAGTGACACATTGAAGAGTGAGCTCTTTTAGAGTTTTTTTGTTTTGTTTGGGTTTGTGTACTAAAATGGCCATTAATATCAATATTACTGAAACACTTAATTGATCTTTTCATACCCTGAAGAGAATAAGACATGAAAAGGTATGTTTACAGTCCAAGTCTTGTTAATAACTGAATATTAGGTACGAGGGATATCCAGAAAAAAAGGTTACAACAGCTGTTAAAAATCGAAAAATGAATATATTTCAATCAAATTTACAGGGTATGTTCCAAAATATGTGTTTATTTCTCAACATAATCGCCGTCAACTTCGATGCACTTCTTCAGCCTGGGCACCAGCTTTTTTATACCCTCGTCGAATACTCTCCGCTCCACCTCCGAAAGCCACTTCTCCACTGTCTCCTTCACCTCCTCATCATTGGAAAAACGTTTCCCACCCAAGAATTCTTTCACAATTCTTCCAGAAGCTGACGATGGATCTCGGCCGCGGATTCGCGACGCAAAGTGAGGAACTTGATGACCGAACGAATCTCGCACCAGCGGTAGGTGGAGCAAACGGCCTCTGCAAAGGTTGATGAACTCGCTTGCTGTGATGACATTTCACAACTGACTGACGCGGTCCCGGGCTTATTTTGACCGTTAGGACCCCCCTAGATGCAGGTATGCCAACCTTCGAAAAAAAAAAATTCCCTGCACACTCCAGGACACTTGTAACCTTTTTTTCTGGATATCCTTCATATAAGAATTTCTGTTTTCTACTGTTAAAAAGCCAGAACAGACCACATACCATCTATTAATATTCCTTATCATCACATTTATGTTTTATTATTACCACCACATTAAAAGATCACTAACAAGAAAAGCACACATTATGCAACATGAAATTAGTTCAATCCAGATTTTCAGATTTTGTTTCCTTTTTAGAGGGTTATTTTATTAGAAATAATACAGTAGTAATTTCACAAAACATTATAAGGTTTAAAAAGCATTGCAAAAAACATGACAATGTCTAAAAATTAATTTATCAGTCTAGAAGAACACATTTATTTACCCTTGACTCAAGTAGGCGTGTCTTTTCAGCTTGAGCCTCCCTTAAAAGGCGCTCCATCTCTTCTATTTTGGCAACATTGGCAGTACTAGCACTATAAATTTGTGAGAGACAGACAAAGGAGTTATAATCTTACATATTTTGGATGCAAAATACCCTATATCTTAAATCAAACTGATAATGCAGCAAAGAAAAAAAATACTAAAGGCTATATCTGTAATAGGTGAGCACTTTTAAAAGAGAATCTTCAAAGCAATTGTAAGTTGGACAGGTATGAACAACACAGCAGGAAACAATCCCTTTTAATGCATTGAAAGATTGAGCGCCAGAACTTTTTGGCATCACTTGCACAAGGGATAAAACATGTGTTTCTAATCTACACATGAAAAGAAACACATGAAAGATCTATATGCCTTTATCCATATGAGGATGAGCACACATTATACAAACCATACACAAACACACAAACTTAAAGTACACTAACAGTTAAGTATTTTTAAAATTCTTGTTACCTTTGGTATTTTATATATGTTCTTTTTGTTCTCAAACAGTACTGTATGGACTATGATTATTTAGGAATGGAGAATAACGTCATTAGAACTAACTAATAAAGCCATACTCCAGTTCTCTTTCAAGGACTAAAATCAGCTCTGACAGACTTGTTTGTGCATGGGCTGCCCCAGATATAAGGCACGTTTTATGCTACAAATGTTTCTGAAACATTCAAACATTAGTATAACTGTGCCATTACTTTAACAAACATAAAAGGAACATGTCTGGTTGCTCTTAGATGAGACGACTATACAGTAAATTACTACTTTACCCATTACAACAAATAATACAAATTCAAAACTTATTGTTTGACCTATTTAAATTTCTTTCATGCATGATGTACTTGAGCTAAGGGTCAACCTTGCCTTGTTAAATAATAATGTACTGTTTGATTCATATTTTAAAAATGAGTAGGGTTTTTGTTTTTCTCATGGAAACTACAGAGTCTCAAACTATGATTTCTCACCAGGATGCCTTTAAGTGTGGCATTCCCATATTTTAATATTTGTGTGGCTCTGGTCATAATGCACTGAATTCCTTATACAGTCCAAAATATTCTGTAATATCTGTAAACCTGAAGGTGGCTTTGGTAGAATTTGTGCATTATGATTTTAATTTAGTTCAATTTAAATGTATTTTTGTAAAGGGCTATTCACAAAATACAGACTATGACCACATACACAAATTCACAACTACAAGGTATTAACAGCAAATTGCTAACCCATGCAAAATTTACGTACATGAACACAAACTGTTTTAAACACACAGTATATTGCCATGATGTTTTTTATGTTTAAAATCCTTTACTAATATTACAGATAGGTCAAAATGACAACAGAGGATCAGGAAACTAAAACTAAATGTGACAGCATTCCTGGAAAAAAAAAGAAAAACCTTGGGTGTTCGCAGTTGCTGATAACTGATAAATCATAGTCAAAATCAGACAATGTCAGTCTAAAATAGGTGTGAGCACCTGCTTTGTGTTTGCGGCTGATTTGATCACCTCCTATGCAGAGGATGGAGAGACAAAAATAAAACCCATAAACTGATTTTCTACATCTACATTTGTATGTGCTTAGTTAATGAAATGTTTCACTTGATCGAGTTGTGATTTTTATTATGCTTGGTTTTTAAATCTCAAAAAGAAAAAAAAAGAAAAAAGTCAGAATGCAAACGTAAACACAATCGAGGTAACAAACATTAAATTTGTTTTCTAGACCTAATTTGGACCCATTCTCAACACCAAAAAAGAAAACAAAAACCTCTAAATGGAAAAAGGACAACATACATAAAAAAAAATATACACATGCACAATTCTGCACACTTTTATATCTCTGATAGAAGTTATCATCATCAATGTTGGACAATCCCACTGTACTCAAATATGAAGTAAACTTATCCCATAAAAGAAAAAAAAAACTGGCTGATGATCTATTGTGGGTGTGCCTAAGCTTTTACAATTAAGCAAAAAATACTATATCCATGAATCAATGGGAGCACACCAGAGGTATACGCTGCTTTCATTGTGTAATGATAGGCTGGCATGCTAACAATGAAAGAAAGGAAATACAATCTGCCTTCTCTTTCGATAATTGTACATTATCTATTAGAATGGCAAAAAGAGCAATGAGGGGATTTGGCTCAACAGGAATGTGAAGGATGCCAGAGAAAGACTCAAGCACTGCCATTAAAAATAATAATTTAGCACAAGAGCAAGACATATGTTTCTGCATTTATCACATAAATGATCTACTTCTGGTTTAGTTTTACCTAGCTTATTTTTGCATACACAGTATATAGTCGATGCAACACTTTAAAATGAATCTCAGTTTTGTTCCCAAATAGAGGTCAGATTTTCTCATTTGTCTATCAGGTGTGTGGTGCTTCAGCATAGTTTTGACACTGTATACATCAGTAGATTACAGTTGCACTCTAAAGTCTCACATCAATATTAAATATGAACATGTTTAATGTTGACTGTTGATTTATGTATGTAATAGATTTTTTCCATAAGTCTGCAGTTCACTCTCCTTGAGTACTGTGTGGTTTAAGTCCAATCTTGTGTCAGTGTTAATAGCAAACACAACAAATAATTATAGGGAAGAAATACTGCTGATTTAAGCTCCTTTATTTAATTTGTTTTATTGACCTTCTGGAATTAGGTTAGGTGAATTGAGGTTGCTGAATTGGTCCTAGTGTGTGTGGTCCATGTGTATGCGTGTTTGCCCTGCAATGAACTGGCACCTTAGCCAGGTGTTGTTCCAGAGTTGCACCCTATGATTGCTGGGATAGGTACCAGCTGCCCTGTTACCCTGCCTAGAAAAGTGGGTTAGGAAGGAGGATACATAGATGGATTATCAATGTTGATAGAGGGTGTTATAATTACTGTATTTCATAGGTTCAGGAAGCCTGGTTTATAATCCACTTTGGATATTGTCTTTTTGAAATCTGCATATTCTACAAATGTAGAAATGGCCTTTACTATTTTACTTTGGCTTCTACGCAAATCTCACAGATGTGAAACTTGGGTTAATTGACACCGTACAAACGAGTGTACCCTACATTGGGGTGGTGTTATGTATAGGGGTTGGTTCCTGCATTACACCCTAAACTGTTAGGATAGACACAGGCTCTTTGAGACCCAAAATATTATTAACACTAGAATTACCAAAGCTTACGAGAAAACTTGTAAATCCGGCCCACCTTAAATCCACTCGCACGTCTCCATTCAGCGTCTTTTGTCTTGTAAATGTGTTGATAATTCCAAGCAGCAAGCAGCCTGCTATACCATCCCCCCCAACGCTGGAGAAACTGCAAAAACCTCTCCCAAATGAACCCTTGTTTATCAGCAAGTCAGGTACTTAGGCTAAAAAATATATTGTTATTCAGAACACATGCATTTCACGTGTGTTCCGTGTCCACAAAGATCTGTGTAAGTGTAGGACGACAGAAATGTTGAACACATACCTAAAAGACAAACGTTTTCCATGTTTTAGTACTAACGCCTAAATGTAGACATGAAGTGTATAATGTGTGAAGACTGAAGTCCAAATATCAAATAAGCACTTTCACAAAAGATACAAGTATAACACAACAAATGCGCTTTTTTCCCCCCAAGACTTTAACCGAAGAAAAAGAAATCAGGTTAGTGTTGCTTGTTGTCCTGACTTCTCAGGTAGTATACTGGTTAGAGCTGCTGACTCCAATTCAGAAGGTTCTGGGTTCGAGTCTTAACGTCTCTCAAAATAAACGTTTTGAGTAGTGAGCTGTTCTTATTGTTACTATTATACAATAAAAGCATACATTTGATTTGAGTCTGTAACAGACGGTGTAAATGTATGGTACTTGTAAAGGTTAGCGTTTCTTTTTTATTCAGTTTTATTCTCTCAGTCGCGTTCACGCTCGCCCCGATCTGACACGGCCGTTTTCAAATAAAGATGCACTATAACAGAGGTGAACTTAGATTGGAGAAAGAGAACAGAAGCCCTCCCCGCAAGAAACGTCCACTCGCATATAAAAACAACGCAGCTGCACCAGGCATAAAGGCGAAAGATGGCACTGTTTGGATACAGGACGAAGTCCGGCATCATCCTGCCAAACACCTGTCCTTCAAAGAAACAGCACGGCTTACAGAGCTCACCAACCTATCGTGCAAACTCATGTTTGTGATGCTCTTTACATAAGAAGCATTTATATGTTACTTATATAAAAGCCAGATCGAATGTTACTTATCTTGATTTATTTACTTATCTTCCTACAGTGTAAAGTCACAAGTATACTGCAGAGCCTCCTCTGTTTGATTTTCAAGAGCATGCTCACAAATTACACATGTAATGCCATGAAAAATACCTGCTGACACTTTAGTACACGAGCAATGGTACGAGAATGCAGTTAAGACTTTTTTTGGGCACATACACCACGCTAGTGTTTAGCTCTGGACGGTGCAGCGTTGGTGAGCTCTGTAAGCCGTGCTGTTTCTTTTAAGGACAGGTGATTGGCAGGATGACGCCGGACTTCGTCCTGTATCCAAACAGTGCTATCTTTTGCCTTTACACCTGGTTGCAGCTGCGTTGTTCTTATAGAGGAGGGCTTCTGTTCTCTTACTCCGATCTGAGTTCACCTCTATTATTTGAAAACAGCAGTGTCAGATCAGGGAGAATGTGAATGCGACTGAGAGAATAAAACCGAATAAAAAAACGCTAACTTTGACAAGCAATATAAATTTACAGCGGCTGTTACAGATGCAAATCAAATGTATGTTTTTATTGTATAACATTAGCAATAATAGCAGCTCTCTACTCAAAACGGTAAACCCAGAACCTCTTGATTGGGAGTCAGCAGTTCTTAGCATTGCAATAAGTAAGCTGTCACATCAACCACCTACCATAACCTGCTTTCTTTTTCCTTCGGTTATATTCTTGAATAAAAGCGTTATACTTGTACTTTTTATGAAAGTGTTTATTTGATATTTGGACTTCAGGCTTCACACCTTATACACATGGCGTAAAGACGGTCCTTGGGTGTGTGTGAGAACTGTTAACATTTGAATCTGATGATTGTATATAGCGCGGAACTGTACTATGTTGTCCTCTGCATCTCCTGGAGTTCAAAAGAAACACCAATATGCAGCAAGAAGATCGGAACAAAAAAACAAACATGGTCACTAACTACAACCGCATGAAAGTATGCAAATGAATATAGTGTTGCATTAGTACAACAATGTTTTCCGAAATGTACAATACAGGTCATAAAATGAATTATTCCAAATGTCATATATACCTAAGTCTCTATTTTTTTGTCAGTGCTGTTTTGACATCATGGATCAGAAGGTGCATACAAAACTGAATAAAAAAAATTAACATCCACAGTCATTCTCAGTCACGCACACAACTCACATCCACGTCCACAGTTTTCCCAGTCTCGTTCGCGCACAAGATCCGACACGGTTTTCAAATAAAGAGGGGATGTAACAAAATAAGTTTGTTTGTTATACCACGTCTTTATCCGAAAACGGCGTCAGATCCGGGGGGTGTGTGGGAGCTTGAACGTGAGTGAGAGAATAAAACTGAAAAAAAAACGCTAACTTTAACTATAAATTTACAGATGCAAATCAAATGTATGCTTTTATTGTATGATACTAACAGTAAGAGCAGCTCACCACTGAAAATGGTAAATATGGGAAACAACTGATATCGAAACCGCGACCTCTTGATTGGAAGGCAGCAGTTCTTAGCATTGCACCATGCAAGCTGTTCTATCAACCACCTACCGTAACCTGCTTTCTTTTTTCTTCGGTTAAATTCTTGAATAAAAGTGAACTTGTTTTGTTATACTTGTACCTTTTATGAAAGTGTTTATTTCATATTTGTATTTCAGGCTTCACACCTTATACATTTCATGTCTACATTTTTTCAATTATTACTAAAGCATGAAAAAAGTTTCTGTGTTAACTACGTTTTACATAGATTGTTGTTGACACGGAACACACATGAAATGTACGTATTCCAAATGATGATGTACTATTTTAACCTATAAAGTTCCAGCACTTCACTCGAAGATAAACACTGAGAAACTTCTTTGGGAAATGAACCGCAGCGGTGGGCAGGGGGATGGGATACCAGGCTGCTTGCTTCTTATTGACACATTTACAGGACAAAAGACACTGATGGAGAGGTGAGAATGGATTTAAGGTGGGCTGGATTTACGAGCTTTCTCATAGGCTCTGGTAATTCTAGTGTTAAGCAGGTTCAGTAAATAATTATTGGATTGAATAAAGGAACCTTTTTAAATACAATTTTTCTTAAACAGTAATTAAGATACCTGGATACCCTGAAGTTGAGATTTGTACTCGAAGAATTACTACATATAAATAAAAGATTTTGAAATTATAGATAAACATGAAAAGTAAATTTATGTATAAACTGTTCTTCACTAGACAGTTTTACAATGGCAGTGTAGATGCCGAAAGACCAAGGACTTACAGAAAGGATACGGCCAAATACCTGGAGTGACAGTTTTAGTTCCAATGAAAAATGGTTAAGACTTTCCGTAGTTTTACAGGAGTATTTTTAAGGGGGTCTGGCAAATCCAAAGTGAAGGAATTTAAACAGGGAAGTTTCAAACAGTGAGAAAGAGAGATAGCCAATGGAGACATTGAAATGCTAGGAATAGGGGGTTTCGCAAGGAGTTGGCAATGCATTTGTAGATGTATAAAGACAGTGCAAATATCATTATACTACGTGAACTTGAAGCAGAAGGCGAAAGTGCCAAGACTTGTGTTGGAGTATAATTGTTTTATAGGTATTGCTCAAAGCCCAAACATTGGGGAAGTTATTGAATTATTTGGAAATTGCAGAGGGAGAAGTACTGCTCAGATTTAAATAGGCTCAAATCAAACAAATTGACCAGGACCAGATAATATTTACACTCAAGTTCTCAAGGAGGTTAGCAAATACATGTACAAGTAAACCCTTGACACACATTTTTAGGAAGTCAGAGCATACTAGGAAAAGTACTGGAAAATGGTAAATATTTTCCCATTATATAAAAAGGGTGATCTCGTGCAGATCCAGGCAACTATAACCAGTAAGCTTAACTTGCATCAAAGGTAAATTAATGGAAGGAATTATTAGATAAGATTAAGCTACAAATGGCAAGAACAGGGATTTTACTGAACAGTCAGCATGGGTTCAGAAAATTGAGGTCATGTTTTACTAACATGCTGCAATTCTATGAGGAAGAAACAAAAGGATATGATCAAAGTGGAGCTTATGATATTATTTAATCGTGACTTTCAGAAAGCATTGGATAAGGTGCCACATGAGAGGCTGGGCATCAAACTGAAAGAAGCAGCAGTTAAGGGTGTGGTGTGTAGATGGGTGCAGAACTGGCTCAGACACAGGAAGCACAGGACAGGCTCAGACACAGGAAGAGTTATGGTGCGAGGAACCCTATCAGAATTGGCTAATGTTAAGAGTGGTGTCCCTCAGGGGTCAGTGCCTTGGCTGCTGCTGCTTTTAATATACAGTATATATAAATGATTTTGATAAGAATATAAATATCAAGCTGATTATGTTTGAAGATGATACCAAGCTAGCTGGATTAGTAGATAATCTAGAATCAATTGAATCATTATAGAAGGACTTGGACAGCATACAGGCTGAATACATACACTGTGTGCACAATTATTAGGCAAGTTGTATTTTTGAGGATTAATTTTAATATGGAACAAACACAGTGCTATCAGTCAATCCAAAATGTTAATAAACCTGAAACCTGAATGTTTCACAACGGAAATGTGAGTGTGAACATCATCAGGGGAATACATATGTGCGCACAATTATTAGGCAACTATTAGTGTGCAGATTTATTATGCAACTAAAGGAAAAATGAAAATTTTCCCATCTCACTTGTTTATTTTCATCTGTTATAGTGAGAATAATAAACAAACACCTCAAAATTTACAAATAAACATCTCTGACATTTCAAAAAAAAAATAAATCAATCAATCAATGACCAATATAGCCACCCTTCTTTCCAATAACAGTCATAAGCCTTTCCATTCATGGAGTCTGTCAGTTTCTTGATCTGTTGACGATCAGCTTTTTGTGGAGCAGTGACTACAGCCTCCCAGACACTCTTCAGAGAGGTGTATTGTTTTTCTCCCCCGTAAATCTAGCGTTTAAGAAGTGCCCACAAGTTCTCGATAGGGTTTAGGTCAGATGAGGAAGGGGGGCCATGTCATTATTCCTTCATCTTTAAGGCCTTTACTGGCTGGCCACGCAGTGGAGAACTTCGATGCAAGTGATGGAGCATTGGCCTGCATAAAAATCATGGTCTTTTTCCTGTATCACTGTTTGAAGAAAGTGTCTTCGAAAAACTGGCAGTAGGTTTGGGAGTTGATTTTGAGTTCATCTTCAATGCAAAAAGGTCCAACTAGCTCATCTTTAAAAATACCAGCTCATACCAGTACCCCACCTCCACGTTGGAGTGGAGCTCTGTGCCCATTACTGATCCACAGGTCCATCCATCTGGTCCATCAAGAGTCACTCTCATCTCATCGGTCCATAAAACCTTTGAAAAAAATCTGTCTTCAGATATTTCTTGGCCCAGTTTTGACGTTTCAACTTATGTTTCTTGTTCAGTGGTGGTTGGGTTTCAGCCCTCCTTACCTTGGCCATGTCTTTGAGCACTGAACACCTTGTACTTCTGGGCACTCCAGGTAGGTTGTAGCTCTGGAATATGAAAGTACTGGAGGATAATGGGTTCCTGGTAGCTTCACGTTTGATTCTTCTCAAATCTTTGGCAGCTAATTTGCGTCTTTTGTTCTCAACACGTTTCTTGCGACCCTGTTGACTATTTGCAACAAAATGTTTGATGGTTCTGTGATCACACACCAATATCTTAGCAATTCCAAAAGTGCTGCATCCCTCTGAAAGACTTTTTACAATTTTTGACTTTTCAGAGTCAGTTAAATCTCTTTTTTGGCCCATTTTGCCAGAGGAAAACTAGCTGCCTAATAATTCTGCACACCTTGATATAGGGTGTTGATCTCATTAGGCCACACCCTCCCTCATTACACAAATACACATCACCTGACATGCTTAAATCCAATAAGCATTCAAGTTAATACAGCTTGGAGTTGGAATATACACATAAAAATGATGATATGGTCAAAATACTCACTTGCCTAATAATTGTGCACACAGTGTAATAGGAGGTCTAAAAATCGAAAGTGCACTTGTCAGCTGCCAGACAGAAAGTTAACCGGCCGAGTCTGAGGTTACGCGGCACGAGGTGTAGAGTACAAGTCCAAGGTTAGGCTCAAGCTTTATAATGCACTGGTGAGGCATCATCTGGTGTACTGTGTACAGGTTTGGTCTCCAAGCTACAAAAAGGGCAGTAGCACTATAAAAAGTTTTGAGTAGAGCAACTAGGCTGATTACAAGGCTGCAGAGAATGAATTATTAGGAAAGATTAAAAAAGATTTACTGAGCCTTTTCAGTTTAAGAAAAAGAAGATTAAGAAGAGACATGATTGAAGTGTTTAAAATTATGAAGGCAATTACTATGGTGGATCGAGACTGTTATTTCAAAATTAGTTCATCTAGAACACGAGAAGCTTGTTCCGGGTAAATTTCACACAAACATTAGGAAGTTTTTCTGTACACAGAGAACCAAAGATACATGGAATAAATTACCAAGTAGTATGGTAGACAGTAGGGCATTAGGGACTTTCAAAATTAGACATGATGATATTTTAGAAGAATTAAGTGGGTAAGAATGGTGAGCTTTGTTGGGTTGAATGGCCTATTCTCGTCTAGATTGTTCTAATGTTTATTTAAGTATGCTTGTGTGAAGTATTTGCATGTTTGGGTTAAACAATAATATGCTTATTAAATAGGGGTTTAACTATTAATACTGTGTGATGTAATGAATATTCTATATTTTTCTTGTTGTTTTTGTTATTTGCATTTCAGATTAGACAGCTATCAAGAATGACAGGAAATTATACCTGATTTCTTAAAAAGAGTGTACAGAGGGAAATAAAATCTGTAAATTGTTTTGAATTTAAATATATCAATAATTGGATACCATATTTTGTGAAATGAATTTGAATAATGTATAACAATGTGAAAAAATATTTAATACAATTAACAAGTCAGGATATAAAATCTACAACCCCATAAGTTACTACTTTTATATGGATCTTTAATGCTCTCTTGTATTTTACTTCATGAATTTCCACCATCTATAGCTTTGGTATTTTACTCCACTGTGTACTAGTTCACAAGTAGTTAATACAAAAACAATTACATTACACAATGGAATGCACATGGTGCCGGCTTTGAGGGTTACTTTTAAAGCTTGACTTAAAACAGATGGCTTAAATTTAGTTTTACCCTTGCCTTACTTTTATAACAAGTATATCCTTCAAATGTACAAATCTGCCATAAAAAATTTCCTTTGCCAATCATCCATTCAAATATTATCTTTCCTTTGTTACCTGAAAATTTATTGTAATTACAGCACAGAAAATGTTAATAAAACCTATGCAACCAAGATGTAGCATCTGTCTCAAAAAAAAAAAAAAAACAGAAGAGCACTTTATTTTCCATGATGACATGTATTATATCAATTCATGGATATTTAATGGCTCTGTACATAAACGTATGTGCACACATGCGTTGAGTGCAGCTGTAATTATAAACCTTCGTAAATGTTATAAATCAAGCATGACTTGATAAAGGCCAGCTAAGAGACTAAATAAATGAACAAGTCCAAGGCTGCCAGGTTTTCAGCATCCTTTCTGTTTTTTGACCACAAATCAGAAACAAGTCCAAATAATCCAAAAATAAAAGTATTGCCAACTAACTGGTTAAGGAATGGTATTTTTGATTATACAGTATATCACATTCTTATTTTTAAAAACAAGCATGTAGTAAATTAGCAGGAAGTTTCGTGATAACCCACCCTAATCACAGCCAGATAACCATCACTACTGGCTAAACAGAGAATGCCAATTCTTAATTTAAGATTTATTCTAACTCTCCAAAAAGCAAACCTTAAAACAAAAAAAGTAGTACAACCAAATCTTTACAATTATTATTACTTTATTTGACTTGAAATTTATTTGGAATTTCTTTCTCCCCAGGAACATAATCAATTAAGGCAGTAAATCAGGCAACACTTTAGGCATTTGTTAAAATTTGAAACTGAAAGCTTAAAATTTAAACATAAATATCTTATCATTCCTGAATAGCTCAAATATTTGTTAAGTTTTTATATTTTGTTTTAGTTGCTTAGAAATAACACGCTATTATACAAATATAACCTGTCACATGCCTTTGTGTATGTACAGTGAGTTCTATACAATGCAAGTAGCGGTAGTAGAAGTAGCAGCAGTAGAAATAAAGTATCTTAAGTGAACACATACTTTTAAATACATACAGAAATTTTTTCAGAATGTCAGGCAGTTACTATAGTGCTACAATATATTTTTACCCATTAAGTCCTATTATAAATCATGAGTATAAAACCCATGAAAAACATTAATAAGAGGAAAACTTACTGTTTACTTTATTTATATATCATTTAAAAGCTGAAGAACATTATGCATTCAAGAAGACCTATATTGTATGCATGCTTAAAATTTAAATTTTACAGAGATAAAGAATCTCTCTATTCTAAGTAGTAGTCTATGTATAAATCACTTCATGCTATTTTTTTTTTTATAATCGGACATATATGAGTATGGCATTAGATGTTAGTCAAACACTGAAGAAAACAAAAAATCAAATTACAAACTAAAATTTTAATAATCTGAAAGTTATATAAAAAGTTTAAAAAGGAAAAAAGCTAAAAATTAAAAACAAACTTAACAATGCAACAAATGTCTGTGTCAAAGCAAATGTAAATAGTTTAATATTATAATTAATTGTTAGATAATTACCCTAACATATTCGTGGACATTGCACCTGCAGACCAAAACGCCTCAGAGATAAAGACTGCTCCGTTTCAAAGTCAGCAAATATATCCAAACTTCAAAGGGTGAAATCAGCTAAAGCAAGAATTCATATTACAAAGTCTTCCTCAGATGTTTGACCAGCATCACTGACCAAATGAAAAAAGATCATGATGACAGAAATTACTGTTAGAGATAGTGAATTCTCCTGAAGTTCTAAAAGAACTGTTTCCTTTTTCCAACTAATTACATTTTCTGTAATATGACTCTGTGTGCCCTTTGGTCATAGAGTCTGTATAAAGATATTCTGAGTAAATGCGTTAACCCTTGTGTGTCAAGTCAAAAAAAAAACTCTCCAAAAAAACTGATACAAATCAAAGTCACTCTCCTTGAGTGTTTCAGTAATAACTGTGCTTTGAATTGAAACCTAATTCATGTTTTTTAATTCAAAATACAACAGAATAAGACAAAGAAAAAAAAATAAGCAAGCTAGGTTCAATATTTGAACAAAACCCCTTTTCAACATTTGTACTGCTGCATTATATATTTTTTTT
>JANRMT010062834.1:10453664-10466891 GCA_026402145.1 Polypterus bichir lapradei
AAGTTCATAGGGACGCTGTCGCTAAATACTCGCAAGCAAATCCACAAGTTAATAGAGGTTCTGTTTCTAGATACGATCCCAATAATGAAAAGCGGCTCATACAAAAACAACAGTTTTGGCTCAAAAAAGCCAATTGTGGATTTGTGTACGACCCAAACATACATTATGAGTCTGACAAAACAGTACACATTGGATCCATGGATGTTCACTGTAACTATTGTCAAGCAAAGAAGTGGAAATGCGAGTCTCCTGGTTTGTGCTGTAACGGTGGTAAAGTCTCTCTCACTCCTTTATGTAAGCTTCCTCATCTTCTTCCTCATCTTCTTCAGGGCCTGTTAAATGGCGAACATCCTCAAAGTGAGCATTTCTTGAACAACATTCGAAAGTACAGCGCATTTCAAATGACATCATTTGGTGCTAACCAAATCATTGAGGGAAATTTTATGCCTTCATTTAAAGTTCAGGGACAAGTGTATCACTTGATTGGCAGTCTTTTACCTATGCCAAGTGAAGAACACAAATTTTTGCAAATTTATTTCATTGGGGACGATGAAAAGGAAGCACAAATCCGCTGCGCTAATTTTTATGGACTTAACATGCCCCTAGTCAAGCAATTACAAAAAAGCTCCATGACTGTAACACTTACATCCAGGACTTCCACTCCACAATTGACACTATTTCAGATGATGACAAACACTTCAAAGTTGTCATTCACGCAGGCAAAAAAACCATTACATGCACACAAAGGCAGATTTAATAAACCCACAGTTCATCAAGTTGGTGTTGTCATCGTTGGGCAAACGTTCAACAATAGAGATATTGTCTTGAAAACCAGAGACAATAAACTGCAACGCATTAAAGAAACCCACAGATCCTATGATGCACTTCAATATCCTCTCATGTTCTGCAATGGTGAAGACGGCTATTCTGTGTCTATACCTCAAGTTCATCCTGCCAGTAACTTACCTATGAACAAAACCGTCTCGGCAGCAAACTTCTATTCATACCGGCTTATGATCAGACAACATCATGCTAATAATATCCTTTTCTTCCGAACTTTATTAAATCAGTTTTTAGTTGATATTTGGGAGTAAAAAAGGATCATGTACTGGGACGGGTCTACACTGTACACCCGAATAACTCTGAATGCTACCATCTTCGACACCTCCTCAACAAAATCACAGGTCCCACATCTTTCAAATCTCTCAGAACAGTTGATGGTATCCTACATCCGACCTATAAGTCAGCCTGCAGGGCACTCGGTTTATTACATGACGATATCAACTGGGACGAGACTCTACAGGAAGCTACTCCATCTCGCTCACCTCAAAAGATCCGTGAACTATTTGCTGTTATGTTGGTGTTCTGCCAAATAGAAAACCCCTAAACCTATGGGAAAAACATAAACATAGCATAGCAGATGATGTTAGGAGACAGACTGAAAAAGATCATATACGAACAGAATTCCACCAGTGGTTAAATTTGATCTATAACAAGTGTCTACAGTTGCTTGAAAACTACGTCATTGCTATTGGAGGTCAATCTCTTCATCATTACGGTTTGCCTTCACCTTTACCAGAACTGGCACAACTAACATCAAATCCCGAGTACTTGAAAGAGACATCTTACAACACCTCGCACTTGGCCAATATAGTCACAAATAACGAGCGCTTGCTAAATAGTGACCAAAAGTCAGTTTATGAGCAAATCATGACCAGCATTACGTCTCCCACTACCACGGTGTTTTTCCTTGATGCTCCAGGAGGAACTGGTAAGACATTCCTAATAAACCTTCTCCTTGCAAAAATCCGATCAAAACGTAACATTGCCATAGCTGTGGCTTCTTCTGGCATTGCTGCAACTCTTCTAGAAGGTGGCAGAACTGCTCATTCAGCTTTCAAGCTGCCTCTGAACCTCAACCATACTGAATCCCCCATGTGTAACATATCAAAGCAGAGCAACATGGCTGAAGTGCTGCGACATTGTCAACTTATTGTCTGGGATGAATGCACTATGGCACACAGAGCAGGTATTGAGGCTTTAGACAGGACCCTCCAAGACATCCGAAACACCAACAAACTTATGGGAGGCTTGACAGTGTTGCTGGCTGGAGACTTCCGCCAAACCCTACCAGTCGTGCACAGAGGAACACGCGCTGATGAAGTTAAAGCATCTCTGAAATCTTCATACCTTTGGCCACAAATCCATGTTGTTACTTTAAAAATAAACATGAGAGTTCATTTGAAACGCGACAAAAAAGCCGAGGAGTTCTCTGCTCTTCTGACGAGTATAGGTGATGGCACCTTCATACAAGAAAACCGTAAAATAAATATTCCTACAAATCTCTGTCTCATCGTGAATACCTTACAAAGCCTTCTTCAAAATGTTTACCCCGATCTACGAAATCTACACCGAAGTAACGTCTCATGGTTAAGAGAGAGAGCTATCCTGACACCAAAAAATGACATGACTACGACTATAAACCACATTTTACTTCAAGAACTACCTTCACAATCAAAAACATATCAATCTGTTGATTCAGTTGTAGAAGTAGAAGACGCAGTACATTATCCGGTAGAGTTTCTCAACACTCTAAATCCTCCAGGCACTCCTGAGCATAATCTCATCTTGAAGGTTGGGGCACCAATAATGTTACTGAGAAACTTACAGCCACCAAAACTTTGTAACGGCACGAGACTTCAGGTCACATCTCTACAAAACAACCTAATTGAAGCAACTATTTTTACTGGCAGTGCCTCAGGTAACACAGTTTTTATTCCTCGCATCCCCGTTATACCATCTAATCTCCCATTTCAATTCAAACGCGTTCAATTTCCAGTAAGACTCTGCTTCGCAATGACAATTAATAAGTCTCAGGGACAAACACTACAAAAGGTTGGCATTGATTTGAGGCAGGATTGCTTTTCACATGGCCAACTGTATGTTGCATGCTCAAGAGTAAGCTCAGCACACAGCTTAGTCATATTACAACCGGAGGGCCGAACTTATAACGTAGTATACAGAGAGATCCTTAACAATTAATTTTTTATATATTTTACCTCAGTCTAAAAATGTTTACTTTTTTCTTAATAAAAATATTCAGGCAGTATTTCACCGCTGCGAAGCGTGGGTATTTTGCTAGTAATTAAATAAAGACGAAATTGCCTTCTTTAGGAACAGAAACAATATAGAATGTTTTTCACAGCAGTGGCACTTTTTAGAGCCTTAGGGACAGGCTGAACTGGTGACAGAGGACATTACAAAGTTGGTCAACCCAGGACTTAAGAACTTGAGGACTGACTCCATGTGGTCCAGCAGCTTTTTATGCGTGCAGGTTTGTTATTTGTCTCCTCACTTAGTCTTCAGCTATGGACAACACATAGTAAAGATCAGAGGTAGACTCGCTGGCCAAGGCATGAGTTGTTGATATAGTAGGGATGGTGTGGGGAGACTGTTCATTGGAATAAGGTGGCAGAGGGAGGAAAAAACTTTTTAAAAATTGCTTCAGGGCATTAGATTTGTCCACATCCCCTTCTAGCACATGAGCTTGCATGCTGTTATAAGAGTAACATATCTGAAAAAGTAGTAATTTGCACAACTTTCAAAGTTGATCTCCTATATCAATTTTAACACAATTTGGACAACTGCAGCTTCAAACAAACTATTGTGGCAGGCAAAAAGGAATTCAGACACCAGTGCTATGGTACCTATAACTTAACGTGAAAGAAATTTCTCTAATTAAGACATTATAATTTCTTACTACTGGCCTCTGCTCATGTACCACTAAACTAATTTTCATATGTTCTGGCTAAAATCTCCTGTATGTCTAGGAATCTTTGCTCATATAGACTAAATAATAATATTAGTCATCAATTATTTAAAGAAATCACAATAAGGTCTACCTAGAGTTTTCTCATAAGTAATTGGTTCATTATCATACTCAGATTAGGCCAAGATTAAGATTTATGGCCAAAATTCAAAGCACTGTGGATGATACAAAATTTTGCCAAAAATCCCTACAGTGAAGTATAGCAACAATAGCAATATGCTGCAGGAATATCATTAGCAGGGACTGAATCTCTGGTTGCAGATAAAAAGAACTGAATAGAGTACAGCATCACTAAATATTGCAAGGGTGGAAGAAGATGGCACATCCAATTATTATTGTGAGGAGTTTAAATACTTATCAACTCTGTTAGAACTAAAATATGCTGTTAGCACAAGATATCCACTACCAATTAATTTTGTGTTTAATTAAAAAAAAGAAACAAAAGAATGAAACAAGATATTGAAATGTTATTTATACAAGATCAGTAAATATTATTTGTATCCCAACAAAGCTTCGAAAAACTTTAAAATAGTCTGAATACTTTCACAAGACCTCATTTTTTTCTTTTTTTCTAGATTGTGATAAATGTGTGGGACATTATGAAAATGTTAATAACCAAAATGATTATTATAACTGTTTCTTTCTAAAGGTATTGTGCTGTACTGAAAATGTATTTCAATTGTTGCTTGTGCTCATTGAGTGAAACCAGCACATACTTTTTGGTACCATTCTAAGAGCCTGAAGACCCACTTAGAACTTCTTTCCATCAGTATACAACCAATATCCCAAAATGTATAATCTTGAAGGCTAAAGGTACAATTCCCTGTTTCTTTCTCTTCATTCTGGGTCCAAATCAAATGATGAAACCAGCATATAGTATATAGACTCCCTCAGATGACCTTATCATTTTCTTCACTGTTACTCTCAGTAGAGGTTATATTCATGGGTGTGCAGTGTGAGTCATGAAGGTCTTTCTCCACACACACACATGATTACCATCCATTTGGATTTCCTCCTTCACAATAAATTCAATCACTGGCCACTGTCAAAATGACACAAGCCTGTTATATATTTTCTCCCACTCGGGTATGAACATGTGATTGAGCGAGATGGAGTCATTTTACATTCAGGTGTGAGACAACAGATTAAAAAATTATCAGCAAGACTTTACATATCATTCCTCTCAAGCATTTCTTGGTAATTCCAAATTTATTTTTGATACTGCTGTAAGGTTTATGCATGTTAGGGCAATAGTTAACTCTAAACTGGCCCAACTGTGATTGTGTCAATATTTCCATGTGCTTTTTGATGAATAGACATCTTTTTAAAGGTTGATCACTCACATAAAATTAGCATTCCACAAATCCATAAAATTGAAGACAAATGGGTGAATAAATGAATATATGCAATGTGAAAGTCTGTGTTTTCATATTTTCTCATAGACATATTTACATGCATAGATTTGTTTACATCTGCAGCTTAGGTCCGGTTTATACTTCATGCTCAGAACGAGCACGCATCATGGCTGCCCACGCATTCCCAGCGTTCATTTGATGCATCCTCTGAGCATGTCCACAGAAATTAACACGATGCATGCGCAAGTTGCAGTACCAGAAAATATGGGGGGCGCAGTGTTGTTGGAATGTGACTACAGAGTTGTTTACTATCAACAGGTGACAGCAAGTCACTTTGTAGATCCTACAGGATTATTGTGCGTGTTTCGATGTTTGATAAATGGTTCGATGTGATGAAGAAAATCATCAAACTTAAATGCTGACATACAAATGTATTCGTGGTGCTTTTCTTAATCTGTTTCTTGCACAGACAATACAACCGTCGCATATTCCCCAATTGTAATGACGCAATACATTTTACCAATTAACATGTGGGATAAAGTGACATACTGGTAAAGATTATCCATATTCTTTTAATTAATTTACTTTCATATCTAAATTTAATGAAATTTAAACTGCATTTAAACAAAATAAAAGCCATTAGTTCACAAAACTAAAGTATTTTGACATTAATAGTATATCTAAAAATAAACATGCAATGAAGGCAAGCATACGACACTAATCATTTGTTAAACCTTATTGTACAGAAAGCATGCACAGTTCCAAATTACTCTGAACATGAATCTTCTAATTACTGGTTGCAGGTAACCATTTCTCTTGGTCTGTCATTAAATATAACCACACTCAAACTACAAACACGACAGCTGCAGCCTGTGGAAAGTGATTTCAAAACCAGCAATCTAAAGCCAAACAACTGACTATTGTATCTGTCAATATTAAATTTAACACAGAAGATGATTTAACTGAATCACATATACAGGAGACTAATTTTCTTCAGTATAAATAATGCCAGCCAAACACATATTATTGAGTACAAAAAATAGCAACAACAGAAAAATAAATGGTCTTTTTGATGATTTATCTTTTAGAAAATTAGTCATCCATGCATACAAAAATTATTGCATTGATTCATGCTTCTGGAGAAAGTCATTGTATTCACTGTACCTTTTTTGGACTTCACTGAAAGCCATGGTATATAAAAAAAAAGAGAAAGAAAAAAGACAGAGAAGGCAAGTGTAAAAAAAGGTGCATGGAAAATTAAACAAAGGAGTTACATTTTTTGTTTTAGACCAAGAATTAAGAGAGTGTGGATTTATAAAACAAAAACTATTTAACATCAGAAATAACAAATAATAGTAAATATTTTTGCAATTCGAAACACCGTTATTTAACTGACCTCTTAAGGAAATATTGTAGAAGACTGCCCAGATGAGTTTGATAATGTAGTAAGCTGTAAATTATCTGTCCAGACTACTAAACCCATAAAGACTGGGGGACTCATTCAGGTAATGCATCATTACTATTAACAGTCAAGGTTGAATAAGATTTACAAACTTGACAAATGGGCTCATTTTAAAACAAGAAACAATAACAACCTCACCAGAGAAACTGGCAGGAAAAAAGCTGAGAAGTTTAAAAAGGCTGTTGTATTTGCAGAAGAATGATTCTCTATTTTGCAAGAATGCAAGACTACACATTTTGAGCAAATTTAAGAAAATTTTTGTACTTATACAGCATTATCATGGGCAAACAGTCACCAGAGACATTGATTCCATTTACCTTTCTTATTCTCCAATTGTTGACAGATTTAGGTTTCATGGTCCTAACTGCTTTAACTTTACTATGGACATCTTCTAAACAGTCATACCTCACGACAAAGGTCTTGTCAGCCTCAGACAGGCATTCAGATGTCCAGTCCAGGATCCTCCCATGAACACTTTCACCAGCCCGGCAGAACTGTTTTTTTTTTTTTTTACTCTTAATGCTTTGTCTTTTGATAACTTTTTTCACCAGGTCAGTGGCATTGCTATGGGTACCAGAATGGGACTTAACTAAGCCAACTTCATTGGCTAGGTAGAAGAGCATTTCTTTTCTTCCTAGCTAGGCTTTCTACCAGACCTGTACAAAAGATATATTGATGATAGTATTGGTGTACCTTCTTTTTCCAGAAAACAGCTACAGGAATTCATTAATTACGTTTCCAGTTTTCATCCATCTCTTTTCTTTACTTTCAATATTTTTACATCAGCTCTTCCATTTTGTGATAGATAGGATAGATAGATACTTTATTAATCCCAAGGGGAAATTCACATACTCCAGCAGCAGCATACTGATAAAGAACAGTATTAAATAGTGATAACAATGAAAGTATAACAGACAGACAATAACTATAATGTTAACGTTTACCCACCCAGGTGGAATTGAAGAGTCACATAGTGTGGGGGAGGAACAATCTCCTCAGTCTGTCAGTGGAGCAGGACAGTGACAGCAGTCTGTCGCTGAAGCTGCTCCTCTGTCTGGAGATGATACTGTTCAGTGAATTCATCATTATTGACAGGAGCCTGCTCAGTGCCTGTCGCTCTGCCATGGATGTCAAACTGTCCAGCTCCGTGCCTACAATAGAGCCTACCTTCCTCACCAGTTTTCCAGGTGTGAGGCATCCCTCCTCTTTATGCTGCCTCCCCATAAAAGGCTTTCTATTAACTTTCCAGGACTTAATGCCTCTGTCTATTACAAGCCAACTGACTTGCACAGTTACTTTCTTTACAGCTCCTTCCATTCCTGGCATATAAAAAAATCTTCCTGTCATATATATGTTACTTGCTTTTCCTTCTCACTTGCGCATATGCACAAAAACGTTGCGTATGCCTGTTTCCATGCTAACTTCGAGATGCATAAAAACTAAACTTGGCGTAAAGCCATGCACATATTCACTGTAGCCTCTCTCGTGGCGTACGCAAGTTTCTGCCTTGATTTGCAAGCTGGCAGCACCCAGCATCAAAGCAATGCTACCGTTTCTGTGGTGTGCTTTTTTTTTTTTTTTTTTTTTTTAAATTTACATCGATGATCCTGGTTTTATTAAATACACTGAAATTAATTGCATATTGTTTACAAACAATTCACTTGATTGTAATCATTCTAACACAATATAATGGTGCATGGTATGGCCAAAATATTCCAACTACCATTGCTGCTTTGTTGTTGTTAGAAGACATCATAAATGGAAGAATTAGAAGAGAGCTCATATTTACAGATGATGTTGACTGACTTCTAAGTCAGTTTTGATTTCCAAGAGCTATCCTCTTGGAGCTGTGTGCTGAACTGCTGCCAGCTTTACAAAGGCAGAACTGTCATTCACATGTACAGTTATAAGTATAAGATTTCCTTACACTGTGGTTGAACAGGCAGCAACTCTCAACAACATCTGGTTTTCCAAATTAAATTGGAGTGGTCCACTGCACACACATTGCTGTTGCGGTGCTGGACAAGTTACATCAACCAGGGATGAATCACCAAAAGAATGAGCGGACATTAAATCATATATAGCAGGACTGCCTATAAAAATGGCAGCATGGCACAGTTGCAGGTGTTTTTTCCAACTAGTGCAGCAAAAGACAAACAGTACTTTAAAGGATAAAGAGCAGAGAATTGATCTGTTGTGGCACTCTGTGACTTCAGAGAATGAATTTGCTTATGTAAATAGAAAGCATTTCCATTCTATTAATGTGCTGCTCTATAGTGCACAGAGCATGTGTTACATTCTGCAAGCATGTAGCGTGCTGCATATATAACATGGCACACAATCGTGGCTTTCCCATACCTGCAGAGACCGCTGTATGATGAACCTGACCCTGACCCACCAAATGATCAGTCAAATTGGACAGCGTTACAACTTTGTTTGACTGTAGTAAGCAGAATGTAAAAACAGGTAATCAGATGCATCATTTATTTTTTTAATCAATTCATTTAATTTGTGGTCAATATCACATAGTACAGGCCTTACGTTCTTTAGTTCATTGACCACATCTCTTACAGCATCCACCTTTGCATTTTGTAAATCAGAACAGCATCCATCTGCACACAGCCAGATGGTCGCCCAGTGGTTTTCAAGTGTGAGGCAGAAGTGTGTGTGCAGCCCGTGCCCGAAGACGGGCTTGGCACAGCAGCACCATCATGTCATCGGCATGGGGGTGAGCTTTTGTAATACTGTCTGAAAGAGAATAAACAAACGGTGGTCTGCGACTCGCCTTTTCATGTTGACTGTAATATCTGACCTCTTCTATTTTATTTCAGGCACGGTGTGACTTTCTGAACTTTCGAGGGTCTCCGCCATGCTTTTTTTTGCTTATACCACCGCTTAAACCAAGAAATACTACGTATTTCCTTGCCTCCACTTCGCATTCGCTGAAATTCTTCTTTTTTTAAACATGCTTTTGCCATTATCTTTTAACCAAACACTGAATGGAAGGTGATATTTATATTGATTTGTATATTAAAATATGCAAAATTCTGGGAGAAGTCAGGATGGGGCAGCTGGTGTGTGCACGTGCATTACATTTCATTCTGACTGGGTTTTATGAAGCAGAAGCACGTGGAAGTTGGCTTACGCACAGTTTTATGCGTGTGAATTTTTTGTGTGCGTACACACATTTCCACTTTTATCTGTACGCCATGTTTTAGTGTGAATTCTATGCACAGCATTATACATGAAGCCCCTGATGAAGGTTGTACAACCAGAACGTTGTGTCTTCTATCTCATTTTCTTTCAGCTTAGAAATAACCTTTAATATTTTTTCATGTTGGTTTATTGTTTTCTTTTATTCTTCAGCTGGCTTTAAACTAACATATATTTTTAGTGTTTAATTATTAACTGTAATATTGATATTTGCATTTTATTCTTCTCCTTAGCGATCTACAACACTTTTATACTGTACTGCTTTTGCGATTCCAGTGACAATGAGCCAAAGTGTTTGCTTCACTGAACTAATTTGTTACTAATACCTACTACTAAGTGATCTTTATTTTTGTTTTCAGTCCAACTCCTTTGACACAAAAGAAGCTGGAGTGAAGTGCAGTATGGATAATTCAGCATTAATTTACATGTCCTACTTCTTACTTTAGGTGGGTTGGTTCTCATCTAATCTATTATAATACATTTTTCCAACTTCTAAATTGTATTGCAGTGGAATGCAATAAGGTCACAGAAAGCTATAAATCAAGGCTGTACAAAATATGCAGGGAAGAAGCTTCTATTTCCAGTGGTTAGTTTGGGAAGAGGGAAAAGGGGGATCATGATTTTTTGATAGCTATAATTTAAACATTTTATGGTGTTTTTGGTAAATACATAAATGGGCTTATTTATCAGTAGATTCCAACAACAGTGGAATTATAAGCAGTATACATAATGCTTTGATCTTAACTACAAGGATTAAACTTCATAGTACTATTTACTTTCAAGACATTTAATCACTATGTACTTATAATACATTTGCATGCTCAGCAATAGTATAGTTTCTCCTGTCAAATTAAAATCTGTGTAATTCAGTGCGGCTTAATCCAAAAGAAAATTTAGAAAAATTAGGACATTATAACAATGGGGGTTCAACACAAAAGATTTACTGAAGAATAAAAAAGACCACCGAAACAAATGTGAGAATAAATATGTTCCATGAGAGAGAGAGCAATAAATAAACTACATGTCACTAGTCTACTGTCTTAAGATATTATACTGCCAAAAGCAAATGAGAAAGCTATGGGAGGTCAGTGAAAGGGCAGTAAGCAAATAAAAGTAGTGTTTGGAAACATTTTTGACAGGCATGATAAAAAAGCCGACAATTTAACAAAATAGACAACAGTCAGGTGGAGAGAGAAAGCAAATGATTAAAAAATGATGCATACCTTGCACTCAGAGAAACAAGTTCTCTAGTAGGTGAGGAGGAGAGACATCTGTGTGCCTTGTGTATGAAAATACTGGGAGCTGATAGCATAAAGTCCAACTAACTGAGAAGGCAAATTAAGACACTGCATCCCAATCATGTGAAGAAGCCACTTAATGCTTTTCATACAAAATCTGAGGAGCACTACACCAAACTCCTACCAAAATTTCTATGAACACCAAAGCTCAAATGGCTTCATATCAAGTCTCATACCATGCGGCATGATGGAAAAATGCAAACAATAAATAGTGGATGAGCTAATGCTTCCTCTTACAATCAATATGGTATCTACTATGACTGAGAAAGCAACAGCCACAAAGCTAAATTCCATTCCTGTACCTAATGCTAACTTTTCAAGATGTGTAAGTGACCAATAAAATGATGTGCAGAGCAAGCACTTTAACAAAAGAAAAGTTTAAATGCTGCACTCTGCATGTGGACAGGGCTACAGACAGTAGTAAACACTACATTTTAATTATTTTAATTTGTTTTGTCGATACAAAGACATTATGTTAAGATTTGCTCTTTTGTAAATACTTACAAAACAGAACAACAGCTAATGAATGCTTCAGAGTACCAGATTCCTGCCTGGCCAAAGCTAGACCTGAATGAGAAGACTGTTTGTGCGTCTGCACTGATGGGCACATACTATGGCAGGGAAATGGGCTGGGATACTCATCCAAAAAGTTGTACTGAATACTTACAGGATGTGATTCATTCTATACAGAGAAGTCCTAGCATCAAAGCAGTTGAGCTCTAAACTAGACTGAATTTCCCCAAACTAATGACTCTTAGAGATTAATGAACAACTTTACAAGGGAGGTTAGCAAGGTTATTATAATTAACGGAAACTAAAATCAAAACTGAAACTATTATTAAAAAAACATTTTTGTAAACTGAAAATTTCCCCTTGGGATTAATAAAGTATCTATCTATCTATCTAAAATAGATAACAAAGCCGAAATAAAAAACTAATACTAAACTAAACTATTAAAGCAGCTGGAAAGACTAACTGAAATAAAATAATAATATACAAAAATATTTTAAGTTTTCATTTTTGAATTAATATTCTTGCCATTAGTCTTTAACCTTTGTAACTTTTAACTCTAAAACAGAAAGTAATCCACCACAAACCACCCACATCCAATGAACGCCAACTGGTGACGGAGGGCGGATGTTCACAAAGCATTTGTGGTGATAGAGCAAGCTGAATAAGGGCCTGCAAAGTATGCTTTGTGCTTGTTGTATACCAAGATTTAATTCAAATGTCTGAAATCAGAATGTGGTGGTCAACAAAACCTTTACCGTATGAATAGAAAAATCACGACTGAGTAACGTTTCAGTTTTTTTGTCAGGGGCATGTATTTGGTTGACAATAAGCCACCTGCCACTTCATGCTTGAAAAATCCTTTCTAAAAATAAAACGGCACTGATCAAGAGACTGACTAGGTTATCATACAAGATCTGCATATTGATACTGACCAATCACTTTTACTTTCAAAAAGTCGTTTAACAACGAAGCGATACAAACCTTGTAAAATTCCTGAGTTGGCAATGTCTCTATTGAACTACAAGTAGGTAGGCAAAGAGAATCTGCCAACTGGTAAAAAACTAAACATACTAATTTTAATTTATATTCACAGCTCAAAATACCCGATATTGTGAAAATAATCCAGTAGCAGAATTATGTTTTCAAAATATCTGTCCCCCTTTTTTCAGTTTTTCTCTCTCAAAATAGATAGTTGAAATATCATATTCTTTTTGTTCTTAACATCAGCCATATAATACATATTGCGCACCAGGGATTTTTTCTGCCTTGCATCAAAACATGCTGGGGTAGGCTCCAGGTTTCCTGCCATTCTGCTCTGGATAAACAGGTTTAGATAATATATACAGTGGTGTGAAAAACTATTTGCCCCCTTCCTGATTTCTTATTCTTTTGCATGTTTGTCACACAAAATGTTTCTGATCATCAAACACATGTAACCATTAGTCAAATATAACACAAGTAAACACAAAATGCAGTTTTTAAATGATGGTTTATATTATTTAGGGAGAAAAAAAATCCAAACCTACATGGCCCTGTGTGAAAAAGTAATTGCCCCCT
>JANRMT010062834.1:10466901-10491795 GCA_026402145.1 Polypterus bichir lapradei
AGGGGGCAATTACTTTTTCACACAGGGCCATGTAGGTTTGGATTTTTTTTTCTCCCTAAATAATAAAAACCATCATTTAAAAACTGCATTTTGTGTTTACTTGTGTTATATTTGACTAATGGTTAAATGTGTTTGATGATCAGAAACATTTTGTGTGACAAACATGCAAAAGAATAAGAAATCAGGAAGGGGGCAAATAGTTTTTCACACCACTGTATATTGTTTCTAATCTCAGATGCTGTCTCTGTTGTTTTGTGCCTGTTCATACAGCTATTACCTACTCTTGCTCTGCTCATTAAAGGTTTACTGTTCTTATGCATGGGCTATTCAAGTCTCACTGCCCCTAACCTTTGACACTAAATGCTTGTTTTTCTTTGTTTCCCTCAATACAGCTAGATGGGGTCTACAAACTGATTCAAGTCTAAGAGCCCTGTTCTTCCTAAGCCCCCATGATTTTTATAATCACACCTGTCAAACACATTAAAATCTATTTTCTGATTTTTGATATCTTTTTAGGTCTGCAGGTAGCAAAATTCTATCTATAAATTGTATGTGCCTGAGATGGAATCAGACATCAATATGGCTGGTAAAAATTAAAAGCCCAGTATGGGTTATTTTTGAATGCAATATTGAAGATATTCATTATAAGTACATTGTCTTGGAGCGAGATGTGTTGCGTGGTATAGACATGTAGAGTACAATTCCCCTAAATCTATTTACAAATTGGTCGATCCTGGGCAATAAAAGGAAAAGATAAAAAGTGCCAACAATCAGCGCACATTTGTTCAGCACAAATGGCATAGAATTATATCCATCCATCCATTATCCAACCTGCTATATGCCAACTACAGGGTCACGGGGGTCTGCTGGAGCCAATCCCAGCCAATACAGGGCGCAAGGCAAGAAACAAACCCCGGGCAGGGCACCAGCCCACCGCAGGACATATAATTACATTTTAAAATATAATAAAAATGTATAAAATTGTTCATATTCAGTATCTGGTTCTGAATATGCTTGTCTTTATCAGACAAAAACAAAACCAGATATTAAACCATGTAGTGTAGTAAGCTTGCACTAACATATCCAAATCCATTAATTCTACAATTCTGTCTGATTGTGACACAAAACTAAACTCCACAGTAGCTCTTTAACCATACCATCTCTCTAAATATCAAATCCAACGTCTGTCTCCCTTTCACGAGAGAACTACTTAATGGATTTGATCGGGGGTTTTTTTTCCTATAATTTGCTTTAACATTTCAGTTGATTATGCAACTTCTCTTATTGCACTAAGTATAGTTCACTTGTGGCAGAGATTTATTTGCATGAATATGAGACCGAGGCTGTGGGCCAAGGAGAGGGGGAAGTGGGACCATCCTCACTCACACACAAGCCTCCTTTCAAATTGGTCTACCTCTTGCCACGTGTTGGAGTGTACCTTGCCTCTGCTTAGCTAGCAATATCTGTTTGTTCAGGAGACATTATCATCTAGAGATTGCTAAGGAGTAATGTTTAACATTTTTGAGAGAGAGATCACAGCTATGTGTTTTAGAGGGTAGCTACTAATTGCAAGATTACAGCCACGTGCTCTTCTCCCCACGCTGGGGACGCTCTCCCGTCAAAGCTGAACACGATCAGATACAGTGGTAATACTTGACGTTGTAGCGTATCTACCTTCCGCTTGGTCAGAGATACCTTGCTGGCTTTTTACATTTTTGGCAAAGAGATCACAGCTACATTTAAGGTCCTGACAGCAAAACCAAAAATATTGTATATGAAGACACCCCTCAGATACAAAAGCTATCAATATCAATTCTTCTCAATACAAATTACATTTTTAAAATTTTTTTTCACTGATTGTTAAAATTTGTCCTATTTCACTAGTATGCGGACAGAGCCACGGGGAACAGCTTGCAAATCACTAAAACTAAAACTAATAGATATGAAAATAAAATAAAAATGTTTTTGTGAAATAAAAACTAAATTAACACTTTCTATATAATTTGCTTTTGGAAGATGTCATTAACTAAAATACCTTTCAACATCAGAATACATAACAAATATATACAACTATATTGTACAGTATGCCTCTGCTATCTAGAACAAACTAAGCAGATCTCCTCCCCTAACAAAAACAAACTATTTAAAATGCAAAATAAACAAACAGATACATGCTTAAAACTAAAATGTCATTAAACATTAAGCTTTATGAACATCTAAGCCTTTAAGTCAATAATGCAGTAACATCTATAATTTCTATAGTCAAAAGCCTTTACATTCTGCACTGTTAACATTATTTCTTTTTCAACAGTAATAGAAGGTATATTTTCCTAATAACAAATTTGCAGACATAGACCTGATCACCACTGGAATGTTTTCAATGAAATGTCGCTGTGCTGTCTGCATGTTAAATAACTTAAATCACCTCTTAGACTTATCTAAGGCATGCAGTCAAGTTGCTGTTGAAAGTTGCATTGAGCAGCATTCTGGATTTTACTCAAACAAAATATTTTAGTTATAGTTTGCTAAGTGTCATTGAGAAACTTTTCTGAAATATTTAATGCAAAATGGTGATAGGCAGTAACAGGTGCCATACTCTGCATGGGACAATGACTAACTGGAACATCTTCATATTTTCTAAATCAAATTTCACATCAACATATTGTGTTATTAATTTAAGGGTCAAGCTCCTAAGGGACAACAGAACGAGAGAGGCTGCTATAGGCATAAGGCGTGGGAAGAAAGCAAGAACACCTTAAGAAAAACCCAGCAGGCACACTAGAACAACATACAAATTTTGTACAACTAGTTACTGGACCGGAATGTAAACAGTTTTCCTAAAGCTATGAGGCAGCTACACTAACTATTGTGCCACCTCATTGTCTATATTCTTACAGCTAACATATAGCAAAACATTGAGTCATCAATTTTGTAGATGTATGCCAATTTAATAGCACATTGTTCAATACGAACAGTGAAATACCATAGAGTAATAAGTTATACCTTAAAAAAATAATAAAATTGCTCACCTTTGTGCATTCTTCTTGAGTCAATGTCCTTCGGTGATACCGTTAGATTTCGAGGAAGTACACTTCCACAGCTAGCACTCTGAACCAGTGGCATATGAGACTTCTCAAATGAGAAAAGAAATATGCAGTACATTACTTCAGTATTGCTTCAAAGTCATAACTCTTTAAATATCACTTTAACTGCAAAATTAGCAGCAAACCAGCTTAATTCACTTCAGGGTTGCAAGAAAATTTAAGCATGTTTTATTACTTTTACTTTGAAACTCGTATGATCAAAAATAGATCATTAGATCTTTCTTCAAGAAAAGATTAATATCCACACAAGCCATTTTTAGATTAACTAACACAGGCTTTTCAAAAAGTAAAAAGTTAATAAAAATATGATTGAACTTCATGCCTAAACTGCAAATGATATTCGTAAGGCATACAGGTTACTTTTCTCCAGTGTGACTGATAGCAGTAACATTGTGTAAATGATATTGTAAATGATAAGCAAAATGTCAACAAAACTACAAGAATTTAAATGTAAGACAAAACTATGAACTTTGATTGGGGTTATGTTGGAATGGCACTAGAAAGAAAAATTATCAATAGCTAGTGAAAATTGTAAGCAAAAATGCAAAACATCTTGATAATTTCTCAGTGTATTGATTGAAAATAAAAAGAAAAAAATAACTAACAACTCTGGATTATTTAACTGCGAAGGTGGAAGCTGTTCTTTCAGAATTTTACAGTGAATCATTAAGTCACTGAAGCCATAACAATATATGTTTCAGCAACGGTCCCTCTGAAAATCATTGAGATCTCCTCTTTAAATCTTAGCAGCCTGTGTGCGTACCATGTGATGAACTGCTGTCTCACTGACAGCAGTCTTGTGTCTGTTGTTACTACAGTATGATTTAGAATTCTAGCATTTAAACTGTGATAATCAGAGCTATGAATTGATGAACTTGTTAATTCAATTTGATTCTTGATTTGTACCTAACAATTTGTAATTCAAACAATTGCTTTGTGCATGCTTCACTTGTGAAATGTGATTTGATGTACTTAACTATGAAAACTATGCTACATTCATGAATAACGTAACTTGATGCAGTTACATTAGTAAAGCCGACATTATTTTTCCCCCTTTTTTTGATTTGTGATAAATGGGCTGACAACTTAATATGGCGAAAAAGCACAAAAGCGATTCTGTTTTTATATGGAAAGTAGCTGAAATACCCGGCGGTGCCCGGGAGGAAAATAGTGTTTTTTTTTTTTTTTTTTTTTTTTTTTAATTGTTTGAGAAAAATATAATTAAAAAAAAACACAAGTTTAAAAATAAAAATAAATTAACAAACAATGAAGACTCACTAGTGTTGTATTGTTTACTGAAGTGCCTTGTTATATACAATGTTTTTAGTTGTCCCATCTTTACCCTATATATAAAGGTTCTTAGGACTTCGTATCCTTGAACATGCCACAAAGTTGTCCATGTGAGAAACCGACTGTTTCCAAATTGATTCCAGCAATTTTAAATGATTGTCCAAACGTTCCGAGCGTCTATATAAAATAAATATTATAAGATAAATATCATAGCTATATTTGATTTATACTTTACCTTCGATTCTGATAAATTAAAATAGTTTTTTGATTAAGAATGTATTAAAAAAAAATTCCTATTTCTTTTTTACGTAAAAATTGTAACACCAACACGTTAGCTATGATGCTGCAAAACAAATGACATTTAGTTCATTAATGAATAAAGAAAAATGACAGCGAGCCACTGAATCCACAAAATAAATATAGGATGATTATGGTAGATAAAAATAAAATTGCTTACTTATCTTAGATAGCCTATTTTAATCAAAATATAATCGCAAAATACGTTCAAATTAATAAAAAAATAATGAGAAATGTGAAGCCTTTTTAAAGGTTTTTTGACAGATTAATTTTTGCTTTTGGTGTAGTGATAAGTTTTTACATGCAGAATTTTTGCTGACATACAAAAGTCAATTAAATTAAAATTATTATTAGGTTGATTTAAATTTTTACCACTACAACATTGTTACAATAAGAATAATGTAAGATGAATATATAGTTAACAAAAACAAACATTAAATGACAAACAAAAAATACTACAGATTTTTCATGATAAAACTGTCGGTTGCTTTTACGGAGCACACCAGAAACGTTACGAGCATCAACTGGATGATAACATACATACAAGACCACAAGATTGCTACAGTCTACTTTATATAACATGCATACAAGACCACAAGTTCATCTCCCTCCCTACCCAGAAGAGGGTGGGTTAGGGTTGATTTCCCCCTACAGTATTTTCAGTCAACCAATGAGAAACATATGTAACCAAGTTTCATGAAAATTGCTCCAGCCATTCGAAAGTGATGCTGGAACATACATACATACATACATATATATATATATATTTATATTAATATTATTATATATTATATATATATGTTATTATACATTATATATATATATATTATATATATTATATTATATTATATTAATATATATATATATATATATATATAAATTCAGTTTTCATGTGTGAATTCTGCAATTTCCTCCACAATTTGGCAAAAGCAGAATCTATATGGCCCTATACAAGAATACTCCACCACAGAAGAGAAGTGCTGTTTGGTTCATCGTGCTAACTACAAAATGTTAGCTTACGGCAAATATGTTTTTGCTTTCCTGCAGAGAACTGTGCGTCTTCTTTCCGATCCAAGTGTAATGTAGATTAAAAACGATCATGATCCAAACTGCGTAATCCTTCAGGAAAGGATGCCGAAAGGATGACTAAACAAACTGTCAGTCATTTACACATCGCTTTCACAGGTCCCTTGGTGGGAAAATCATTCAACATACCTCACGAATTAGGAGATCTGTCAACTATTTTTTAGGTTCCTGAAAATTGATTCTCAACATGCAAATTCAAAATATTGAACTGATGTGAAAGTATTGATAAAAATCACTATATCGATTAAACAATTTTTTTGCTTCCTGAAATACAAAATATAAAACATATTACAGTATATAATTAACATCTAAAGAAACAAATTTACTCAAATTCATAATTAGAGCCACATTCAGAGATTCACATAGAGAACACCAAGAACTCTAAACAAATACTAATATAAAATAAACAGGTGCAAATGTAAAACAAAATATGAATATTTAAAGTACCTACTTTGGGTGTAACACTGCGTCCCAGTGTTGAGCTGTTGAAGTGAGGTGAAATAGTTGGGGCACTTTTCTTTCTTGGTAATGTATCACTCATGAAATTGCTTTCTTTGGAGGATTTCTTTCTTTCTTCTATTGATCTGAAATGCTTAAAAAATTAAATAAAAAAAAAAAAAAAAAGATTTTCACAAGATACTTTATTAAAGATGGGGAAAAAAGTCATCATTGCACAATGCCACAAAAAACAGATACAATCTGGATACCACCCAAAATCTGAGAAGCACAGGAAAAAGATTTTGATATAAGGAAGGTGTGTATACTTAGAAGACTTCCTAAGTGATCTATGTAATGAGTTTTATTAAATGTTATTTATCCATGTCATTGTTTAGCATGACTGCCTCACAAATTCAGTGCCCTGATTCACAGTTAGAAATTACAGTAGTTCCCAATTCTGTCTGGAATACAGCCTCTGAACATAAGGAATGTCTCTCAACAAACTCTTTAATTATTCTATGATTACAAATATAATAAAACACATTAGACTCTTGCGAAATTTGTTCTGCAAGAAATTGTTCCATTCTCATTTAATGGTCTTATTTTCATTGACATTTTAGGCTTGCAAAACTGTAAATTCAGTGTTCTTTAAAACTAACAACAAAAATCCTTTGTATTGTACATTTTCCTGAATAATGCAGAATTTCATCTTTGTTCTTTCATCAAAGTTTGTCTCTGGAGCATCCTAATATCAGCTGTTCTAGTGTTTTCCAATAGATGCCATGTTCCACAGCAGGATTTTTCTCACATGGCTCTCCTGATTATTTACTAAAGTCGAAGACTGGATATGAATTATGACGCTAAAGGAAGCAAGGTGCTCTATGACTGTGACTTAGCCACATTCATTACAGAAGTAGCACAACAGGATGAATAGTACCACTTATATTATGGAAGGTCTTTAATGTCAAAATACATGATAAATCATGAGTCACTTTTGAGGATATTGCAACACATGAAGGTGTTAGCTTCTGAAAACATTTTTTGCTCATAGCTTAATGCTTTTGACCAGTTTATTAATTATGGTGCCCAGCCAATTGATATAACTACTAGGTGCTCATAAAAACACTTAATTAGGTTAACACAGAGTGCATCTGTTGGGCGATTTCCACATGGTGGCAACCATTTTTTTTTTATAAGATATAAACTATTAGTTATCGACAAGACAAGTTAATGCCATTGTGCTGAATGTTAGGTGGGCATGTTAGTATTAGCTAAAGTTCATCTATAATAAATATTTATAAGCACTTGAGCATTCAGCATTTACCTTACGAAAACTAATCACCATGCATTGCTTAATTGCGCCACGAAGCAAGAACAATACTAATCAAGGGTAATGACACAAGTTTTATATTTTACATTGTAGATTGTTATGTGGTCATGCACTGCAATTGCAGGTCTGAGTAAAGAGTAGGCGTTGATACTCATTGAACTAGATAGAGTAAGTACAGCTGTTCAGGAAAAAGTCACAGACAAAAAAATACAACCCACACAGAATATTGTATTGTGTTCTTGTTCATCTTGCTAAGTATTTAATCTTTTAAAGACTTAAAATGTTCTTAAGCTGTAATCGATCAGATTTGAACAAAATGTGCAGAGTAATTTGACAAGAATGCAAACTTTTTTTTGCAACATTCACCCACTGTCACTTCACTGGTGTTCCTGTTCTCTAGAACATATTTTTTTTTTCAACCAGTCCAAAAGAAATTTGCCATTTATTTTACTTTTTATATTATTTAAACTTGCACTAATGTTGGGTAACACTTTAGGTACTGCAAAAATATTTTTATTACTCATTTACTCTTATGTAACAAGACCTTAACAAAGGCTTCTTTTGGTCTTCATAACACTTAGAAAACATCTGTAGATATGTTATTCTTCTCTGTGCATTGTGGCATATTGATATGATGGTAAAATGACTTCATAATATGAAGAATTAATAGGTCTTATACTAAAGATGTAATATCAGTGGAAATGTGTCTCGGTTAAGCCACCTCAGACCATACCTAAGTGAAGTTGTTTAGTAGGACACATTGCAAAGATGAACAAACACTTTACTGGTACTTTGTAAGTGTTAAGATGACCCAAATCAGTGTTTGTTAAGGTCTTACTATAAAAGTGAGCAATAGAACCATTTTTGCTGTGCCTAAACTAAAGTGTTATCTAAATTTTTTAATAATCAATTTCCCCATTGTTCTTTCACCACTCTTCCTTTATTTCTCAAAGGTTCCCTTTAAATGCTTGCCCAGTCAGTAACCATCTGAATGGTCTATTACTTTTCTTGTAGTGATTGATAATACTGATAAAGACAGTGACTTGTGAAGCTAAATTCGCTGCCAAATTCCACATGTACCTTCCTTCATTAATGTTTACATAATGTTCTCTAATCGTTGGTCTTTTGGTAGTGTGATGCCGGTTTTGTCAATTATGATGGTAATCTTGTATATAGTAACCTATAGAGGATTCAGGCACAGAAATGATACTTATTACATTAATCCACTGCACTTACAGCGTACATATTCTGAACCTCATCTGCTTGAATCAAAAAACCAGAAAGGGCAGTTGAAAGGCGAAGGCAAGGGGTGAGCTTCCCAAAGTAAATGCAGCAATATTCACAATATTCCTGTGGAAACAACGCATCATTCCACATTCTTAAAAATGTGCTTCATTACCCCACAGTAATGTGAATGACAGCCATAAAATATGACTGGTTATATTAGTGTTCTACAAATCACAGCTTCTATCCACAGAATGTAAGGCCTTCCTGACACCAAATTCTTTACTTTGCAGTATTATGTCTCATTTGTTGATATATGACACTGTATTTTCTATGTCTCACTGCACTTTGTATAGTTTGTACTTAATCCATTAATAATATGCATTGTGTTGTTTTGCACAAACAGTAACCCTCATGTGCATGTATGTATAAATAACATCTAGTCTGTATACTGCACTGTGATTCTAGTGGGAATGTTACATTACACCTCTGCATACTCGTGTATGGATGTTATGACAGTAATTAGCGATTGTAATGGATCGAAAAATAATTAATGATAGTCATGGGACATCTTAAGGATCTATTCTGATTCAGATGTAAGGTGAGACATCAAGTAAAATAAAGAGAACTTCTATGCAATGTTAGCTTTAGAATTTTTAGATTTGGATAAAAAATGCAGATGGTTCAAGACCACCACATCTGTTAAAATGACATAAACAAATACCTAAGTGTGGTAGACATTTTTCAAGGCGAGCAGTTTATAGATGGAAATAACACTTAGATCACCTCATGTACGAGCCTATTGCAAAGGACAAAGTACCAGAAGCATTTTTTTTAGAGACTGGAATTACTTTTGCAGCTAAGATCATTATGCTGAATGAGAAGAGCTACACTGCAAAGTCTGCATTAGTTGAAGAGATTTAACCAGAAATGCTGATGCCCTGGGAACCAGACACTGTGACAACACCTTAGTTAATGCATCTCTAAAATGTTGTGTGGAAGACATGAACAACATATTTGCATTGGTGGACTAAAATTGTGCTTTCAATGTTTCAAAAATGGGGAAAACATTTAGCATTTCAGTTATAGAGGAATCACATTCTCAACCTCCACAGAAAAGTCTGTGATGAGGAGGAGACTAAGAAGAACACAAGAATCTGGAGAAGCAATAAAACTTCTCCCCAGGTTGGGGAACTGTTTATTTGTACAAGGATAATTAAAATATTGTAGGGATTTGCTGATTTTGTCTGTTTTGCAGTCCCAATGAATGCTTATGTTCATGCACTTTGGAGTATAATATGGCATGTGCTAATAGCATAACGTTCCAAAGCTTCAGCCTCATACTATTTAATCCCTGACATTGACACTTGCCTATATTATTTAGGAGCTCCAAGGCTGCATCTCTGAGATTTGCAAATGTTACTTTTCTGTCTCATCAGATGGTTATCACCAGTGTACACTTGAGTCTTGCAGCCATGCTGTTGATGCAAATTAATACCTATAAATGTGAGGGTCTGGTTCTCTCCCAGTTGTAGATAGCTTGCAGTCTATAGTTGAATGGGAGAAGCTGATACAAGTGTAATATATCTTTTTTCTGACCACATCTCTACTGTTTCTCATTCATGCAGGTTCATGCTATACAACATCTGCAAGATCCGACCTTTTCTGGCAGGGATATGCAGCACAACCTCTGGTCCAGGATTTGGTCTTGTTGCATCTGGAATACAACAATTCACCTGTGCCAGGAGTACCCACATGTGCTATCAAGCCACCACAGATGATCCAGAATGCAGCAGCCTGTTTTGTCGCTTAAATGGCTCCCTGCTGCAGCATGCATTAAGATCAAAACCTTGATGCTTGCCTACATAGTAGTCAATGGGTCAACACGTGAGTATATGGGAGACATTGGTGAAGTGCTATACTCCTGCCCACTAAGGTCTGCCAGGGAACAGTGTCTGGTGATGCCACCTCTACATGGCATCAAGTCTCAATCCAGACTCTTTTCCTGTGTGGTTCCAAGCTGGTGAAACGGGCTGCCCACCTCCATCCGTACTGCTGACTCCCTCAAGGTATTTAAGCAATTGAAGGCCCATCTTTTCTGTGAATATCTGTCTAACTGAAAAGAAAAAAAAGATATATCTATATATATTGTATACTATCTATCTATCTAGATATATTATATATACTGTATATATATTGCATTATTGACTGTAATCTATGATTGTAAATAAGTTATTACATCTTTTCACTTGTGGCAATCAACTTGCAGAATAAACAGGCCCTAGCCTAATGTTACTCAATTGTTTACCTCTTTTGATAGTCGCTATTGATCAAAGTGTCTGCTAAGCAAATAAATGTAAATGTAATAGTTTAAGTATCCTTAGGGTCTTATTGACTAGTGAAGGTACAGAATGGCAAATGCCTTGATGTAGTTGTATCAGAAAAGAAGTAGTGTATAAGTGGTAAAGTAAAAACTACAATAAGTGCTTTGAGTAAGACTAGTCTTGATTTACCTTCAGTAAACGTCTCCATTTTCCCAATGGACCATAACGTGTGCAAGGGGATTGTGAGCACAATGGACCATATTCTCATACAGATGTACCAGTCTAAATCAGTGACAGAAACATACATTAACCTCACCTTCCTACCCTTCGTGTATGTGCTGCACACTTAATTTCTGTATTTCATATTATTAGAATCACCTGCATATTTAAAACAGGGCTAAACTCCCACTACAGTAGATTCAATACTGTACAGTACTCTGAACTTGGAGTAGCCAATCTGAGTCTCTATATAGGGTGTAATTAATAGAGCATAATTTGCAGCAAGTTAGATATACGTAGCACCTTTTGGTCTTGCCACATATTTAGAGGACAAATCAATTTAATAAAATTAAATATGGAGTTTCCAATGGAAAATCATGAGTAATAATGTAATTATGCATTGTAAGAAATGATAAGATTTGGCCATGTTCAATCACCATCTTCCATGTGCAATGAAAAGACTGACAGCATGATATCTATTTGATAAATATATTGTCAGTTACAGGAGTTGCAGTGTCCTAAAGGCAAAGCAAGATCAACCTCTCACACATCGATAGGCATCAACCAAATTACCTGGTTTAACTAAATAACTTTTTAGTTACAAAAAGCCATAAGCATGGTACCACTATTTAAAACTTGCTGAAACTGGAAGCATGCAATGTCATGCTGAGAGAGAGAGAAAACCACTACAAAGGAAAGCCAGATCCCAGGCAAAGTAGTGAAATCTATCACTGGCTGACTGATATTTTTCAGTTAAACAGTAGTGTTCCAGTGTCCCATGCCATATTCATGCCTCCCTGTAACATTATAGCGATGACGAGAGAGAGAGCACCCGCAGTGTCTTGCTGGTGACAACTGTAAACCTTATCAACTTAGAATAGTTCATAATATATTCAGACTAGTCTAATAATAAAAGTAAATTAAAGTTCACAAACAAATGCCTTCAAATAAATAGTATATTTAAATATTTCAATTAGCATTATCATACAAAAAACAAAGTGTAAGTAATGTGCTTTATTTAGTTCAGAGGAACAAAAATATCCACTAGACTGATGCAATCATGAGCTAAGACTTGCAATCAGCCATAACCATTGTATTGTAAATCAGGCCTTAGAAAATGAAACCCTGCCCTGAACAACAATGTTATAGCTAGTTAAATGGAAGAGTCACTAAAAACACACCCTACATTACCTGGCGGTGGCGGCGGTGTTTTTTGGCTGGAAGTGGAGGAGGAGAAGGAGTATCGGGTAAAGGAGAAGGGTCAACATAAGTAACCATGACTTCAGGCCAGTGAACAGAAGGAGGTTTAGGAACAGGACGAAGAGAGGAAAGACGAGGAGAGGCACAACCAGAGCACACAGAAGAGGGTGGCAAGGACTTTGAAAAAGGAATGAAAAGAAAAACAAAAGAAATACAATTGGTGAATGATGCAATGCTTATCACCGCTGGTGGTGGTAAAAATTACTCATTTACATTCACAACAGTGCTTATTTTGCTTTCTAAAAAATATTTTTTGTTTTGCTATGGAACTTTTTTGTTCATATAATAATACAATGTCAGGGTCCGGACTTGTACCTTATTAATAACTTTGGTGTATGTAAAATCAAAACCCTCAGGTTTCAACCACATATAATAAAGTTAATCAGAAATTAAAAAGCGCTTGCATTTTTTTATTGCATCATTTACATTTGAACCCTATCCCAAAGGGCTTTGCATATTACAGTTGGACGGCAGGATCTACTCAGTGTATGCTTAAATTACCCAGAAAGGTACGAAATGCCAAACAGGCTGTATTAGATAGATGGCCAAATTATGATAAATGCCTGGTCTAACTGCATGCCATTTGAAGATGTTACTGATGTCATTTCTATCTATGAGGCCTATAATAAAGTGAAAGCTGATGATGACACAACAGTTATGAAAGTACCAGTTTCACAAGAAAAATACAAATCCAGCAATGTCTAGAATAATGGAGCACTGCTTGTGCAAGTCATCAGTCCTTGGTCTGAGGCATTTGAGATACTGTACACACAGGGTGCTATAATTCTGAGAAAAGTGAAGAGTTGGTTTAAACTGTACCAGCTCTTAGTAATCCATGATGTTTTCGTCCTTAGTCTCAAAGACATTTAATAACAGGAACTAAAACCTTCATCATAATTTGCAACAAACAAAGCTCAGCAATCAGATATCCATCAATCTTACATAAATATTTTTATGTCTGTTAAATGCAATGTCTAGAAATTTTGTTGTTCAGTTGTTGGTGTACAAGCATATAGAAGTCACCACTGTTCCAACTTATGTTGTTATTACCTTACCACAAAGCTTTTAAGTCACATTAACCAGTATGACATATTCCTTTGAAAATTATGTTTAATACTGTTTTCTACTTAGGCCAGGTATTGCAATACATTTGCAACACTGAACATGTTGAGAATTTGCAACAATATTTTGGCAAATCAAGAATCCTATTTTCAAATTTTTAATTAAAAAAAAATCAATAGAACATATTGAGAATTTGCAACAATATTTTGGCAAAATCAAGAATCCTATTTTCAAATTTTTAATAAAAAAAATCAATATATAGATAGCACTTTCAAGGTACTATTACAAAATACGGAAACTGGATTTGGCCATCATACAGTCAATGCTTTACTGTTTCTTTTTTAATAGCTTTGAATATAAAAATTATACACATAAGGAGTCTTGTTTAATAATTATATCAGGAAGAAATCTGACTGCAGGGGATATAGTTAACATCACTATTGAAGTGGTCAATTTAAGTCCAAGTTTCTTGTGTTAGTGGGAAAACAGAGTTATTAATGGTTTGTAGAACTGTTGGACATTCAGTGTTTCTTAGATCTTTTAAAATCTTAATTCATTTGTTGACTTGTATCTAAACTTTATATATAAAAAATGCTGACTGATTACATATTGTTCGTATTCTCAAACTGACAACAGGAGTAAAGAAATGATAACTCTGATAAATGTCACAATATAATTATAGTGTAAAAACTCATTTTGAACCAAAGCTTTTGGTAATAAAGTACTTCCACATATACAAGAATAAATTATCTTCTAATTATATACACTATTAATACTCAGGTGAATTAAACAAAAATGCACCAAAGTTTTTTTATAATGTTGCTTACCTAAAATTCACCAATGAGTAAGCTGAAGTTCCCAAAAAAAAAAAAAAAAATTTGCTTTCAGGTGATTAAGACAATCTGAAGATAACTTGTTTGTGTAAAATTGCACCATCCCTCCTGACAGCTGATGTGCACCAGGTTTAACTGAAAAATGTTCAATTTAGATCCTATTCAGTGTATCCAAAGTTATTCTTTTTGAAAGGTTAATTGTGACATTTACTTTCACATTTAAGATTAGCACTAATATCTTGATGCTAAAAAATAATCCAATTAATTCTCTTTTTTAAATATTTAAAAGTGTAAAATGATTTATCATCAGAATAAATATTATATATATCTGCTCCTCATACAAATCAATATGCCCTCAAGTTTAATGGAAATTTGCAGTAGTTTTCTTATTTGACAAAATAAACCATGATAAAGCCAGGTCATTAGAGAGAGGGACTATCCCAGCAGGATGAAGCGCAAGGCAGGAACAAACACTGAAAGGGCGTCAATACATTTATCCTAAAAAGCCAATTTAGAGGCGGCAGCCTAGCTAACCTGCAAATCTCTGGGATGTGGGAATAATGTCACACTGGCATAGGGAAAACACACAAGCCTCAAAAAGATGACTTACAAAGATTTTGGTGCTCAAGCAAAGATTTTCTAACTGCAATGAAAAAGATATCTGGAATGCTACCATGCTGCCAACTTTCATGATACCTATATAAGTACACAATTACAAATTTAAAAATATCACAATTTTTAAAAATATTTTATTTACAATTTTGAATAGCTATATGCTAGCTCTTTAATGATACTAGTTAGTGTTGTGATATTTATTTTTGTGTATATGTTTGTTCCACTAGACAAATAAATAATGTAGAACCTTGCCTGACAGTTAGTCAATCTAGTAAGGACAGGAATTCATTTTACATGAGGAACAGTGCAGCCAGTTTAAATGTGTGTGATGGAGAAGCCAAGAATCCTACCATTATGATTTTATTCTGTATTTTACAACACTTGCTTGCATAAATATTTGAGTTCGATATAACCTTTTTGACAACCTAAAAAAAAAAAAAAACAAGTAAAGGGAGTGCTGCAGTAAATAAGAAATGTGGAATCACTTATTGCTTGCTTGTCAATTAAAAAAATTAAATGTATACAAGTTTCAAACCTATTACATAATGATTTAGAAATGACAGGTTTAGGAATGGGGGGAAAAAGGAAAAATTCCAGGGATCAATATTTTATATCATAAGAACATTTAACGTGCAAAGGATTTTTCATGCAATATACTATTAATTATGATATACCGATTGAATGGTATCACTGTATATCACTTTATTTTTAGGAAATAAATCCTCCCAGTCATAAAATTTAAACTTAACTATATTAAAACTATACATATACACACACCAAGTTCTGAAAGTAAAAATGAATAAATAACATTAAAGCATTATTACCTATTGAATTCATTTATTGTATAAAGTATTGCTATTCCTCATTTGACAAAAATAAATAAACAAACAAAGATAGAAAAAAAAAAAAATACTCATACAACATATGGATTTTAAAAGCACCAGTCTACCTAAGAAAAACTGTCAATTACTATACTTAGTTACATTTGATCATTTGATTGGTATTTGAAGTCCATCTTTATGACTCAGATTCTCTTTTAGAATATAAATAGTGATCATGTTTTGGAGAAGATCCAAGCTAAGTACCCTAGACAAGAACTCCCTACTCATATACAATCATCGGCTATCCGTATCCGACATTCTGATTTTGGACCACATGCACAAACAGAAACCAATTTGTCAGATCATAGTATAGGTTTCACAGTTGCTGTTACTGCATTTTGATGGCAACAAGACTTGTAAAGATTTAAAATTGGTGCGAAATGTAAAAATAAAATATCATATACTGCAAAAATGCAATTTAAAAATAGGTTATTTTATATAGAGATTCATTAAGTAGGTATTTTATTGGTGAACAAATCCATGAGATTGTTACTATAAGAGCAAAAAATCCTTACTTCACTCCTATAGAAAATGGTGTATACTATATTCAAAGCAAAACTAAACTAATTTTGTGCTAACAGTATACTAAAGAATATATGTTTAGAAGAATAAGAGATCCCATTAAGCTCTGCAGGCTTTGTTGGCCAAGCACCTGGAATAATACTCAATAACAAAGTACACAACATGTTAACCTCTGATATAGCTCACACAAAACATTAATCCAGCAGTCTTTGGCATGAGTTATATTACTTCTAAATAACACTGTATTATGAGTGGGCAGTAAGCTGGAGTACAGATAAGCAGAGAATGGGCCACATAGAGTAAAGTTCATTGGGGACCTTTGCACTGACTTACATACATTTATATTGAAAAAAATTATTTCAATTTTTTTGGAGTAAATGTGTGAAATATGCAAATGAAACCAAAATGGGAGAAACAACAGACACCCAAGAGTCAACAAAATCACTAAGAACAATGTGGGCAATCATCAAAACTGGGCAGTCACCTGGAAAGTGAAATTTACTACACATAGATGAAAGGGGCAGAAAGCCTGGAACAATAAATATGAAAATGAACCTAAAACCACAAGGTTTCCAGCCTCCATCTCACTATATGACCCTGAGCAGTCTACTTAACTCTGCTACAATTGTTAACAGCATATACAACAAGCAATTATAAAGCACCCTGCTGTTGTACGTTTCCTCTAGTAAAAGTGTACTGTAAAGAGAAAAGAACACTACCATAAAGTTCAACAAGAAGAGGGGTGACCAGGAATCAAATAACAAAATGAGCAGAACAACCACAGCACATAAAATGAACAAACCAACAAACCTCTTCCTTAGGTGACAAGGGAGTCTGTTCTGTTGAGGAAACTTCCTTATCTGGCTCGGAACAGACTGTATCCAGGGGGAGCTGAGAGGGTAGGGAAATGTTTCCAGACTTGCCATACATCTCATTGATTTCATTTACTGTGACATAGCCCTGGAAGGAGGAGTTCATCAGGAAATAAGACAACAGAAAAAGCAAAAGCAGAAAAGCCAAATTAAAAAGCATGAACTGCAATGAGAGAATATTAAAGTATTGATATTTTAAAGCAGCATACACTGATTAATTAAGTGGTTAATGAAAAAGAAAAACAGCATTTGCAGAAATACAAAACAGATTATTTTATAGTGAGTTAAGCAAATACCACTCTTCCGTGTTTTGACAGGCAATTAATATGCAATTTGATTAGATTCAGCAAACATGCATGTTAAACTGCATTTATTATCTTAGCATTTTTATATGAAAAGTGCTTCTGGGCAATCCTTATTTATTAATGCATTTGAGTAAATCCTTCCACTTCCTCTTATGTCTACTTAGCCTGTAAGAAAAATGGCAGCTATGTTTGTTAATGTGCAATTGTTACCATTTGGATAAGACTGCTTAATTATACAAATATCAACTTTTGATCCAGAACAAAGGCTAAAACAGGGCCTATTAAAAATAAAAGTAAGTTTCAGAGAAGGTGAAAAAGACACTGCAATAATAAAAATATACTGTTAAAGGATAAATTATTTATTTTTTGAAGTTAAAGTTATTTCTTCACATTCATGGTATATATTAGTTTGCTTCATTAAATTGTGTTCTAAAATAAACAGTTTATTAATTTTAAAAATAACTACTTGGCTGTTGTGTTTTATAAAACAGTCTGTGGGAACCGAGGTCCCTTTGTAAAGAAAAGCCTCAAAATTTACAGAATACATCCACTTTAAAATAGTAAAGTAAAATAGTAAAAGTAAAAAATAATAAATTTTATCAGAGATTATTGGTACCATTTTCTCAAGGTAAGGGTATACTTCTTGCTTGTCAGTCTGCTTGCACTGGCCATTGTGAGTGGAATTATGACAACCCAATTTCAACAATGCCAGAGCCCTTTACATTTTTGTGGTGCTGTTTTGCTGAGCATATGGAGCAAGATATACACCAAGTAGTGGCAGCATGTTGAAAAGAGCACATAAGAGTGTAACATTACATTTTCCAAATAACAATAAATCTGAACTGATTATACTGTATTATATTTATAATAAATGCAAATAGATTTTTGAAAGAGCCAAGTCACCTTTTCTGTGGCATGCTTTGAGCATGCATAATTTAAAAAAGAAAAAAAATGTGTGTGATAGAACAGATTGATGCCCCACAAACCAATTATCCATTTTTTAAATGCATGATGAGTGTTCGTCTCTGAGGATATGGTAATAAAAGAACTGAGCACAATGTTTTCAAATGAGAAATTTAAGTGACAGAGATACTAATCATATACAGGGAGAACATACAAACTGCATGTAGAAACATGGCACTGAGAGGCATGAATGACAGCTCTGTGCTACCACTCTCCCTGGATTGAAACATTGGTACTGTACTTGAATATCAGCCTGATTAAACTTAGAAGTGGCCCTACTGTGTGTGTGTGCGTGTGTGTGTATGTTTTGTGTTTATGAGTGAGTGTATGTCCTGTAATGGACTGGCACCCTATCTTGGTGCTGTTCCTGCATTGCGTTTAGCCAATGATCGCTGAGATAGGCTCCAGCTGCAATACGACCCTGCCCTGGAGGAATATGGATGGATGAATGGATGCCATAATGTCTGCTCAATTCTTGTCACTTGACTTCATGCTTTGTGTCTGCTCTATACTCTCTCTCAACTCAAACACACACATACATTATCAATCCAACTGCACCAGACAGTATCTGTGAAAAATGAAGAAATAAAATTCAGAATGTAAGCAATAGTAAGTGGGACTTATTTAGTTATTATTTTCTACTTGTCCATAGTACAGATATAGCAATTCACATCTGCACATCAATGTTCAATAATGTCAAGAATGGTGCTTGGTGATGGCTTTCCAAGGTAAATACATGCTCCACGGTCCCACAGAGGAAGACAATCAGGGTAGTTGGTGAAGTGAGGTGCACAGCCGTTCACTCTTTAAAACAGATAAATATCACAACAATGGTTTGCTTTTTACTTTTTTACCTACTTAAAACAACATGAATACACTGTTTTGTAGGATAGGTGTAATCTCAAAACGTAGATCAACATTTTTGGCTTGAAAAATGAATGTTTTAGTAAGTTTTAAGGCTTTTCATTATAATGGTACACTTGTATCCATAAACTCCATTAAAATGCTACAGTGGGCTACTTATTTTTTTAAAGGTTATAATTTAATTAGATTTAATTTAATTAGAATGCACCTTTATGTGGCAAACCAATATATATCATGACTGTGAAGAAATAACTGACTATCAGGCAAGTCATGGCTACTGTTTTACTTTTTGTTTTGCAAGGCACTGGTTTTGTAGTTTACTTAAGTTGTATTCTATCAATTAAGAACATTATTATGTTTTTTTCAGCAGTCTCTCAAAATACAGCCAATAAAACAAGACACATTAAAATCTCCAGTCAGAAAAAAGAAATATATAGATCTGTAAGAGTGCATTGTCTAAGAACAGCTTCTTTTATATTTCAGCAACAGAGAGTATTACATTTGGTCATTTTATAAAATATATCTTTATTTCTATTATTTTATGAACTTTCCAAAGTATCTGTTCATGTGTTTGCTATATGAAAAATACAGAAAAATGATGTTATTCATGGAAGTACTCTTTGCTGCCTCAGCGCTTGGAGGGATTGCTATCACAGGGGAAAAAATGAATTCAAAATTGCATTAAGAAATTTTACAGGAAAATGTCAGGATATGGGTCCTTCATCTGAACCTTAACAGAAGGGTGATGCAACAAGACAATGACCTGAAACACTAGTAAATCAGCATAGCCAAGGCTTAAACAGCATACAGAAACAGAATTCCATAACTCAATGTGTGCTTTGGAATGGCCACAGCAGATTTCTGACCTCATTACAATTGAGATACTGTGGAATTACTTGAAGAGAACTGCTCACATAAGGATGTTAAGAGATATCAATGAACAAAAAAAATTTGTAAGAAACAGTGGTCTCAACTTCTCCTAAGCATTGTGTAAGCCAATCAGGAACCATATGAAATGTCTGCAGAAGGTTATTACTGCCTGCAGATTCAATCATTTCCTAAACACAAGGGTTTACATACTTTTTTCATCCAGGACTGTGAACGTTTAAACATTTTCTTCAGTATTGACAAAAAGATATACAATTGGTTGTCTGTTATTAGTTTGTGCAGATCTTACACATGACAGATTTCCCAGTTTGTATTAATAGTGCAGAGAAAAAGCATAGATGTGTGTGCGAGAGAAAGAATCAAGGGGAGGAAGGGAGGTAGTCAGTCAGGAAATGACAAGAAAAGAAGATCATTATGAACAGGGAAGCATGTATAGTGGAGGACAAAAAATTTAGAAAGTACACCACAGGAAGGCGGATGTCTTTTGATTTTATTTTAGAGGTGTGCCTTTCAATTCAAACTAACATGCTAAGAGTGAGAAAAGGGGATATTCGTCTTTCCTTGTTAAAAAGTTTAAATGAACTTTTGGTCAATTTGTTCAAACTGTAAAAAGATTTTTTTTTGTTTTTGCTAGTATCAGACTTATTCAGTTTCTTTTTCTATGAACAATAAATGCAATTTGCAATCAACATTATTAACAGAGTTTAAAATAGCTAACCATGCATATCAGTACAAATTACAGTAAACACAAAAAAGAGGATTAGTTACTACTATATTATTTTTACTAAAACTTTACTTCATTACAGTTTTAGGATGTGTAGTTGTATAAGTAGCTATAACTTCAACATAGTATAGGAAAAAAACAAAGATGAGTTTTATTTCAAGCACATATATTCTTCTTGTTTACATCATACTATGTACACCATAATATAATGTTACTATGTCCAGTCTCATGCCAAGTATTTGTGCAAGTTTATTGTTTGTGAATTAATAATCTCAACATCCATTTGAATTTTTATAATAATTGGTATGAACAAGTGTGGCTGGAGTGGGGAGCAAAAGGTAAAATGTAAATGCCAAGCTTGAACAGATCACTAGAAGTCTAGTTAGCTATAGCCTTTAGTCTAAATAACTGAGCCTTAACATTTGAGGCTTACATTCCATAGTAATTATTTTGTTAGACTACTATTATACATCTGTGCTCTTTGTTGCTGTATTTCTCCAATGAAATATGTTTGAAATTACAGACCACAGCGGTTTGCTCAAATGTCCATGGCCCAGACAAAGGGTGCATGAGAAGAAATGTCTAAAACCCATTGGAAAAAACATATTCTGTTACCCTTATTTTTCAAAGTGGCCTGAGGTATTGCACTGTGCCAAAAGTAAATAAAATAAATAGCAAACTACATATGAATGTACTCTGAAGTGAGAGTAGTGCTCACGCCTAAAAACATACATGGAATGAAATCCACATCCTTGTCCAGCAAACATACAAAACTTAACAAGACAACAATAACCGAGCCTGTTTTCATGTTAAAATGTGTGAAGTAAACACTGTAATATCACACTATAATGACTCTGTAAATCTGAAGCCAGGATTGTGGTCTAGAATCATCTGTAAATTGGTTTTCTGCAAGATAAAAGTCCAAAAATAAAGCAAAGACAGTCATACAGATACTGCCTTTATGAGGTTTTCATTGGCTTAAACTATCTAGGTACTGAATTGCATCATAAAATTTACATACATAAATCATTGTAATTCTTCACAATTATAATTACACTGAATGACAGTGACTGTACGCTTAACGTATGTGATGGACCAGCAACGTCTTTTGATATTTTAAGACCAACAAATTGACATGCTTATTATACATAAGCTAAAGAACTAACAAAAGTTGTATACAATACATTTTATCATGTTTGTCAGGAGTCATTTATGACCCAAAACCATACCATTAAGCATTTCAATATTGCAGACACAATAACAGAATTGCTAAACGGCTTCTAACAAGTTAATTTTTTTTAAATATACTTATTATTACCTATCAAGGGGTTGTCACATAGGCTTTAATTTGCAAGAAGTCTTTCAATCATTAACATCTCAGAAATCATGAATTAAAACACAAATCAATACAGCTCTCATATATAACAAGTATACAAAAGAGAATATTATTAAGATGCAAGCAAGTACTGTACACAGACAAACCCATACAATTCACTTGTAAACAATTGTGTTATATGGAAATCAATACGTATAATATGGATCACACAAAAACATCAGTATTTGCAAGCAAACCCAAATAGAAAATCTATATGGAGCAATATTATATACTAATCAATGCTATATGCATATAGACCAAGAATATAAATATATATCCATACACTTTCCAAGATTAGCAGTAAATCAATACTGCCTTTATACATAACACTTTGACCAGCTACACTACTGTAATTTGCAATTTTATTGGTTGGCTACATAAATTGTTTTTCCACTCAAGTGCTTTTCAATAGACAAAAAAAAATTTGCTCACTTGATTGTAACTTCTAATTTTTAGCTGAAAATTAATAATTAATCAAATGCTTTTTAATTATTCAGTACATCAATTTTTTGCATAGGGATCTAGTTTTCAGTTTGCCCACTCATTCCTTATACTGTATAGTTATGTGCTGAATTTTACATATAGTGATGTCATCCATGTTGGTAATTGAACATATATATCATTTCCCAAATGCTTACAGTTTTCCTTGTTTTGAATCAATGGATACAAATGATTATTCTTCAAAAATGTTTAATTTATCAAAATAGTTTTGATGCTATTTCTGATATGGGCAGAACAACTAACCAACTGGAAAAAGTGATTCCCAGTTATGAGATTTCCAATCTATTCTTAAGTTATTAATCTCCTAAATTGTTTCAATGATACAATTAGCAAGGAAAGCACAGTTAAATTACTTCACACTAATTTCGGTTATTTCAAACTCTACATAGATGTTTTCCTAGGTGAATGCTCACTCAGACTTAACCTCACATATTAATAGTGTTGATTGATGAGCACCTGGTGGGCTTACCACTAGCAAGATAAAATGTGTGAGTCAGCTGTGATGCCAGTTAGATGACATACTTGGGTAAGCAAGATGCCAACATAGAATAAGCATGCATTGGAAAGTAGAACATTCATTCACCTTGTATATTCAGCCTCACACCTCTATTAGTAAACTTGCTCTAAAACAAAATGTTTGTTATGCATAATCTCATATGAAACTAGAATTTTTTCTTAGGACAAGCACTGGTAAGCATTGGGAGAATCACAACCCTCCACACCTCTTTCCTGTACAACTAGCGTTTATACATTTGGATAGCAAAATACCCCTCAATGAGACAGAGTTGCTGAGGTGAAACTGTTGAATGTTACTAGTGCCCATGTATTTCATGGCTTGACAGATTACTTTTCCTTTTCAGTAATGTGAATTGCCTAATTCACAGTAAACATGTTCAAAATACAGAGTTACTAAATAGTGAACATGATATTGGAAACTTTGGGCCAAAGGTCAACATTTAACCTTGTATTCATGTCATCTGATTTGAAACTTCATGTTCTGAAACCTCAATTCATGGAAGCAGTTACAAAGAGTAGCTGTCAAAAGGTTATTGTTGTTGTTGCCTGTCATGGTTGCAATCCTAATACCAAGTGCTGGATATCAGTAGCAAAGGAAGAAGTCAAGATGTTGAGAAGTCTTCTCTGCAATATTACTAGGAAGCTCTGAGGACCTAACCAGAAAGCAGTCATGACAGTGGCTCTGATATTGGAAGGCATTTGGAAAGGCCAAAAACAAAAGGGGTTTATAGTGGTCTCAAAGAACAGGAAAAACATGTGACAATTCAAGAAAGCTAGGCAAAATAAGATTGCACTCAGCAGGTATGCGAAAAAAATTACCTTGACTGGATATAGTGTTAAACGATGGGTGAATGTGCCCTCCTCAGTGTCAGAAAATTTGATTCTGCTTGGACCAATTTCTGTCACTCAGGTCACTGGCAATGCTCAGATCACTATTATATACTGTAGGTGTAATGAAGGACTGGCAGGCTGAAGAGGTGTTGTACATGTTAAAACGAGATACAAGAGGGTCTTTTGCATACGCTATAAATTATTCACGTTGGCATGAAGCAGGTTGAGTGTTGATGAAAAGTGTGAGGTGGAGTGCACTTATAGTTTACATGCTTGGAATTTCTGCGCAAGCATGATGAAATTAGTCAGGTGGAGATACTATAGCTCTTTGATGTCACTCTGGCCTTGTGAAGTATCATGGTATGCTGGAGAAAAAATAAATCTGCATAAGCCAGCCCCACAGAGAATATTCAGAGGAAGATTCAATGAACAAGGTCATCTACGAATCCAGCAAATTTGCCGCAAAAAACCCTTTGGCGAATTTTGCTGATCAACACGATGCACCACCTTTCCAGTGAGATATATATATATATATATATATATATATATATATATATATATATATATATA
>JANRMT010062834.1:10491805-10550723 GCA_026402145.1 Polypterus bichir lapradei
ATATATATATATATATATATATATATATATATATATATATATATATAAAATCCTAGTGGGAATCCAAAGGGTAGATCTGCTGCTCTGAAATGACCACTAGTTTAACATACCCAGAAACTCAGACCAGTCTATGACTCACATAAACTAAATCAAGCAGATTTCTTTTCATTTTAAGTCCTAGAGATAGGCTTGCATATGCAAAAGCCAATAACGAACGAGTATTCATGCATACAATGCATATAGTATGGTCCCAAAAAAGAGCAACACAGGTGTCTTGGGCATGGAAAACAGAAGAGAGACTCAGCTATTTGATGTCTCATGATCATTGTACCACACAAGAATTGAAAAAGAAAAAATAAAAAGGCCAAGATTGGACCTTAACTTTCCATACCAGGAAAGCTTTCATACAAGCACCAGAAACATAACATAAGGCAGCATGTTATTGTTTGTCAGAGATGAGTAGTAATGAGTTACCTTTACTCCGTTACATTTACTTGAGTAACTTTTTCAAATAATTGTACTTCTATGAGTAGTTTTACTGTACCATACTTTTTACTTTTACTTGAGTACATTTGTGAAGAAGAAACGCTACTCTTACTCCGCCACATTGGGCAACACTCGACTCGTTACTTTTTTCCCCATTTATACATCACACTACATTTTTGCCAGAGAGAAGTCGTCAGTGTATCTACTTCATGACTGTTTCACCAATCAGACGTAGCAACAATAATCACATGACGCTGTTTCACCAATCAGACGTAGCCATGCAGTCATATGACCACACACAAACTTCCTGTGTCTGCAGCCTGCAAGAGACTTTTTAGTCATGCGGAGCTCCTGTTCACTGCTAAATGGTCACAGCTTCACTACAAGAACCTTGAGAAGCTTAACCATCACTACACTGAGTGAAGAACAAGCATGTTTTAACCAAACATGCACAGACAGTCATGGTAAAGTGAGACTTCTTGTACGTGCACAAGCTGCCTTGTTCTAATGTTATTTTCTATCAGCTGTGCTGTTTTTGGAGGGTAAGTGTGTGACAATGCCAGTCTCCTACAGACTCCATCTTCCCACATGGGAGTCTGCTGAACCCACACCGTCGATAGTTATGGCTGAGATGAGCTGACATATGAGGATATTTCACTGATAAGGCCAAAGGATGGTGGAAAAAGTGCTCAAGTGCTTTTATTAAAAACCAGTCAAAACAAAAGCGTCAATGGTGCAGTGTTCTAAAAATCAGTACATATATAAATCCATAAAAATCATTGTGAAAAGTAAGGATAAAAAAAAATCAAATAAATCCGTTAAAAATCCGAGGTTAAAATGCAGACTAACTCCTCCTGATCTCAGCCCACCTCCTTCTCATTCTCCTGGCTCACCAATTGCTTGTGTAGCCGGCGGAGACTCAGCAGCCACAAGCTCCTTTCGGCCGACCTCCATCTTGGCTGTTTTCTTTTCTCCTTTTCTTTGATTCCCCTTTTTTTTGTGCTGACCCGTATATACACTCCCGTCTCCGTGGGCCTTAATCACACGCCGCAGGAAGCCAATGAAGCAATTGAGAACGATCGCACCCGTAGGTGCGACTCGCTCCAACTACCTTATTAACTCCCCGTGGTCGTGCAATTGCGCCCACGGAGAGTGACACAGCTTTATGGATTTAAAACTGGCCTTTTTTTTTTTTTTTTTTTGGAAGTGAATATACAGTATTATACAGTCAGTGTACAGTATATCTTGTCACTGTATGTAGTTTCCACTGTTCAAACATACATGTTACCTACTGTAGGTTTTGGCTTTAAAAGCTTTGTTGTGAAAAACTGAGATTTGGAACTTTGTGTTATTTGTGCATCTTTATTTTGTAAAGATGTTATTTTTACTTATTTTTTTATTTTATTATTTGGAAATACAGTAATCCCTCCTCCATCGCGGGGGTTGCGTTCCAGACCCCCCCGCGATAGGTGAAAATCCGCGAAGTAGAAACCATATGTTTGTATGGTTATTTTTATATATTTTAAGCCCTTATAAACTCTCCCGCACTGTTTATAAATATTCCCCGCAGCGTTATACAGCATAATCCCTTTGTATTCTCTTAGATATTAGGTAAGATTCATTGAAATTATGTATATAAACACACACTGTTTATATACAGTAAAACCTAAATATTATTTTAAAGATATTGAGTGTCTCCGATATCACATATGTTACAGCCATTACGATAGACAGGTCACCAGCAATAAATACGTACATTGCAAGAAAAATAGTATACAGTAAATGTATTAATTATTTATGGTTACTCACCAACAATGACACGATGACTTGTCCGATAACAATGAGTTTAATTTTACTGCACAACAAAGGAGAGCGTTACAGCCCTTGTAAAGGAGCCACTTCAGGCGATTGTGTAGCACTGCCGTTGTTCTTCTTCTGGCAGTCTTCAATCCAAATCCCTAAAGCAGATTCCATCCAGACTACTGCCTTATTACATCCACTTACAACTCGTTCTGCACCCTGGTTAAAAGGACGCTGCAGCCGTAGATCTTATATTCCTTTCCTACTTTTTAAATAAAAAGAATCGTAGCCTTCAACAAATCCAAAACGTTTACCTTTTCGGCAATCGTGAACATCTTCTTCTTGCGCTTGGGCACGACACCTGAAGCAGTAGCAGATTGTTTTGGAGCCATAATGAAGGGCTTGACTATGCACAAAGATAAACACTAAAGAGCACAACTCTTTACACAGCGAAGCACGTTGATGCTGAATGAGCGAGATGAGACTTCCTGGTTAACACTGCATAGCTCCTGCGTGCTCTGATTGGTTAGCTTCTCAGTCAGGAGAACTTAACTGCGTGCTCTGATTGGTTAGCTTCTCAGCCATCCGCCAATAGCGTCCCTTGTATGAAATCAACTGGGCAAACCAACTGAGGAAGCATATACAGGAAGTAAAAAGACACATTGTCCGCAGAACCCGCGAAGCAGCGAAAAATCCGCGTTATATATTTAGTTATGCTTTCATATTAAAATTCGCGATACAGTGAAGCCGCGAAAGTCGAAGCGCGATATAGCGAGGGATTACTGTAGTAGAATTTGCACATTATTTTATAATTGTGTCTGTCTTATTACAACATTTCTAAAAAATAAATTTATTATGTTCAAACAGTTACTCAGTACTTGAGTAGTCTTTTCATCAAATACTTTTTTACTCTTACTTGAGTAATTTTTTGATGACTACTTTTTACTTCTACTTGAGTAATATTAACACTACTCTTACTTGAGTACAATGTTTGCATATTCTACCCACCTCTGTTGGTTGTTAGAATGTGGCAAGCTTGTAGTACTTTGGAAATGCGAAAATGCCCTGAAAAGTCTGTCTGGATTTGTGTAATATGTCATCCCGTGCTTTCACTATCTGACATCCTCAGGGAGACAAACTTGACATACTCTCCAACAAGAAATTGTTTTACTGTATGTGCTGCCGGTTGAGACTAATGCGTTACATTAAAATACTCATAGTCCTATAAACTTAATGAGATGTGGATAATATTCTTGAAAGCATACTTTATAGTACAGTGATCCCTCGCTATATCACGCTTCGACTTTCGCAGATTCACTCCATCACGGATTTTAAATGTAAGCATATCTTAATATATATCACGGATTTTTTGCTGGTTCGTGGATTTCTGCGGACAATGGGTCTTTTAATTTATGGTACATGTTTCCTCAGTTTGTTTGCCCAGTTGATTTCATACAAGGGACGCTATTGGCGGATGTCTGAGAAGCTACCCAATCAGAGCATGTATCACGTATTAAATAAAACTCCTCAATGATATGATATGCTTCCGACGCGGTGCTTTGCACACTTCAAAGCTCTAATAGCCCGTATTGATTTTTGATTGTTTGCTTTTCTCTGTCTCTCTCACTCTCTCTCACATTCTCTGCTCCTGACGGAGGGGGTGTGAGCAGAGGGGCTGTTTGCATAGTGGCTGTTTGCTTAGAAGATAGGGACGCGCCTGTAAAAAATGCTGAAAGACTACCTTCACATTGATCCCTTCGTTGCGGCCTCTTTATCGGGGTGCTTCCCATACTTAAAAGCCCAACAGCCCTATTGATTTTTGCTTGTTCACTTTTCTCTCTCTCTCTCTCTGACATTCTCTGCTTCTTCATTTATCTGTCTGGAGTGGATTAACCGCGATAAACGAGGGTTTACTGTATAACTGTGCGGAGAATATTTATAAACAGTGTGGGAGAGTTTCTAAGGGCTTAAAATATATAAAAATAACCATACAAACATGGTTTCTACTTCGCGGATTTTCACCTATCGCGGGGGGTTCTGGAATGCAACCCCCGCGATCGAGAAGGGATTACTGTATATAAAACTGGCAGCACCAGATTTCCTTTTCTCATGTTAAGATTTGTTTTTTCATGTCAAGGCATAAAGACCACCTCTGTTATGATGATTCCATTCCTGACATTTATTTTATAATATATAAACAACAGTTAAATAAAAAGCAAAATAAAAACAAAATGCTGCCAAGTACTTTTAAACAGTGCTCAATACCAACAAATATTTTAGGTTCTACCTCTTTCAAGCTGTTAGGGTTGACAGGGAAACTTCTTCCTCCTGTAAGATCTGAATATTTCTTTTCAAGGCTGCTTAGATTTTCCTTTTCCTGTTAATATGAAAAATGCATTAGTGATTACAGAATAGGATAAAAATTGTAAAAAGTACTTTAATGCAGAAAATACCAAGTTATTAGGCATTTTATTGGTCGAATAATTAAAACTAATTGTATTATATCACACAAGCTATCATCAAGCACACATTTTTACTTTCAAAACCAGGAATTATGTTATGTTAAATGCATGTGTACATTAGCACACCTCAACTCAAGTGTACATCTCTCTTCAGAAATTGCCTGCTTTAATTTCAAATCTCAGTAACATTTTTCTCGCAATTTCTCTAGACCAAAATGTTCCAAATACCACTTTTCTGTCCCTCATCTATCTCCACAAATCAGCCTGATCATTTTATCAATAATTAGTTCTTTCTCTTTGTGTTCTGCTGTTAGAAAATATTTTGGTAATCAGTGTAAGTAGTCTATGTCAGAGAGATTTCTTATCATTAAGAATGAGGACTGGCTCTTCAATATATATATATCTTTCCCACGCTATCACTGTTGAAATAAAAAGTTTAATTAGGGCTGAAGTGCTTACTACATGGAACATCCCTATTTTCACCCAAAAAAAACTCCAGTTATTATATCTACATTTAACACTTACCATAATTGCATACAGTATCCTCGTCAGATACTTCTAAAAAGCAGAAGTTGGGCTTGATGTTTGAAAACTACTCCTTCACACTGTCACATAGTTAGACAACAATTTTTAAACAAATGCATTTACTTTCACCACTTATAACAAATGGTGATAAACCCACTTGCAAGATGCAGGATACCTTTATTGTTATTGTACAATATAATAAAATATTATTACATTAAACTATGAGAAGCACAGTTACTATTCACAGTTCCAATTATAAAAGTGAAGGTAAACATGTAAGTATAAATAGATACATAATAAATGAAGTCACAGTGAAGATTACACTCAATGTAATGGTCATAAGTTCCATATTGGTTATGTATAAGTGTGCGACTATGTGTGGTTGAAGCAGATAGTCAGTTCAATTAGTGGTGGCTTCTATTATAGGAAGGGGCACTGATTGCTGTCCATTTAATAGGCTGATTGCTTTGGGGTTAAAGCTATTCTTCAGCCTGGTAGTGCGGGCATGCAGAGCTCTGAAGTGCCTGCCACAGGGCAGAGGAGTAAAAGTGCTATGGCAGATATGGGTTGGAGCTTTAAAGATGTTCTTTGCTTTTCTGCTGCAGTAGCTAGTGAAGATATCTTCCAGTGATGGTAGCTGAGTGCCAGTAATTCTCTGAGCTGTTTTGATGATACGCTAGACAGTCTTCCTGTTCTCAGAGGTACAGCCAGAGTACAACTCTAATGTAGTACATGATGAATGACACTGTGTTGCACCTGTAAAAGTTAAGTAGCAGCTGTTGTGGGAGTTGTGCTTTCTTCAGGTTCCTCAGAAAGTGAAGCCTCTGTAGACCCGTCTTGTTCATTGCTGTTGTGTTTGTTGTCCATGACAGGTCCTGGCTGAATCCTAAGAATCTGAAACTTTTAACTGTTTCTACCCCCTCTCCATTAATGCTTATAAGATGGTGACCACTGTAGTTCAGTCTCGTGAAGCCCAGCATCAGTTCTTTTTCTTTCTTGGAATTAAAGGCAAGTTTGTTGTTCTTTCTCCTCAATTACTGATCCTTCATAACCAATACTCACTATGGACTTTCTTACCCTTTCATACAGACTATTAGCTCCTAAATGACCTATCTATTTTGGTATCGCCTTCCAACTTCTTCATCATTATAAGATCATAAGAAAACAAGAAATTCCATCAAAACCTCTAATGTATTTATCTGTTCACCACAATCATGACGCTCTCCTGCAGTATTTAACTCAAAACAGATCCCCTGTTACATGAACCACAAAATTTTCACTATTACCAGTTACCATACTTCATACCAATATTTTTTATAACACTCTCCAAATCACTGTTATTTCCTGTTCGAAAACATGATTTACTCCAATGATTCACCCATTCCTTTGTCTGGGGTTAATATAGAGTCACCATGTATATGAAAAAGCACGTGATTTTAGTAACTCTTCTCTAGTATTCCCTAAAATGAGTGGCACAAATTATTGGTATAGCACAGCCCTATGTAATAGCTACCCTCCTCCTTGTCCAATGACAAACAGGCAGTTGCATCACAGTATTGGCACATAAAATGAATTATGGCCTTAACCCTGGTCTGATGGCAATAAAGATGAGTGAGTAACATGGTCTAAGAAAACCTAACTGACGGAGAAAATATAAAGACTGGAACCTTGGAATGCTGTGGGCATCATTAGGAAAATCAGACCAAATACTGAGATGGTCAAATGAAGTATGAATGTGCACTGTAGAGGATACAAATTACAAAGGAAACTGAGAAAGATGTCTACAGGGAGTAGCAGAGGTCACAAGCTTTGCCAGTAGGGATATTTCAGTATAGTGGCAATAGTGGGACCACAGAGGACTTGTTAAAAGGAGATGTAAGTGATGAGTGGGGAACAAAGACACAATCTTATTCAAACAGCACAGCACCATAGCATTAAGAAAGTTAAGATCAGAAATGTGTTTCTTTGTTAAATGCTGCTAGCCAGATTAACACATTAAAAAAGTCATATACAAAGAAGAACAATGATGATATAATTATTTACTTCACACTAAATACACAAGATAAAAATATCCAGTAATTTCTGGGCACAAAGTATCTTTCTAAGAGCAAGATTTGAATCAATAAGCTACAAAAATACTGAACAAAAATATTTTACTTACTCTTTGCAACATGACTAATAAATTGTTTTTTTCTTTTAGAAAATTGTCCTTTTCTTTCTGAGTCTGTTGAGCAATCTGTGTAGACTGTTTTTTCAAAGTTAAAATCCTTTCCTGTCATAGTAATAAAGAATAATGATGAGAAAATTACACATCTAGATAGCATAATATACTTAGCAGTTACTAATCTTTTACTTAATTGCATGAGCCTTTAAAGTGCATGTAAAGACATTAGAAATGTATACTTAAGGTAACACAAATCTTTAGAAATGTCAGATATGCTTGCCTTTCTTGTTACAATGTTGCGCTGATATTCTGCTATTTCTCGAAGAAGCTGCTGAGTGAGATTCTCCTTTTCTTCATCTTGTCGGCTTTCCTTTTCTAACTGCTGAAACTCAAGATCTTCAAACTTCTTTGTTTCCACTTCAAGATGATCTGCGTCCTAAAATGAAACCACAGGCATTCCTCATTCTTTTTGCTATTAAATGCGAATATGGTTTAAAAAAAGCATATCCTCATTATGGCAAATGTAGTTTTTTTCCCTCCTTCAAGCTAAAATGAAATGAGATATACGAGGTGTGGCAGAAAAGTAATGAGACTGGCAACACTGCAAGCGATCTGGCAACGTTGCGCTGTTGTCCTTGATAGAGCATGTGTATCAGTACCCTCCCATAGCTCAGTGCGAGTTTCAACTCCTTCCGTTAACTACGTGATTTTTGTGACTGCTATTAGCGAAGTTGTGTTTTTGGTTGTGCGGCACGCAAAATGGAACAGCGGAATTTGGAGCAACGTTGTGCCATTAAATTTTGTGTTAAGCTTGGAGAATCGGCAAGTGTGACGTTTGAAAAGTTAAAACAGGCCTATGGGGAACATTCTTTATCCCGAGCTCAAGTTTTTCGCTGGCACAAATCATTTGTGGAAGGCAGAAAACACGTTGAACATGAACACCGTTCAGGGAGGTCTTCAACTTCGAAAACCAATGAAAACATCGAACATGTGAACACTCTTGTGAGATCAGACCATCGTTTAACATTAAGAATGTTGAGTGAACAATTAAATTTGAACAGATTTACCGTTCAAATTTTGACTGAACATTTGCACATGCGAAAGGTCTGTGCCAAAATGGTGCCGAAAAACCTCACAATTGAGCAGAAGGACAATCGAAAAAACAAGTGTCTTGATCTTCTTGACAGAATCGCTAATGAGCAAGATTTCTTTAGTCGTGTGATCACAGGTGATGAATCATAGATTTTTGAATACGATCCTGAGACCAAGAGCCAAAGTCAGGAGTGGCACACTGCAAACTCTCCTCGACCAAAGAATGCTCAAATGAGCAAATCGAAGATCAAATCAATGCTGATTTGTTTTTTTGACAAAAGGGGAACCGTCCACAAAGAATTTGTTCCTCCAGGACAAACTGTCAACCAAGTTTTTTATAAAGACATCCTTGAAAGGCTCAGAAAAAGGGTCATTCGCGTGAGACCAGACATTGCAGACAAATGGATGCTCCATCATGACAACGCCCCATGTCACACTGCCCTCTCCATAACAGAATTTTTGACCTCAAAAGGCATTCCTGTGGTTCCCCAGCCCCCTTATTCACCTGACCTCAGTCTGTGTGACTTTTTCCTTTTTCCTAAACTGAAAAATGTCCTCAAAGGACGTCATTTCGGGAATTTTAGAAAACATCCAAAACAGTGTAACGGACATGCTGAAGACCATACCGGTTGAAGACTTCCAGTGCTGCTACCAACAGTGGGAACAACGTCTCCATCGGTGTGTAGCTGCCCAAGGGAACTACTTTGAAGGGGATAACATTGATGTTTGAAAAAAATAAAAACTTTGGTAAATAAAAAATCAGTCTCATTACTTTTCTGCCACACCTCCTATTATTAATAAGCCAATGTGGACATTAGTGTACAAACATATCACACAGAGTGTTATGACAAAGCATGCCATCTACAAAAAAAATTCACTTTAAAATAGTAACCATATTGCCATGTGATCTTTATATTTTAAAATTGACCCTCCTAGCACATAACACTGAAAGTCTGCACTAACTTATTCAACACAAGGTAAAAAAATGCAGTTTTTTGGGTTTTTTTTTAATCAGCTGTTTACAACTTAATATATACCTGCTTCAATTATGTCATGTTTCAGGACAACTGCAGCATGATCAGTCTGGTGTAGTTAAGACTCTGTTTTAAATTGATGGCTTCATATTCTGCTCCATTACTTTATAGACTATTACTGACTCACAGATACCTGCAATTTAACTTGGGGATCTTATCAAAAACATGATAATAAAAATGGCCACAATACAATGTAACTGTTTTCTGTTTTGAACAATGCAAGGGATGACCCAATGCTCCAGGTTTGGCAGGGGATTTGACTAGGATATTCAAGTTTGGTTTTTTTAACAAGGGTATATTTCTTGTCCGAAAATGGTGGGAATTAAAGTGGCCCAATTTAAATTTAACTCTTAAGATGCATGTTAAATACCACAGTATATTCGTGTAGATAAGCAAGTGTGTTAAGTTTACCAGGAAATTAAATTAGTGTACCTACTTTGAACTGGGCAAACTTGAATTCCTTTTGTAACTTGTGCGAATAGGAAGCTGGCTTTGAGCTAGTAAGTGAGCAGTTAGCTAACTAATGTAATTTTACTACACATTAGGGTAGTGGTTTAAGGATCCAATGACCTGGGCTTGGATGTACAGCCTGCTTTTATAAACTTGCCAATATACATATCTGTGAAAAGTAACTGTGAGTAAAACATCAAACTGTTTAGCTTTCCAGAAAATGATGTACAGTTGCACGTGATGGTATTTGGTGCTCATCTGAATGTATGCAGTACACATGCAATACTAACTGGTGCAACTTTAATATACCTAGTCGGCAGGCTATATTAAGTGGTGAGCACAAGAGCACATGGTGTGCACGAGATAGAAAGTGGTGGGCACCAAATTTTTTCCCAGGAAAAAAAAACAAAACACCATATCTCCTTAGGGGATCCTTATGAGTGTGCAGCATACATAACATAAAACACGTATGTACCTAAGCCATCCCACACTCCTTTAATAAATAAAAGCCTACCCATTTGCTTTTTATATCACTGCACTTCAAGAGATGGAAGCAATGTCAAACTGAAGCACAGTAGCCTTGGTAAAGTCGTAAATAGATACCTCAAAGCGCACATTTGTAATTTTTTAACTTTATCTTGTACATATGTGCAAACATCTTGTATGTATGTGAAAGTATCCCGTTTGTATGTCTAAACATCTCATACGTACGTAAAAGTATCCTGTATGTGCGAGATATTTTCATGTACGTATGAGATAAGGGTTACCCAATAATTTATTTCACTGTGTGGTTCAGAGATTCTGTAGTTCTAGTTGTCAAAAAGCTCTAAGGGCTGCACAGTCAAAAAACATTGTTTCCCTAAAAAGGACACTCTGCTAGATTTGTATGTAAACAGGTAGTATATTATTTTAATGAAGAACAAACCTTTATAAAAGTGTCAGTGAAGAACAACAGTACCTTTTTGTAATTACTAATAACAAAACCAACTCAATCCCAGTTTGCTTAATAATTAAAAATACCCTCTACAATGTACTTCAACAGCTTTCAAAAGAAAATTAACCTTTATGAGATGTGACTTAATTTGGCACATAGCAGAGAAAGTGTGCTCACATATAACAAAGGTTACATGTACCAGTAACAGAAAATATATGGAATGGAAGCAAACTTTACTGCCATTTTCACACTGTGAACATTTATTTTATGTGCGACACACTTCATCTTTTCATTTCACACCTTTGGATTTACAACTTAGTGTCTCTTGAATGCCATCACCCTTCTTCTTTTGCACCCACCTCATGATTGTTTGCTATGTCCATTTCTTAGTTACAGTGCATGAGGGACGAACACACAGTCAGATGCACTCATAGTTTATTGTTAAATGTTCTAATAAACTGATTTGATAGATCTACAAATTACAATTGCATTATTAACGTTTGCACATTGTGAGATTTTCGAGGCTCCAACAACCCCCAAACCGCGCTGTACATTGAAACTCGGTTAAAGCAGGCAGGGATTGGTTGTCCGCAGCTGGTGAAACTACAAGTTTGAGGATTTCTGCATAGTGTTTGTTGCGATGGTTGATGCAGAGAACATTTAAAACTCGCCTCTGACCTGGCCTTGCGCTCACTTCTTTCTGTCTCGACTCTTGTGTAGGAAGGCCATCTTGTTCTTTAGACCCAAAAAGATAGCTCATGCAGGACGAAGTCATCGTCACTGCTCACATGCTGCATGTGTTTGAGTGACAGCTTTTGTCTGAATAAATGCTTTGAGAATGTTTCTGCCTTTGCCACAATAAAGCAGATTTTTCTGGAAACCTGGACTCACCTCCTTCTCTCTTGTGCAAGTCTGTGACCCACACTTCACATTATAATGGAAGTGTTAAACATCTGCTAAACAAACGTGTGGAGGAATGACCAATGTAAATGATTTGTGAATCTATGTCAACAACAACAACAAGGAGCTTGCCTAGGCCACATGCTGAAGTGAGATAGTCTAGGGCAAGATGGCTCATTCTGTAGACAGATCCCTGCCAAACTTAAAATCTTGCTATTATAATATCATTCTTTTTCATTCATGAGCCTTCTTCTTTCGCAACCTCTCAAGCAGACTGTGAAGTCACAATCAAAACAGTTGAATCGTGCTTTTGATGTTGATTATGCCAAGACATTCCCAAAGATCTTTGGGTTTTATTCTATGGATGTTGGAAATTTCTTTGAGTATGTTTCAGTCAGCACATGAACTCTTTTAAATAGGGCTAGTGATCATGAATTTACTTTACATTTACTTCAAATTTCCTTGTATCCCCTCAGAATAATATTACATGTAAGGATATATGGCAGCTCTGTTTATCTTGTCATGATGGCCAGATTAGGTCAGGTCTGTCATATTTGAGCAAAGGTGGGCCCTTCAAGCAAATGTGTAATGATTTTCCATATTCACTTGCTAAAAGTTCAAATTAGTTCTGGAGATAATTAAAATAGAGCCTAAATTTTTACTAATGTTCATCTTGAATAAATTACATTTATGCTGATTTTTGTTCTCTGAAGAACTGTAATGTGCAGTATTATTTTGTTAGACTAAGTCATCTTAATCTAGCAAATTCATTAGAATGGAAATCAAATTTCGATATTCATAAATGTTAAAAGAAACAAAACAAACGTATCAGGAAATGATGGTAATCATGTAATTCTGTCACTAAGTCCTAAGATTATACTCTGCCCTTAATCTATTTATTACAGTGCCAATGTATTCATATCTTTGCCAGGGTTTGTGCCTGCCCAGCGCTGCTTAATGTAAATGAAGTGGGCAGAGCTGGTTAAAAAAATATATATAAAAATAAATGATATACATTTCATACAGAGCAACTCTACTGTAGACATCTACAGTTGGAATACACAATATTACCATCCTCTCCACTTTCGCATAAACAATTCTACTGCAGACTTCTAAGTTTAAAGTTATATTAGCATCTGACACTGACACTAGCTGTGCTTGCCACCTGCAGATTGTATTCTCCCACATACACATATTTTAGGAAGTTATTCACAGCAGGACATATGCTAAAAAGCACTCCTCCCAGCTCTCATACTGTCCACATCACAATGACATGAAGTCAAGTCTCCCACACCCTCCTGCCCTTTAGCCGTTAACTGCCATATTACTTTTTTTTTTTTTTTTTTTTTGCTTCCGTACTGGCTTCACAATTTAGCATCTGCACAGTGATTCATAACTGAATTTCTCAATTACCAACTCAACATGTCACAGTATTCAAACACCATTTCAAGAATGATAAACACACAAAGCAACTGTATTCCCGTTAGCCTGATGCATTTAGCGTATATTAATGTCCACATCGCAATGGCATGAAGTCAAGTCTCCCACACCCTCCTGCCCTTTAAGCCTTTAACTGCCATATTACTTTTTTTTTTTTTTTTTTTTTTTTACTTTTGCTTCCATACTGGCTTCACATTTTAGCATCTGCACAGTGATTCATAACTGAATTTCTCAATGACCAACTCAACATGTCACAGTATTCAAACACCATTTCAAGAATGACAAACACACAAAGCAACTGTATTTCCGTTAGCCTGATGCATTTAGCATATTTTAAGTCACAAAAAAAAAAAAATATATAAATAAAAATGGTCATGTTAGTTCATCCTTCCCAGTGCATAAAGCTAAACTGTTTTTGTCATTTGTTGATCCCGATTTATTTTCTGGAGTATACTTATTAACTTTTTTTTTTTTTTTTAACAATTTGGCCTCTTAATAAAGCTCACACCTCAATGCACTACTCTGTCCATTGTACATTTACATAAAAACATTTATCTAGTTATTAGTGAAATTCATCCCTTCCATTTAAACTGAGTTGTTCTAGTTTGTTGGCTATTTGACTATGTCAGACATCATTCTAAATTATTCTACTTCTCTACTATTGACTCACGCAATTATATGATAACTAGAGACGTTAAAGCCAGGAAATTATGTAAACATTTTATACAAATAATTGGATGTGTGTAAATGTTTAACAGAAACCTGAACAGATTAATGTCAAATTATAGCAAACTCAAAACAAGTAGATTTAATGCTTCTTTCATTTTTCACAAATTCTGCTAAGCATTGGAAGGTCATGTGGACTGCACTGTATCTCTAGAGTGTCTGCTATCATGACACAATGGCTCCACAATTTATATCCTGTTACATATTTATGTAGGTAGATGGTGCTTAATGGTTGGCAGCTGGGGATTCAGATGTGCAGCATGCATTGCCTTCTTCACTACTGGAATGTCTCTCACTTATTCCTGTTTTTGCCCTCTCCTTGTATGCTCACATACTCTCTCTCGCTCTGTGCTAGGGCAGACATGAAGTAGGTTATAAAGTAGCTTGTCACACACAGTTATCTCTGCCTGTTTCTGTTTTTGACCCTTTCAAATCAACATGTGCAAAGAAGGGTAAAGTAAAAAGAGAGAATTGAACAGTGAACTGGGAAGACTTAATTAGGCCTTGTTCACACGGGCGTTAAGTTTTTGGATAAACGAACTTGCTCTGAACGTCCTAGACGTTTATGTTGCTTTTTGTGGTGGCGATCGATTGACTTCTACACCGGCGTTCGTTTGTCTCTGTCTAACGCCAGCCTGCAGCCCAAATTGTAGTTTGTGTGTTAACCTGTGGAGGCAGTGTCGGGAACTGGATATGAAAGCCCTTGTCGTTTTATTTGAGGTGCTTCCTTTCAATATGGACCATTTTGCTATGTTAGATATTAATCTTCTTGTTTTAAAAATACTCGTAATACGGCGACGTAGGGAGAGAAAAAATCGCCGCCGCTACTGGGTTCATCCTCTGACTGCACAACGTCGGGTTAAAGGAAGTTTTTTTGTGCTTTATGAAGAAATGCGAAAATTTCCGCGCAAGTTTTTTAATTACTGTCGGATGTCGGTTTCCACTTTTGATTGTCTGCTGCAGCTGGTGCAATGCCACATTGCACGCCGATCAACCAATATGCGACTTGGTGTTAGCCCCGAAGAGAGACTACTTGTCACTTTGAGGTAAGGAAACAGTAGTCGAGTGTGCGCTTACACCGGTGTTATGCACTGAAATGCCCCCCCCTACATAATCGTTATCAAATATTATATTAGAACATAAATTAATAGGTTCATGGTTTACAAATTACATGAGACAATAAAATAAAATAAGCAATATGAAAATATATATGTTGTATATGAAAATATATATGTTGTATATATATATATCCGGTCCTCCGAAGCGTAAAATAAACGCGCAGAAAACGAACTAGAAGCGGTTTCCTTGCGTTCGTTGGGTTTTGAACGCCAAGAAAAAGCTGCATGCAACGTTTTTTTGATTCTGTATAAACGCGCAGCCGGACAAACGCACGTCACCAAAGCCCGCGTGAACACTCTCATTGACTCCTACGTGTAGAAAACACTCGGCGCTTGATCCGCGCTCACCGGACGCTACGAACGCAAAAAAAACGCTCGATTTTAACGCCCGTGTGAACAAGGCCTTAACCTAGATAAGACCTATTTATGAAACACAGAGCCCATCAGTTCTTAGTTTACATGCATGGGCATTTACTTTCCATACAGAAAATGCCAAGAAGAGACCTATGTAAGGAAGGACTGCCCTTCCAAATATTAAGCATTTCATTGCTGAGGGATTCTGCATACTCTGAACTAGGGGTGCACTCCTGTGGATCACTACAACACTTTTAAAACAGCTGTGATTGTGGTCACATGAAGGCATTAGAAAAAAAACATGTAGATTCAAATAATTCTACAAAAGAAAGCCAACATACTAAAACCACACAAAGGAATTCAAGCTTAAAGTCAGAAAGCCAAAACCATGTCACCACTATAGTAGGAACATAAAGAAAAAAGTGTAAGAGCACAAACTCATCGATATAAATAACGTTTTAAAAACTCACATAAGTTTATTTTATGAAAACTAAAATATTGAACAATATATCACTCTGTTCACTACCAGCCTACCAACAAACCTGTAAGCAGAATAAACAGCCCATCTGCATGCAATAGTTAAAACAACAAGAGCTCACCAACATCAACAAATGTTATAAATAATGATAAACACTGCTTATGGAACACACCGCGAAAGCTCTGACTCATCTCTTTTAGTAAGAACACTAAAGTATGCTGCACATAACTACTTTCAAACATCAGAATCAGCTCACTCTCATCTTTTATTGTAGCAAAGTCTGAGTGAGCCTTCTAAATACAACAGCAATTGATGAGAATATATTATTACTCATCTACCTAATAAATTTTTTTTTCTTACCTCAAAAACTTCATGCATAAGTCCTACCCCTGTCAATGCTACTACTAGAGAATAAAAGATGTACTTATAGCAGACATCTCTTTACCTTGTGTTCATCACTTCCAGCTCAGCAGACAATTTTCCACCATACTTACAACTTTCCCTAGATTTTAGAATTACAATCCTACCGATACATCTACCCTAGACAACTTGTAGTTCCTCGGTTTTGCCACAAAACTAGCTTTCCACATGATACACTAAACCTACGACCAATTAAATTAAAATTGAATTTAATTGAAGTTGAAATTAAATTTCTCTTACTGCAAGTGTTTCCCAGCTTCCTGCTAAAATTTAGCATTTGAAGGTGCCCACATGATACTATGAGCTGCATGACATTCACATGTCTGTGATGTACAACTTCTTTTAAACAATCATGTCATTCCTGTTATTAACAAGGACATAAACCTAAATCTGGAACAAAACTGTTCAAAGAAACATTTTAATTATATACACTTGCATTAGAAAACAACAAGAATGTCCCTTGTTGTAACCACATGAATTTACTAAACTCTCTATTGGTTCTACTAAAATTGTTTGCTTGGCCTTGTTCATTATAATTTTTATTTGCATTTACACATAGAATAAAAATGCTTGTACTCTTCCTTAGCCACCGGAGATGTATCTTTGCTGTAAGGCAGAACACAGTTACTGGTAAATTTATCCAGCAAGCACTGAAGAACTTTTAATATGGAGTAACAGACACAGTTTGGCTTCTGCAGTCTTGTTAATAATTCATTAAAGTGTACCCTGTCGGAGACAAATTTAAAAAGTTTCAACTTATTTCAAGGACTCAAAATCTGGGAAAAGGCATTGTCCTCATTGTTGTAAAAATAACCCCCCTCCCACCAAGGTGAACATTTTGGGGTCCAAAGTAGTCTATTGTCCCTTTCTGGCAAAGTGGGACAGGAGTACAAACTTGTACTGAGATTGGAACATGGATGTAGAATTGTATAAAGAACAAACACACACAGAGGTGCTGCCCTGACCTGCATATTTGAACATTCATTGAGCACTACGTATTAGATTTCATTTACTTTAGGGAAGGAGGGATATTCTATTTAAAATAAAAATAAAAAAAAATAAAAAAATTTCACTCAAACTAAATTGCATTTTTATAGTGACCTGTGTGTAGAGTGTTTTACAATACATTGTAAATGACACAAGTGACTACTCTTATCTTAAATGAATTGTACATTCAACTTCGGTTGATAAGTAATAAGATGAACCAATTATACAAACAATCAGGCTGGCAATTACTTTTAATTATAGGTATGTATGCTCAAATAAAAGAAGGAGTGAAAGTAAAACAGCAGATGTCAAAGGAAAAATAACCCAGTTACAGAATGAGCATTGTACAGCTGTTGGCCAAAACAGGAAGAGTCCAGCAAGATAGTTCAGTAATAGCAAGGCTGAGTTTGAGGAGTTTGCACCCTTAGCTTAACACAATGAACACAGTAGACACCAAGGCAAATGGTACAGATTGATGAAAGGCTTTTACACTAGGAATTTTACAGCTAGATTTGCTAAATATTATTGGAATGTACAAAGTATTTGTGTATACTGCATGGAGATACTTAGTGCTGGGACATCAGCGTCAACAACAAGGTCCAAGAAAAAAAAGCATACTTTGATCAAAAAAATGGTGATTTCTAAATAAAAATTTACAGCGATGAGGAGCAAAGTGCAAAGGACCCAGTGTATTATACATTATGTATTGAAAACCTTTCCCCACCTTAGTGGGAAAACCAGAACAGTTTTTTGAATGGAAAAAGGGATCAAGAGGCCGAAACAAAAAATCTTCCCATACAAAATGTGGTTAAAACAGTGAATCACGTTAAAGCATATGCAGCCAATTCCTCTTTGTTTGAACAACTTTGTGAAGATATGAATGAAGAGGACAAGTGTCTGCCTTTGCATTCTGAAGTTCCGTTGCTATCAAAAGGTGCTGCCCTGACCTGCATGTTTAAACTACAAAAAACAAATCTACAGTGGAAGTTCATTTTAGTGATCGGACTTCGTTATTAAAACTGGCATACTTTTGTGACATGTTTAGCTCACTGAACGAGCTTAACATTTAATTCGGGGAAAATGGTAAGTATTGTATTTTCAAATTGGCAGAAAAATATTTTAACTTAAAGCTAAGTTAGAACTGTGGAGAAAACGAGAGGACAAGAATCTGACGTATTTTCAACATTGCCTAAGTTTTTGGAGGACAATGAAAAAATAGCTGTGGCCAAGTTAGTGTATGACCACCTTGCAGCACTTTCTAAAGAATTGCTGATTAAACAATTAGGCCAAGTAGAGATAAAAGGATTTTGTTGGAACAAAATATTGCAGACATAGGTGTCCTCAGGACTGAACTTAAATACCCTTAGACTAGAGGCATGATAAGTAAAGGTTGCATAGTACAATTGTTACAAGAAATAGAAATATTCTTAGCAACTATGTTCACTCATGTACTCATTATGGAAAATTAAGTGACACAGCTATGTTGTTGTGTGACTTCTCTATTAGAGATTACCTTTTTCACTTATATTTTGGGAAAAAAAAAATCAGAAACTTATGACTGTTGGGTTACAATTTACACAATACCAGACAGAGACTTGGCCAGCAAAATCCATTGCATTCTTATAGCACAACTAGACATAAATAAAACTACAAACTTTGCTATTTAAGTGAAGAGATTATCCTTTCAATTCACCCCAACAAGCCTGCTAATCCTATCCATCCAATTTCTCCAAAATAACAATTATTCTGCATGTCTGGATACACTTGTTAGAAGAAATATGCAATTGAATTTGATTTTACAACAGAGTGTAAAATGGCAATAAACAATGAAAAAAGTGTAAACTAACAATTCTGTACTATAAAGTAGACAAAATTGAGTATTCTTAAAAAAATGCTTTATCTGACTGCCATTTTCTTTCTGTGTCTTTTTTAGCAATGCTTTATTCTACCATCAGGGCAAGAGTATAGTTATTTATATTAATGCTACATAATATATTAAAAAACATTCATGTTTTAAGGTGTTTTGTGTGTTTTTTTAATATTCAGTTTCTACTTAAATCAAGAATGCATTGAACATCAGCTGAATGTTAGGGAAACATTCTGAAAAAGACCCTTGTCTATCTATAAGCTAAGTGTTCAAATGTAAAACTATCATTTGTTGAAATGCTCCGCATAATTATGTTCTTTCTTTTTAGCACAAAGCTTCTAGGAACTGTCACTCTACTGACCCTTTTAAGCTGCTGCTGTAATTGCTCCCTCATGGACTCTGGACAGTTATCAAGTTGAGTCTTCTGCTCAGAATAAAGCTCCTGTAGTTTCTCTAGCTTTTCCCTTTCAGCATCAAGTTTAGTCTTTTCCTAGAAAAAGCAAAGTACAAAACAAGAGAGAAAAACAAATGTTTACCATTAGCGCAAGCACAAGCAGTAGCATTAGTTTTAGCTTGTTCTAGGTTTAGTTGGTAAAAGTCCAAGATGCAATGAAGGCAAAGTAAAATTAATATAAAAATAAAATGGGATTTTGACGCAAATGTGAAAATATTATTTAATGTATTTTATGTATTTTTCCTTGAACTGTTTTGTTGGAATTAATTTTTATTTTTAGTTAATCTTTAAGGCAAAAAAAAAAATCTAAACAGTTAAAGTAATTAAAAGTCATAAATTCAAAGCACAAAAAGTGTGCAATTTCCAAACTTCTGAACATTAATGTAAGAATGTACAGTATATAACAGACGTGAAACAAGTGTTAAGTGAAAGGGAAATATGGGTGTATTCTATTTACTTATAATAAAATGGTAATTTGGTGTTCAAAAGTTTCATATATATTTTTACATTCAGCTATGATTCTGTGATCTTTGTGGATTTAGGCTTAAAGGAATTATTCAAATTAAACCTACATCATTGCTTAAAAATTTATGTTTAATGTAGGCTTGACACAAAATAGAATCTCCAACAAAAACTCCAAATATGTCTTTAAACGTTAGAAATTTATTTTAAATAAATAATTAAAATAAGCCGATTAAACTACTGTAAAATTATTTTGAAGTATATTATCCTGGTTTAGGTAGATAGACCTGTGTGCATAACATTGCAATATTTTTCTCAAGGCCAATTTACTATTAAGTCTGTAAGTATATCTGACCTCCAGATATGAACTTGACACTAGCATACTGCATTAAAACAGTAGTAATGTAGAAAAATGCAGATTTGCAATATGCTATATGCATTTTTTCAAACTATTAAGACTATAAATCAATCCATTTATTTTGAGGGTTGGGCAGTTTAAATAATAAAAATAACTAACTGAAGAATTTAAAGTTAATTATTTTACAAGAGCAATTAGTACATTTACAAAAGCAGATTAAGATTATGCTACAAGCAACGGTAAATATTCCCATTATGCACACAACCAGGAGGCACGTAAGCAGTACAGAAGGTAAAGAAGCATGCATGCCAATGGACCTTTGTTCATGACAAAAGATAAAGGACTGCAGAGAGAGTAATGCAAAAAATGTTCATAGTGAAAACTAAACTCCACACATGAGAGCAAAAGATCTGAACAAAACAAGTTGATCATACAGTACAAAAACCCACATAAACTGCTTGAAAATGCTAACTAAGACTAACAAGGCTGACTGCCATTATGTTTTAGCTGTGACCACATAACAGTGATAGAACATCTTCACAATACTGAATTGATCCCCGTGTTGTCATTAAAAGACTGAAATCCAATGTATTTAGATTTTGGCTAAATCCCTGAGGATTTAAAACTGTTTTAGCCTCTTATCTCACATTGGTTTGTATGTATAAAGATTTTATACTTTGATCTAATTATTTTTATTTATTGATCCAGTTAGTCCTCCTAATGATTATCGAACTTCTGTGCAGATTAAAACATTTCCCATTTGTAAATGACTTTGAATAAAAGCATATGATAACAAAATAAATGTAAATGAATATATTGCATAATTAAAATGGATTTCATGAGTCAGAGAACACAAAAGAAAAAAAAATGCAACACACAGCTGAATAAAAAGAGACAAGATAACCACTGGGACTTGTTAACAGGGGTTTGGTTTCTTGGCTGGATTCTTCCTTTAATTTTCTTTTGCCTGTCACCTAAATTACACTTTTCAGCTATAATTACTAACAAAGGCTTGATTCATCACTTATGTTCTGAATATAACCCCATGCTTGAAGCATCTCCTGCCTAGAGGGATTATTGTCTGTTACTGACTGTAACAGAGTACTTCACATGAGGCAACACATGATCAACAATTAGTGTGAAGACAGTACCTGAATAAATCACTGTTTTGGGTGATTCATAGTTAAGCAACATGAAAAAAGAACAGAAATGAAGGAACATTCAACCTTCTTGTTATTTCCTCCCACCACCGATCTGGGATCCTGAGTTGGTTTGTCATGTGGTGGGTGCGGCAATGCGCTGTATCAGCGTGTGCTCCTAACCTAACTGCAGAAATTTTTTGCATTTTGTGCTGTATTAGCTTAAGAACTTTTACTTTGTAACAGAATTAAATGCAAATGAGACAAACCGCACATGCTGGGAATACAATTATAATATAACACTTACTACAAAAATATTCTAATGGCAGCAAAGATGTGATAAAATAAATACATTATGTCACATAAAGCAAGCAATGTTGTTAAACTCTGCACTACATTATAGAATTATATACAACATATTACACACATATACATGTATAATTAAATTTTCTTTAAACTCTGACTTAATGCCACCATTAAGAAGGCAAAACTTTCTCCACTTAAGTATAATATATAAATCATTTGAACAATCCACAATTCAGGTATGTGGCATATATTTATAAAATCTTTTGAAGAAGGATCAGTTTTCTTAAGATTGTGATAGTAACTGTCCACCTTATTGGTTCAGAGATAAAAATGCAAATCACAGCCAATTTGTGTATACAGCATAAGCACCACTAACCTTTGCAAATAACCTTGATCGTAAACATGCATTCTTTTTCTCATGGCCTGGAATCCCTGCAGATTTTATTTTTTTTCTCCGGCCGTCTGGAGTTTTTTTTTTTTTTTTCTGTCCCCCCTAGCCATTGGACCTTACTCTTATTCTATGTTAATTAATGTTGACTTATTTTATTTTCTTACTGTGTCTCTTATTTTTCTATTCTTCATTATGTAAAGCACTTTGAGCTACATTTTTTTGTATGAAAATGTGCTATATAAATAAATGTTGTTGTTGTTGTTTTTATTAAAAAGTGACAGTTACAATTCAGTTGACATGTCACTAAAATATCAGGTAGCCAAAAATTTAAGACATGCAAGTCTCCACAATTATACCATCCATATTTCAAATCAGGTAGTCCAACTCTGATTCTTGCGGAGTGAAGTGAAGGATGAAACTATACTTGGAAAGGTTGCTAGTTCATCACAAGGCCCCTTCACTGCACACTTACTCTTATTCATTCTGGGCAATTTGAATTTCAAATGCGCTTAATAAGTACAGGTTTGGGATGCAGATGGGAAACAGGAGTGCCCAGAAGCAAATTCATGTAGACTCAGTGAAAATGAACAAAGTCCACTCCATCAGTGAATTGGACCAGGACATGAATCTTTTCCCCTGGAACTGTGAAGTACCCGCCATACTTTATGGTCATAATTCAGAAAACAGCAAAAGGCAATTTATTTCCTTTCACAGCAATTTTACAAGAACAAGTAAGTTAGTTCATTTGTAGCTGTTTTTTTTTTAATTGTTTAAAGACAATTTTTAATATGGAAATATGGCTAGCGCTATGCTGTAGACACATTGGCAGGTAACTGCAAGCTGATCTGACTGGTCTATTTATAAGCATGTGCACATCCTATAACACACTGATGTCCCTTACAGGGCTGCTTCCTGCTTTAAACTTAAAGCAACCTGGATACTCTCTGCTTCAGTCTAACTGGATTATGGATGTACAGTAGGTACAGCAAATCTCAGGAACTACTGGATGAGGGAAGTAATCCAAAACACATTTCATTTTTAAGGCAGCAAATTCATTGTGAAAATAAGAAGTCACATAAACTACAACTGCAAATAAATATAAGCTAAATAACTAGTTTAGCAATTCATTTCAGCATTCACTTATCCAGCTAGGGTCACAGAGGGACTGAAACTAGTCCAACAGAGAACATACAAACACATTCACATGCACCAAGGTATTTTAAAATTTATTAGCCCACATGGACAAGAAAAAAAAGGCATATCAGACCAGACGTGGACCAGTGCTATTGAGTTATAAGGCAGCAATGCTACTTGTGTCAGCCTGCCAAACACATTGCCAATTTTCAAAAATGCAAAAAAAAGAAACAAACATTATATATGATAAAAAAGCTTTATTGCTTATATTTGTTGGGTATTGAGTATCAAGGATATACTATGCACAAACTCTGCAATTGCAGCTTGACTTGAATCCTATGCACCAAAAATCTGGAATGCTTTACCAGTAGAAATATACAAAGCTAATACCATGGGGTATAAAAAAAAAAAAAAAACACACACACTTTCATTTTTTTTTTTAAAGTAGCTTTTATTTGCAGCTGTTCTTATAGATAATACACACTGCAGTATCAAATACATTGTAGATCTGCAAACATTACTAACCTCTACTTCTCTTTTTCTTTCCTGGCTTTCAGCAGTGGCACCTTGCCTTGTTCAAAGTACTCAGCAGCCGCCTGTGATGATAGGTGGAATATGGATGGTCCAGCTTGTGTATAATATTCTAGGGCAGTGCATGAAACAGTAATGAACTATTTTATCAAGATTCTGTTCAACAGAATGTCCAGTGGAGACTGGATGGACTTTTTGCCTTGGTACCCCTACAGGTTTATTTCCTCTAACATCTTGCCAACTGGAGTTTTTATTTTCTCACACTTCATGGTCATCTGACCATAATATTGGACGCATCATTATAATCATTACAGAGTTCAAAAAAATAAGTGTAGCAATTTGATTTATATTTAAGGAATCTACCATTTCTATGCTTACTTGTTCATCTGTGTTACACAAGTCTGTATTTATTTTATTTTTATTATTTTTTGTATTTCATTGTATTTATTTATTTTTAGCAGTTCTTAGTTTTCTTTAACTTCTTGTCAAGCACTTAGAGCTACATGTTTCATGTGAAAACATGATATAGAAATTAATGTCCCTATTGTTACACTACATATAACCTATATTAGAGGCTTGTTCATCTGGGAGGGATATTTTTTGTTGGAAATTATAATCCAGTAAATGGGATGTGGTTTTATCTCATCAACAGTACATTGTAACTCTTTTGTTACATCTCAATGCCTGAGGTAAATAACTTTTCTTTTTTGTTTAACCGTGTTACTGCCAGTCATATTTCAACAAAACAAATTGCAATTGATTAATTTCCTTCTCTTTAGTGAGGCACACCAAAGAAAAATATAACTCTCTCAATAAATTTGAATACTCTGTTTCGTGGCCACCGCATATTTTTCTAGACATCTGACTGGTGTCTTCTCAAGGATAAAACATAGCACATCTGGAGTCAGTCAACTAACAATATCTTGATTTCTGTACCAGTAGGTAAGTTTTTTCTACATGAGCTCAAAACACTGCTCTTTCCTATTGGACAGAAGATTTTTCTTTCTTTCATGAGAACAGAAGCTGTCCAACTAAAATCCATAAATCGAATGTTTTCGTAAGAATTACAAAGAAACCAGATATTGACCAAACAATTCTACAACACTGATCAGAAACTTTCAATTCTAGTCGAGAAATTCCAATTTTGAACATTTAAACTCTGAAATATTCTTGAAATTAGATTTGAACATAATGACCCTAGCTGGTGATGTGCCAGCATGCTTATTATTTATTACAAAATGCTTGCAAATCATACATCAGACTCTTTCATTCCTGTAAATCTGTGAAAATGAAAATAAACTCAAAAAAATTTGATGTTAATGTTGCCATAAAATTTTGTATCAGGATCTCTACAACTGCTGCCATCAATCATGTTACAATTGGACAGATAAACAAAAACTGTTTTGTTCTCATAAGAAACAAAATGCCTTATGTACTAGTGAAGGTACTTTATTTTACGATGTGTGTTAAAAATAAATAAATATAAAAAACGAATAACCAAAAATACATAATACATATTTTTAAAAAATATAAAGGGAAAGTATTGCATTACTACATGATACATAAAATACATAAATGCCTTGACATAGTCTGTTCCTTAAATGGCACCCTATCAGATAAAGGATAAGTGGTTTCTACAGTAGCAGGAGGGGATTCAAACCTCTACTGAACTGGAAATCTCAGAACAAAGACCTAAAGCCAGCATTCAGCTGGACATGGTGCAAGTCACAGTATACATACACTTGGATAGTTCATTAAATGCATCCTTAAGTACAGCTCTATAGTGTGCCTTTTTTAAATTTGGATGCTCTTTGGTAAACTGTAATAAAAGCATGGAATTCAAAATATGAAACCTTAACAAAATAAAAAATATGAAGTACAGTATAAAAAACAAATAAAAAACAAGGAAAAAGTAAAATGGTAGCCTTTTCAAACAAAAAATTAAACACTAAGGATACCTTCACTCATTTCAGCATTATTATTATGCCATACTATGTCAGATCTCAAAGAGATCAATCATTATTAGCTTCATAATTCCCAATCCCTACAATTTTCTGAAGGCAAGAGGGGAGTTTAATACAGCTAACTCACTAGCCGACAACCAATCAGACAGATAGGCTAAAATATCCAAGAAAGTACACTAAGTTACAACTAAACAACAAAAGACAAAACTACATAAATAAAATGGTTTTATGCAGTATCTTAATAAAGATAATTGGGAATAGAGAGTGCCACAATTTAGTAATTTGGCTAAACATAGTAAGTCAATAATAACTCAACTACTGCATAAGACTGCATCTCATATAATGCTGTCTAAGCTTAAATATCACAATAAGACACATTTGGGTCAATTCATGTAAAATCAAAAGAGGCCCCTCAACTAACCATCTTCGATTTGCTTCACACTTCATAGAAATAATGTTGTCGGGCCCAACAAATATTGTGCAAAATTTTACGCTTGTATCTCCATTAGTTTCTGAGATATGGAGGCTTTAACAATGAGGGTGTAAGTCTATTTTAACTTTAAACAAGTGCTACTAAAAAATGGCAATGTTCCATAAGTCATAACTTTTGAACTGTTAATACTAGATGTATAAAATTTTCAGGGATTGTTCTGTAGTATTATATGTCTTTGACATCTAAAGTAGTTGGTCTATAGTTGCATATTTGCCAATTTATAGTTTTCTGAAAAATGCATAAAAATGTACTTCATGCTGTAGTGCAACTTTGGCCCTCTATGTCTCTAGACTAAATTACATCACATATTTCAAACTTTGAGTACATATTACTCTTTTTTAGCAACTAGGTGCCTAATAAATAATCTTAAAGTGCCTCAGTGCAAGTAGATGTGTTTGTATGTTCCCTGAACTGGATAAGTGGTGCTGAAATTAATACATTATTTATTAGCATACATTTATTTGGAGTAATAGTTTATGTGATTTCTTATGTTCATAATGAATCTGCTGTCTTGAAAATGGAACAGACTTTGTGTTAAACATTAATAATACCCCAGACTACATCTTGCCTGAAGAAGGAGCCTGAGTTACCTCGAAAGCTTGCATATTGTAATCTTTCAAATTAGCCAATAAAAGGTGTCATTTTGCTTAACTTCTCACCACATCCATAATGGCTAACACAGTACAACACCCTAGTACTGTAATACCCCACAGAAACATGCAAGCAAAATAAAAAAGAAAACAAAGAGGAGGATCAAGACCACATTTATGGTTACAGTCATACAGTCTAAAGGAGACTCAGGTTCAAAACTCTGAAAAGAAGGTTAAGTACATAAACATAAATATGGAAAAAAGCCAAATGAAATGAAAAACCCAATCATGAATGTTACAAAATATTAAATATTATAATATGTTTAGAAAATCTCTCCTGCTGCACTTGTAGGTGTTTATATATACAGTATATTTTTCCTATTCATTTTTATCCCCTTACTAGTTAACTCCCTTGTAGTGAATTGAAAGGTTGGGAAAATTAAAAGGGAACAAATATAAAGTGTTATACATTCTAAACCGATAATGATGAGAACAGCCCACCACACTTTATACAGTACATTTCATGAAGCTTATGGAAATATTATTTTGAAAGACCAAAGGTTTTTTTTTTGGAAATGTGAAGAGGCACTTTTATTGACACAGCCACAAATTATGTTATCACAAAAATGAGACATTTGCTTAAAGCACTAATTAAGTAAGGAAAGGCTGACAGAGAGAATGAGCAAATAGATAAACTAACGCAGAGCTGTACTTGTGTATATTAAGAACACAGATGGCCCGGGTGATTAACTTTCAAAAAAGATCCTCCCCATTCCTGCTCTTCAAATTGAAGCCATCTGCACAGGGCAGGATCATGTACATTCAAACCCTATGATTCAATGTCAGATAGCTGGCAGAGTTAACTAGATACGCCGGAAGATCTTTACTTAGAAATTATGAGTGCTGTTTATCCCATACCCAGCTCCATCTAATATTTTGCTACTTACTAAATGTTTAGTACTAACAAAAAATGCCTAAAAGTAACACATTGTAAACACATCTGAACTCAATTATGCTCAGCGTTTTCATTCTCTATGCACAAACGAGAGAGGGCAGAGACCTAGACATCTTCATTTTGCCAAAGACCAAGGGTCCTCTGTATAACACTTTATAATAAACACTTTATTAATTTGAACCTTAAACCAAGAATACAGTAACTGGATAACCTTACTATATTTTTGCAGCCACTAAAATAGGTGTCACCTTTGTTTCATTTATTTGTACTAGCAAAACAAAAGTAAAACATATTGTACTTTATTTCATTAATATAACATCAATGTAAACATATCAATAAAAGTTTACCAAACAGCTGAGATCTGAATTGATAGTATATTCTATGTGCCAGCTTATTACTCATGCTAGATGGTCCACTGAATTTACAAGTTAATGCCACTTTTTCCTATCTGATTATAATCCCAGATGTGTATTCCCCAGCCAGCTGGGCCAAGCCAAAAGTGTTTCCTTATAGTTTTAGCCTAACAGTGTTAGAGAAAACCAATTCTTTATCTTAAATACAGTCTATATTCCTATATGATTGTTTTTATACATTTCCATTTTAACTTGTTCTTTTGACATTTTGCTACATTGCTGTTGTAAATTCGCTATACCAAAATGAGAACTTAAACATACAAGCAGATGTCTTTTAATAACACATCTTGACAGTTCAGCTCAAGTTCACTTAGAAATATGCAAAGCGAACAGCAAATTTGATGGATGATATACAGTAAGCACAAACACATTCTGATAAAATTCAGTGCTACATTTTGTTAAACCCATGTCAACAATAGATTTGCTTTTGTTTGTCTTTATACTTCAAATAAAAGTTGAAATTCATTGTATAAATAAATGCACGGAATGCTTAAAATCTAAATAAAACTGTCCATTACCAGGAACACTGCATGCAAACTAAGTGTCAGCAAAAATCAGACATGAAAGCCTCTTAAATACTGATAAAAGCCATACACATTCAGACAGACCGCTGTCATGCAGAAGATATTCAATATTTAGACAAAGTAGACTTTTCATTTTATACAGCAAACAACAATTTGCTCTTATCAGGGCCAGATTAACCCAATTGGGTGTCTCTAGGCTATGACATCTGTTTGCCCTCTAACCCCACCCCATTTGGTAAAACAGCACAAAAGTGTGTGTGTGTGTGTGTGTGTGTGTGTGTGTGTGTGTCAGGGGGAGGGATAACATAACAGAATTTATATATAAAAAAAAAAAAAAAACCACTATATAATGTCACACAAATTTCAAGACATTCAAATATGGAAGAATATGACAGTTTGTCTCAGAGGACAAATAAATACTAATTTTAGGAACTTGTCTCAAATTGGCCAGATAGAATAGCCGTTCTTAAAATTATTTTTTTTCTCTTGTTTCTCTTTGCAACATGAATGTCATGACTGGTAATCCTCCTTTATATCTTATGTCAAAGTGTATACATCTGCTCTATATATAAAATCCTAAGCCTAAAAGTGCAACGATTTTATGTGACGTTTTATGTCAAGTTTTAAATGGGGCTTATTTTAAAACCTACTTATATATGTTTGGTATCATTCTTTTCAGAATTTATCTAACTTTAATGTGATGTTGTTAGATTTTCAGATTCTTATTCCGTATTTTAAATTATAAACTAAAAAAATATCAAGAACTTGCGTCCTGCAAGATGAGACTTTGTGCCAATAGATTTAACCATGTCCGGGACCAGAAATTAAAGACAAAGAGAAGATGACAAAGACAGCTGCTGTACAGGCTTTTAAATGTTCGAATCGCCGTGCGAGATGCAGATCATGCGGCACGGCAACAGCAAGCTAGCAGCTGATCAAGGAAAGAGGAGGTAAAAAAAGCTATTTGTTTCCCATTGTATCACCGTTTAAGAGGTAGTTTCGGAGGTGCAACTGTGTCTCCTTGGGGTGCGTTCAGCCCCCCTCTTCACAACACAAGCGGCAGAGACGTGAAGAGGGTGGCGAGTAGCACAGGCCACGGGGGTTGGCGAGCAAAGCGAGCAGGGGGTAAGCCCTCTAGTTGTTAAATAAAAACAAAAGAATTAAGAAAATGGAAAAAAAAATGTACTGAGCACCTTCACTAAAAAGGTAAATACAGTACTGTATGTTCACTTGATCATTGGCAATTCAACCATTATTTCTGTACCTTGTTGGAAGAGGCCAGAGTCTTTATTGGACATAAAAGTCAAAAGGAAGGAAACAATAGTGCAAGGGACATCACCCCATTGCATGAAGCACACACACTCCTGTATTCTCGGTCTCTCAGACACAATCTCACAACAGGAAAAGTAGAGGCATATGAAAAGTACAATGACTGATGTACAGTACTGTACAGCTGAACAAAAACCACAAGCAAAAAAGTCACTGAAATATTGTGTGAAGGCTCAGCAATATCAGTTCTAGATCTTTTGGGACTGTAGAATGCTAATCAGTTATGCAGTCTCAATGGACTATTAATAATAGGATAAGTGGCATTCAGTCCCACAAAAATGAAGAAAACGTTCTACACTTCTTCACTACATATGTATTGCTTATTTGTCAGCAGGTGTGGGATCCATTTACCTCAACTCATGGTCTGGATTTGGAACTGCTAGTATTCTAGGACTAATCCAGAGGTCATAAATTTGCACAGATTAAGTGCACAGGAAGCATTTCTTTAAAAATGGCTAACTTTAACAGCTGTTCTATGTATCACAAGCTGCATAAATTCACCTTAAATCACAACAAAAAGGACCTTTCAGAACATCTATATTACTAAATAAAGGCTGTATATATGCACGGATGCCAGAGGCCAGAAGCAAGCCGTGCACAATACAACCGTCGCCCAAACGGGAATCCCACCGCATATACAACCTTCGTTTAGTAATGTAGATCTCCAAGCCGGGATCCGCCGCCATGGTCACTTCAGCACGCGAATCCCAGTCAAACCCAGTTGCTTCCCAGAGTCAGTAGGTGGCGCCCAAACAACACAACACAACCTGTAAAGTAAACTTGTGGTAAAGCGTGCACGCCAACAAGTTGCCATGGTGACATATTTAAACTTGAGGTAGTAGAGACTACTGACAGTGCCAGCAGTCAGTGTTCTCCACTCCAAAGTGCCAGCACCTACTCCACTACACAGTGCCAGCAGTCAGTGTGCTCTAATCCACTGTGCCAGCAGTCAGTGTGGCAGCTGTCAGTGTAGCTTATTTGAATCACATTAGGGTAATTCAGTGTTAAAACTAAGTTCAATTATGATTTCTAACAGCAAACGACTTCTAGCTAACGACACAGCCACAGAAAAACAAAAATGAGCCCACATGGATAAAAACAATGAACGAAGGCGCCTACAACGCACTTCTGAAACACCAGAAGCTGAAGAGGCACGGCTCCAAAAAGAAAGAGCTCAGGTATCGGATAGGCGTGTAAACGAGACAACAGAATGAGAGAAGCGTTTGGAAGGCTTGTGCAATTGTTCATCATAAAGAATATCAGAGGAAACTCCAAGGACAAACCATGGACAAAGTAGGGATTTACCTACTGTATCTGAGCCTGTATTTGGACTCGGACAACTTTATGTTGCCTTTTCAAGAGTCCGGCATTCGTGTCACGTTAAAGTACTGGTACTCCATACCAGGGAGAGCCGATTCAAGGACAGGAAACCATCTTTACCAAAAATGTTGTTTATAAGGAAATTTTTGATTAACTATTTTGAATTTATCATTTTATTAATTTTTTGTTTCCAATTTACTTCATTCAAACCTTTGCACTCCGGTATTTTTTTTACTTATGAGTGCAGCAACTCAAAGACATTTTGGACTTAAATAATATAACAATTAAATTTCAATTTTAGTGGTTAATTTTAGTACAAATATATTTAATTAAATAAAAACTTTCCCAGGACGCTCCCACCCTCCATGATTTTTCATCCCTACAAAGATCGGAGGGAACAGAAAGTGATTGCCATTCTTAGATTTTCGATTCTTTACAGAATCTTTACAGGGGGTTTACTGGTAATAAAAAAGATGTACATCTTACCTTGGATTTTTCTGAAATAACATTAGTCTCAAGCTCAGCTATCTTCCCATTCAGTTGGTCCAAAACTTCTTTTTCATGTTGCAGCTGTGTCATTTCTGAATCATGTTCTCCATCCAACAACGCACGCTCCATATCAAGCTGTAAAATAAAAAATTAATCTTTATAATCAGTCACCAAATTACAGAAAGTTCTTTGGCAATACATCTGAATACACTGACAGAAACAGGATACATTATATCTATCCTGTTTTTTAAACTTTCAAATAGATGCAGATTCTCAGTGCAAACACATATATACTGTATAAAAAAATTACATCTCATTTCTAGTGTTGGAAAAATGATAACTGCATTCATTTAAAATGAGTACAATGCATGTGTCAGTGAAGAATGTCTTACATTTAAATATAGAGACTTCTGAATTGGTATGTAATGACAGTTTAATAGTGCGCAAAGTAGAGTTATAAGTCATCCTCTTTAATAAAAGCCCTGTGTGCGTCCAGTGTCCGTGTGTGTCTTCTGGTGAAGTGCGCATGCGCGGGGTCACACGGCACGTGTTCAGTCTCTTCCTGTGCATTCCCTGTGCAGACACACACATAGGCGCATGAGAGACAGACACGCACACACAGGCGCGTGCACGACAGACACACGCACGCACACACACAGGCGCCCACGCGACAAACACACACACGCACGCACAGGCGCGCGCGGTTCGCACACACACACACAGGCGCGTGCGGTTCGCACACACACACACAGGTGTGCGCGTGCATTGTTGCAGTGTTACTTTTCTTGGTTGTTTATTAATTTTTCAACTGTTCATTTTTTCCCCTGTGCTTAAAACTCATTAAAAAAGGTGTTTTTAGCGAGCGGGTTGTAAGGCTATAGCGCAAACTCTTCCAGTCTTAGTTTTCTCAGTTGTTCAAGGTTTTCTTAGTGTTATTCAATGTTTTTACATTTAGTTTACTATTACGCTGTGCATTCAGTGGTATAATTAACTATATTTGTGCTTAAAAACGTAAAAAAATATATATTTACATACAGTTCATACGGTCTGGAATGGATTAATTGTATTTACATACAATCCTATGGGGGGAAATTACTTCGGTTCACGACCAAATCGGTTTAGAACCAGAGTTTTGGAACGAATTATGGTCGTGAGCCGAGGTTCCACTGTATTACTGTCATACAAAATTACAGGCATTTTACGGAAATACAAACCAGTATTACTGAGAGAGAAAATTAAAGGCACACAATACAGTGACGTATATTACAGCTACATACAAGGTCCCTTGCCATTTAATATAGACTGTTCGTACTAATGTTTATGCACTACTGTTCTAGCGCCCGTTATTGTAACGGGCTTAATGTCTAGTTAAGCATAAAATCTTAAAGCAGAGGGAGGTTCTCTCTCAAGTTTGTGGCTTTCCCTTTTTTTTTACTATTTTTTGTGTATGCACTCTGGTTTTTTCCAACATAACTGGCTTTCAGTGGCGTGATTGCTACTAGTGTCCATTGCTACTAGTGTCCAAAAAAAAAAAAAAAAATGTATGCCTACTTTGGACAGTTAACTGACTAGAAGGGATGAGCAAGCAAAATTGCCAGAGAGCAGGGTATGACTTCATCAGGAGTCTCAGAGGAAAAGTAATACTAGCAGTCAAATGACACACCAGGTAAAAAGTAGGGGCCAACCAGTGAGTAAGTAAGTCTTGGCATGTGCTGTTAACCTGTAAGTACCATGGAAGTCATTTTCCTTTGTGCACTGGAAACACTGCATGGCTGGAAAGAATGTAAGTGGACAAGATTAACTCAAAGTCCAACATGTGGCAGCAAAGTGATCCCCCTACTGACTTGTAGGACTAAAACTGCCTTGGAGATGTGATCTTCTAAGGATCACTCATTGGTATAGGGACATCAGGGACTGCTTGCAGGCAAACATATACAGTGGCTTGCAAAAGTATTCGGCCCCCTTGAACTTTTCCACATTTTGTCACATTACAGCCACAAACATGAATCAATTTTATTGGAATTCCACGTGAAAGACCAATACAAAGTGGTGTACACGTGAGAAGTGGAACGAAAATCATACATGATTCCAAACATTTTTTACAAATAAATAACTGCAAAGTGGGGTGTGCGTAATTATTCAGCCCCCTTTGGTCTGAGTGCAGTCAGCTGCCCATAGACATTGCCTGATGAGTGCTAATGACTAAATAGAGTGCACCTGTGTGTAATCTAATGTCAGTACAAATACAGCTGCTCTGTGACGGCCTCAGAGGTTGTCTAAGAGAATATTGGGAGCAACAACACCATGAAGTCCAAAGAACACACCAGACAGGTCAGGGATAAAGTTATTGAGAAATTTAAAGCAGGCTTAGGCTACAAAAAGATTTCCAAAGCCTTGAATATCCCACGGAGCACTGTTCAAGCAATCATTCAGAAATGGAAGGAGGATGGCACAACTGTAAACCTACCAAGACAAGGCCGTCCACCTAAACTCACAGGCCGAATAAGGAGAGCGCTGATCAGAAATGCAGCCAAGAGGCCCATGGTGACTCTGGACGAGCTGCAGAGATCTACAGCTCAGGTGGGGGAATCTGTCCATAGGACAACTATTAGTCGTGCACTGCACAAAGTTGGCCTTTATGGAAGAGTGGCAAGAAGAAAGCCATTGTTAACAGAAAACCATAAGAAGTCCCGTTTGCAGTTTGCCACAAGCCATGTGGGGGACACAGCAAACATGTGGAAGAAGGTGCTCTGGTCAGATGAAACCAAAATGGAACTTTTTGGCCAAAATGCAAAACGCTATGTGTGGCCGAAAACTAACACTGCACATCACTCTGAACACACCATCCCCACTGTCAAATATGGTGGTGGCAGCATCATGCTCTGGGGGTGCTTCTCTTCAGCAGGGACAGGAAAGCAGGTCAGAGTTGATGGGAAGATGGATGGAGCCAAATACAGGGCAATCGTGGAAGAAAACCTCTTGGAGTCTGCAAAAGACTTGAGACTGGGGCGGAGGTTCACCTTCCAGCAGGACAACGACCCTAAACAAAGCCAGGGCAACAATGGAATGGTTTAAAGCAAAACATATCCATGTGTTAGAATGGCCCAGTCAAAGTCCAGATCTAAATCCAATCGAGAATCTGCGGCAAGATCTGAAAACTGCTGTTCACAAACGCTGTCCATCTAATCTGACTGAGCTGGAGCTGTTTTGCAAAGAAGAATGGGCAAGGATTTCAGTCTCTAGATGTGCAAAGCTGGTAGAGACATACCCTAAAAGACTGGCAGCTGTAATTGTAGCAAAAGGTGGTTCTACAAAGTATTGACTCAGGGGGCTGAATAATTACGCACACCCCACTTTTCAGTTATTTGTAAAAAATGTTTGGAATCATGTATGATTTTCGTTCCACTTCTCACGTGTACACCACTTTGTATTGGTCTTTCACGTGGAATTCCAATAAAATTGATTCATGTTTGTGGCTGTAATGTGACAAAATGTGGAAAAGTTCAAGGGGGCCGAATACTTTTGCAAGCCACTGTATAGTAGACCATTCACTGTCTGACCTGACTCAAATCTTTAGTAATTTGCTTAGATGATTATTTTGAAGGAACACTGCAAAAAACTGGTAGATGTTACTGTTAGGGAACACATGTGTTCTCTAATGCTGTTAGAGATAAGAAATTGCTTCTGCTAATTATGTAACATTAAGTTTTTTTGACAAAATATTTAAATAAAAATCTATTTGAATTTTCTTTATTTGTGTTAGCATACTTAAGGTTGCTAAAAATTATCCAAGGCAAGGTTCCAACTCTTTGCTTACTGATGTACATTATTCCATATATTTAGGCTTATTTTGCATTATATTGTCTTTCTCTTACAGAAAACCTTGAGGCAGTCATGTGAATAACGATCACAAAATAATGTAAAAGTAATTGTTAAACAAACAAAAAAAAATACAACTTGTTAGTAGAGATGAACAATTTATAGACAGGAAAACAAAAATACACAGAGCTTCCCAGTAGGTCCGCCCTATTTAAAAATAACAAGCGTCTACAATACAGTATGTTCATTTTTTTTTTTTATATACAATGTGACATTTCCCTTTAAATATTTATATAAATTGTGTACACTAAATCCTCTTACCTAAAGCATTGATTTTTTTTTCCTTTGCACAGGTTTCCTGGGATTGCAGGAAATGCATAAAAAAATCATACCAGCATAAATATTTTCAGGATATGAATGAACTAAAAACAAATGACTACTAATATAAACTCAAGTTTATTTTAAGTACAGCTACAAAAATTAATCCAAAATAAGGGGGAATACCGTAACAGGAAGAAAACTGAAATATGGTGGATATTATAATTTTTTCATACTTTTTCTTAAATAGGTCTTAAATTAACATAATTTATTAGCTGTCAGAAAACCTCCCACTCTTTTCCTCCCAGTTGTCTGCTTAAACCTCCTCAAATTTTCCTATAGTAGTGTCTGTAATCTAATATCCACAACACTGCAGTTTCCAAATTGAAAAACCACACCAACATTTGGTGCACCACCAGATATCTAATTTCCTATGAACACTGACAACATGCTTACACATCATTATATTTTCAATAGTTTTTTCACTTTAGTAATAGACTTCCCCTCAGTAAAAAAAGAAAACCAATTGTAACATTTTACAGTTCTTTCTATGTATTTCCAGTAGCTACATAAATTGTCAGCTACAACAATGTGTACAAACATATCCATCATATCCAAATCATACATTTTAGTTTGCTCCATTAGAACAAAACAAAGAATAAAAACACGGACAATGCATGATGATGAATCTGCCTTACCATAACCTTAACCTGCAATTTTAACGTGAAACAATAATTACAATTTTCATCCTTATACTTCAGCTCTTACATTGCTCAGTACTATTTTTAGTCACCTAATCCAGTGGTTCTCAATTTCAGTCCTTAGGGCCTTCTGTGGCTGCAGGTTTTCTTCCTAACATTTTTTTTTAATTGGATTCCTACCTTAATTAAATAAGCTGTTATTTCCCAGATTCTTTGCTTTTTTTATTGATGTAAAAAATACAAACAGGTTAAGCAATGTCATATTTTACTGAAAGAAGTAGGGATGCATACAGTATGTTTTAGAGGAGTAAGAATTACTTTTTTTTAACGTAAGAACGTAAGATGCAGAGGACAGGAAGATATGGAAAAAGATGACCTGCTGTGGCAACCACTAAAGGAAGCAGCAGAAAGAAGATGAAGTATTTACAAGAACCCTGCACACTTCAGGTTACTGAAGGTCTTCAACAATAAAGTAGTCAGAATAGACACTGATGACTTTGTATATACTTCCTACTATTGAAAATATACTTTACAATTAATTTAACTGGTATTAAAATTCAGAAGGGCAATGTTACTGTATATAATTTTATTAATTGCAATTTCTGTGACTCTGTTATACAGAGCTAAACATTTTTTGACTGTAAATAAATAAAATGATTAAAAGAACACTTATAAGAAATAAAGAACATAAAAGATTAATTAAGAGTAAATGCACATAAAGATTACTGGACCAGCTAGTTTAATTTTTTTGTTACAGTTTAAACAATGATAGGCTGGGTGGTCTTTTGGTCCTGGTACCCCTGCAGAATTTTTTTTTTCCCCCAAATGGAGATTTTCTTTATTTCTTCTGTCCTCTGATCATAGCATCAGACTTGATTTTGAGAACTAAAAACAAAACTAAAAATAAGATATATATATATATATATATATATTTTATCTATTACTTGTCTAGCTGTGCTATTTAAGTGCAACTTTAATTACTCTCATTTATTACTTTTGGTATATTGTTTATTAATTCTTATTCTTACCTACTATATTTCTAATTTTGTTCTTGCAGCATTGTATCTGACATCTTGTTAAGCACTTTAAGATGCACTAAGCTATATAAAAATGCTCTATATAAATAAATGTTGTGGTTGGACAGTATACCTCACGTGCAGACTCCTCCATCTGATTACTGAGGTCTTTGATCTTCTGTTCCAGCTCCTCCAGATTATTAAGAACATGTATCCGCTCTTCCTCCACACAAACTACTTCTTGTTTTATCCTCTCATCTTCTAAAGTGTTGGAAATCTGTAAACAGCAAAAACAAGAATGCACTTGCTACTTGCATTAAAGAAAAATATCAGTCATTTATTTAACATTCACAGAAGGTAGATTAGATTAGATATTCAGTGAATATTAATTCAGATTGATATGATTTAGAACAATATGTATTAAAATTGTTCAGAGCACAGTGAGTGCTATTGAGGAACATCCATGTGCTCCAGAGAAAGCAAGCTGGAATCTTGAAAGTTTCTTTTATGAATCTTATGCAAATTACTACTTCACCCTGCCAGGAAAGAATTTTTATTTCTAACATTACACTTCTAATTTAATGGATTTGAAAGTATAGTGATCAGCGACGAAAATGTATAGTGAAAGTGCCTAGAAAACACAGTGTCACACACGTGTGCTTGGGAGACAACTAGAATGCTCACAGAAATGTAATTACACTCCTAAACGGGGGTTGGTGCTGTTGTCTAATGCCTTTTCTCTTTCTCCCTCTGCAGAAACAGTGACTGACAATCGCATCTCTAATGATGTCACTTCCAGATCTCAACCAGCTAAACTCACCTCTTCCTGTCTGGCCAAGTGAAAACTGTCTCCGTTTTTCATTTTGGAGCAGAAGAAGTTCGTCTCACGTCATAGTGACGTTAAAATAATTTCTTGTGTTTATTTTTTCAGACTGCTAATTACACAGGGTTTACCACGGTACCCCAACACTTTATCTGTGTTTATTTTTCTTCTTACAACAGACAAATGCAGAGTCTATAAAAAAAGATTTACCCCCTTAGGAGTTTTCACTTTTCATTGTTATACACCACTGACACACTGTGGATTTAATTTGGCATTTCTGACATTGATCAACACCAATACTCCTTCATGTCACAGTGAATAGAGATCTCTTAAAACAGACAATAGATATGTTTTCACTTTGACATTTAAAAGTCTTTTTCTGTTGATCAATTTCAGAAAAGCCACACTAAATCTACTGTGAGGCTGTATAATAATAAAATGTGAAAACTTCCATGGGGTGAATACTTTTCAAAGGCATTATATATAATGTAATAAAAGCGAGTGCTTAGGTTCATTAGTGTTAACATATAAAAGCTCACAATAAGAAATTTCTTAAATAGGTGAAAAGAACTCTGATAAACATAACAGGAAAAAATTGAAAAAACTGTACAGAAACTAAAACAATGCTCTAAGATGTGAAGCATTCTTAATAAAAGAGGGCACTCACGTTCAAATGTGAAAACATTAATGTTCTCAATCACAGCATACATAGTTATCAGTTTTAGCCAAAAAAACAAAAAATCTGTTGTCAAACTTTCAAATGAGCAGTGAGTGCTACGTTGTAACCTTCCTCCAAATCTTAACTTCATTACTGTAAACATTCCACTAAATTTATTAATTCCCCTGTTCGTTTTCTTTTTACATTTTCTTGTTTGTACCAAATTAAATACTGCAAATTAAATTTTATTTGCATTTACCATTAACACACAATTCTAATATATTATTAAAAGTGGTCTAGACTGAAAATTATGTTTTCATTATGATTTTCCACCAGTTCTGTTTTCTGTCATAATTTAATGGAATTTCTTAGCAGATTTAGGGAATCAGTAGAAAAAAAAATTTCTTTCCTCTGCCAAATATATACTAATGTCAAATAAGTCTTGAGATTTTGGGCACAGCTATTATTCAAATCATCTTATGAGTTTATTAACTATTATACTTGGTCAACATGTATTGATTTTATGGAATAAATTACCCAAGACCACAATTTATTACTACTACTGTACACTACAATTAAAGAAATACAACTGATAGTACAGTAATCAAATAAAAAGATTATTATTGTACTAGGTGAGATAGGAAAAAAACATTAAAATTGAGCTATGAGAGGCAGACAGAATGTAAAATATATACCTTTTTCCTGAAAATTACAAGAACATAGTATATTTACAAATCTAACGTATTAAAAATATATTAATGAATTAGCTTATCTCCTTGACACTTATGGTTCACCTTAACTGCACATAAACTTAAACAAGGAATACTATATTAAAAACAGAATTTACAATGCCTACATAATTTAATAAATGTTAATCACATGTGAACCATTAAAAACACTGGGGGAAGAAAAAAACAAACAAAAAAACTGCAGGGAGTTGTTCCAGATGATCCACAGCTGAAGTTGAGTCTAATTAGAATAAAATGTTAGGATCAAAAAAGAGAAAAAAGTATCTGTAGGTATCTATACTAATAAAAGTAAAAGCCCTCACTCACTCACTCACTCACTGACTCATCACTAATTCTCCAACTTCCCGTGTAGGTAGAAGGCTAAAATTCGGCAGGCTCATTCCTTACAGCTTACTTACAAAAGTTAAGCAGATTTCATTTCGAAATTCTACGTGTAACGGTTATAACTGAATCCTACTTACGTACATATATACAGCCATAGCCTGCAGCTCGGTCGCCGTGTAAGGCGGAGTTGCGTCCCCCATCACCACGCCTCCCACGTAGTTGGCTGCCTGCCTATATTGTGTCCCCCATACCCACGCCTCCCATGTAATTGAGTGCCTGCCCATATAAGGCCGTCCGTCAGCAGCAATCCAATAGACATGCTGCTGCCATGAGGCGTTTGTCATGCCTAAGACGAATACGATATTCGCGAGATACAAGTTTAGTGAGAAAACGCAAGGTATAAACGAGACTTTTGATCACTTTGTAACGGAGTTAAAATTGCTGGTGAAGGACTGTGCTTATGCAAACGAAGATGAGATGGTCAGGGATAGAATAGTGTTTGGCACAAACTCAGCAAAAGTGCGAGAGAAACTTAAGTACCGGGTCTGAGCTAACATTAAATAAAGCCATGAACATCGCAAGATCGCACGAGAAAGCACAAGCACAGCTGAGAACCTTCGATACATGTACTCCGAACAGCTCACATGAACTGACTGTGAACGCAGTACGCAGACAACAAGTAAGAGCTCCAAAGAGCACTGAACAAATAACGCATTACACAATTGAGAAGGCAGCAAAAGAATATGAAGCGAGTGACGCATACAAGCATATTCATAAGTGAAGCTACTGCAGAAACAAAGCACACGGTGGAAAAAGTCAATGTCCTGCTAAAGGAAGACAGTGTGAAAAATGTGATAAATTGAACCACTTCGCTAAAGTTTGCAGGACTGGGAAAGGTAAACCCGTGCATGCAGTGTGTGATATCTCAGATAAAGAGGAAGACGAGCTGTTTATTGATGCAGTAAGAAAGGAACAACCCTCTGAAGCTGAACAAGCCTTTGTAGACATATCAATAGGAAAGCAAGGTGTAAAGCTTAAGTTTAAATTAAGTTCATAGACATGTTACCGCTAAATATTCGCAGGCAAATCCACAACTTAATACCGGGAATGCCTGTTAAACATCTTAGATTCACAAGTACCGATTTGGGTAGTGAACACTTCGATGAATGAAACCTGTTATCTTTACAACGGTTGAAAATCACGGAAGGTAACTTGAACACAACACATCCTTCAAATATGAACCTGATTGAAAGAAATAATGATAATCAAATCCTTGATGACAGCAACACTCATAACAGTCACAAAACAATTACATTGACAATCATGTTACATTATTTTTAAAATGTTTCCTTTTCTTTTTCATAACTTCTGTAACACACTACTTCTCCGCTGAGAAGCGCGGGTATTTTGCTAGTCCTTGATAAAACTATTGTGTTTAGAGTTTATATAAGTGGAAAGTGTGAACAAAAAGATATGTAAAAATGCACACCTAAAATACAAAAAAAAAAACGATGTCATGAAAATTATACCTTTGCTGATCGATGCTGTAAAGAGGCATTTGGAGAAAGCTGTGCACTAGAAGAGGTCAGCAGTGTAGATTTCAAACTGTCACTTAGCAGGAGCCCAAATCCGAAATCTCGAACATCTTTCTCACTGGTGCTGCTGTGATTAAATAGGGTGTTGCAATGTGATCCAGATAAAGAAACCGTTGGGGATCTGGAAGGATCTCTAGACCTTGAGTCATAACCATTTTCTTGACAAAGCAATGAATCAGTGAACACTGGATCCTCATTTGTTAACTGGAGTTTCTCAAGTTCTTTGTTGATTTTTTGCAGGTCAGCCACAGTTGTAACTGCATTATCCTTGTCCGTTTTGGTCAGTTCAGAGCACAAGCTCATAATGGTCTCTAGACGCTGACGTTCCTACAGGAAGAAAGAAAAAAGTATTCAATATACAATACAGTATAACTTTGTTTAAGGCATTATGTGTGCTAAAGAAGCTTTACGAAGCAGTAAACTATGGAACAGCCTGAAAAATTATGAGGTGTTCATAGCATTTCTACAGCACCTTTTTTGTTAATATACTGTGATGTAATTACTCAAACCTAAATTTAATTATTAGTACAGTACTGAGAAAGTGCATTAGTTTTATTTTACCCTGTGAATCGTTACATTTAAAAGCAGGATACATTTCAGAATTACAATTTGCTGTATTTTACATTTATTTATGAATACCTCTATACCTCTATACAGGTCATCTTTAAAACTGTCAAAGACAATTTTTTCTCTGAAAATAAAACAATAAATAAAGATTCAGTCGGTAGAATAAGGAACAAAACCCCCTCCATGTTTTCTTCTGGGAATCACACATTTCTAAGAGATGAATGCTGTATGGGGGGGTCCATCTAAATTTTAAATAAATAAACATAAAAAATGGCTCTTTTGAATATTCAAACATTGTAGACTGAGGCGATTTCACCAGCTTTGTCTTTTACCTGGCCTGCAGTTGCAGTCAGATGGACGAGGTGAGGAAGATTCACAGACATACCATTACCTTTCACATAAGATACTATGAATAGGTGTCAAGTGGAGAAGTTTGTTTCTTGGTGCAATGAGTAAAGGCAAAGAACTGGTTATAGACTTTCACTGCACCAAAAAGCCTCTATATCAGGTCATTATTCAGGGACTAGCTGTAGAGGTGGTAAACTCCTACAAGTACTTGGGGGGGCCCACATCAGTGACAGGTCAGACTGGTCTTGGAACACAGAGAAAATATATAAGAAGGGGCACAGCACACTCTTCTTCCTTAGGAGACTGCATTCCTTTAATGATGGAAGTGACATCCTTCACATCTTCTACAACTCTGTGATGGTCAGTGTGATTTCCTAAACTGTGGTGTACTGGGCTGGTAACATAACTTCAAGAGAGGCCCACCAAATCAACAAGATAATTAAAAGGGAAAGCTCAGTTTTAGGACACCCTAGAGGTAGCAGCAAAAGACAGAATTAAAAAAAAAAAAACAAAAAAACTGAGTACCATTATGACCAATGCTGCACATTTGCTTTCTGACACACTCAATATTTTCAGCCAATGAATTATTCAGCAAAAGTGTGTCAAGAAACTGGGGCTCCTTTATACCAACAGCAATATATCTGCATAACGCCTCGCTATGACTGTGATCAAGTCAGAAGTTTTCTTTCTCTTTAGCTTTTTCTTACTTTTCAGTAATTTCTGGTGTGTGTATATTTTTAAACATTTCTTACCCCATATAATGTGTAGTGATGAAAGAGAAAATATTTTAATTTCATGTTTTCATGGAGAATGACTGAAAACTGTTTGATATAATGGAATTTAAAGGTGACAATTTCTGTCCAACAAATATGTGAAGAACATCCACTGAAAAAATTCTATAAAAATCTCATGTTACTGGTGTTGCATAATCCACATGTCCATTATCCAGTCAAATGCTTAGAACATGCAAAATGTAAACAGGAAAGGCTCATTTCCATAATTCCGTGCTTCTGAATTGAAGACTTGCATCTCCTCTTCATTCAAAGGTCAAGAGTTCTTTCTTCAATAAATAGCACAGAATTATAGAGCCTTTCCTGTTAATATTGAATTATATTTTTTTTCCATATTAAAATATTTTAACAAAAATGCATGTGTTTTAAGCATACATAAGATAAAAAAGTTTTACATATGACCTGCAATTATTTCTCAAAGACTTCCTTTAAAGTACCACTTATATGTAGATTTTATCATTATATAGTTTAGCTGGATTATATTTACATCTGCCATTTAATTGCACCTTCAGTGTCAGGATCATGTCTGGATTGAGATTGGATGGACTCCCCACATATGCAGAGCAATTCAGGATTTAGTGGTCACTTATATTTATCTACTTAGCACTCTGCAAACCTGTAGTTCGAATGGGATGAGGCAGCTTGTAATAACCAAACAAAAAAAAAAAGGGTTAATAAAGGTGACATGCCATACTGCCATAAAGATCTTCAGTGTTTTAGTATGATTGCAAAGATGTGACAGTCTCATGAAAGACATAGTTGTTCAGTTTCACACATGCTGCTGCCACCACTTTAAGCTGCAGATTCTATGGCTTAGACAACTTTTGCCAAAGCCCTACATAATGTTTGCTGTCTTTTGTGCTGTCTTGATTGTTATATGCAGAGAAAAAATGCATTTGCATTTCCATACATGTTAAATATTGTTATCACTGATGGCAAACGTTGCAGGGATGAATCGACAGGTTAACAAAAAAGCTTCTTTGATTAATTTATAAAAATTAAATGAGTGCAGTGACAAATTTTACATTTTAAAAACTACAATCCCAACTCTAGAAATGTTGGGACAGGTATGGAAAATGCTACCAAAACTGAAAATAACTTTGTATTGAAACAAAAACAGTATAAAGAGAATTTCATCCTTTACCTAATTAACTGCATTGTTTTCTCAATAAACATTATTTCTAAAATTGATTCAGGGGTGGAAAAAAAAATAAATAAATAAAAACCGGTAGTCTAGATGCCCAGGACTACCAGTTCTTAATTCCAGACAACCAAACTACAGACTCTCAAACCCTGTGGGTTACTAAATGTTTCAGATCTTTTGTCCAGATGATGGTTTCCTAATCAAAACCAATCTGATAAAAACAAAAGACCTAATTATCCAAGCATGATCTTAATGTGGGTGTTGCTTCTAAAGAGAGATGCTAATAGCAAGCCAGATCATTCTGTTTATAATTACTGGTTGAACCCTGCTCACAGACCACAATGCATAGCGTGTGCACAGTCATTGACTAAAATGCATTTCTATTTCTGGCTCATCAATTGGGAGGTTACTATTCTCCTAGTCAGTTGCATACCTAATAACTTCACGGAAGTGAGACTCTATTGAGAGAAGAGTTGTGTCTGCTGTTACTGGCTTTTAGAGGGGAAAAGGAGAAGGTTGAGTGGCAGATCTATTAACCAAAAAAGGCGAAGGGAGGGTGAGCATAATATTCTCATAAGTGAGGGACTTATATGATAAACAGATGCACTACAAATATTTTTGCATGTCTTCCTTGCATTTTGTTGAAGACCTGTTGCATCATATTCACCCTATGAGCATTCACATATCCAGCCTCTCCTTGAATTTCACAATTTTGGCTTTGCCACATAGTTAGAAAAAATTAAGAGTGCAGCACATGGCAAAAACCCCGGGCATGCAAGCTAGCGTGTTGCCGCTTCTGACATTTTTACCATGCGACCCTTGAAACCAACACAGATATGTCAAGTATTAACCAGGCTTACCGTGCACTCACCCACTAGTGAGCAATACTGTATACTGAAATTGTGCAGCAAGTCTGTAAACCAAGCAAGAGAAACAAATAGCATTAACTGTTAAGTAACAGGGGCAGTGAGGGCAAGAACGAAAAAAGTTAATTGAATCATCTTGTCGTTTATCGCAATATAAATAAGGTAATAATAAAGGCATACTTTGTTATGGATTAAAAAAATAAAAACTGGTCCGCTACTGCTTCAATACAAGACAGAAGTGAAAAGAAACATCATTACAAGCACCCTTATGACAAAAATAAATGGAATATAACTTTTCAAATTTTGGAGGAGCATTTTCAGTGGATTAAATATGGATGATATTTCAGAAAGTGGTGATGACTGCAGGAAGGGAACAGCATCACAACCAACTCACAGAATGTACTGTGCTGTATGCAAGCAATTAAAATCCTTTGTTTCTAGGGAAAATTAATTTTAAGATTGAAAAGAGGAGAAAGCACAATAACATTAGACTGTTTACTATACAAGGCAGCCTGCAAGATCTAACAAATGCTAATGTAGTGCAGAGTTATTTCATGAAATGCACAGCTTGGAAGCAATAATGTACACTGATGCAGCACAAAACTTTTTTCAACTGGCAGAGCTTGCTACTGCTGAAAAAAACTACCTAAACTATTCAACAGCTTGATAATCACACGTGGTGGCTTCAATGATCCAACAATGTTCCAGACACAAATTTTCAAGGGTTCAGCCTTAGGAAATTGATATTAGACTTTCAAAATCAGAGGGCTATACTCCATTACAAACAGATCTTGCTGTCCAAGAGGAATCTCATAAAACATAAGATGCTACCATTAACTGATAAGTACTCTAGGCTCCTAACAAGTTTAATGGAGGTTATGAAAATGTAACTTAATATCAGCACAAACACGGAGTTTAAACATGTTTTTTTAGGCATAAACTTAATCTCTACAAACAAGAGAACTTGCTTAAATAGTCCACATGTGACATATTTTAATGCAGCTATATACACAGATCACTGGCTGTGATCAAGTAAAAATGTATGACACTGTAAAGGACATTCTGCACCATAGGATAACCCTGAAGGTCAAACTGAAGATGTTTTTGACAGAGAAAATAACTAGTGGGGTCTAAATTAAGCCTGATAACAAATCTAAGAATACAACATTGGTTCAGTATGTAGTTCCAAGTTTGATAATATATTTTTGTGTACACTGGATAAAGACCACACATCGTCATGACATAATCATTTAAAATCATCTATTTACTAAATTACTCTCTTCCAAGATGCTGATTATGTTTATTTTGTGGTAAAGTGCTATGCAAAACTTTATAAATATAGATAGCTGTAAAAATTGCAGTTAACCCACCACCCCATATACTGTATAAAGCAAAGGTGGTAGTCCAGCAGACTACCATATGCATTTGTCTATTACTGTGATACCTGTAACACACTCCAAAAAAGTTGCGAAAGGGGTAGTCTGGGACTAATAAGGATGTGACAAGGTGACATAAAAAGGTTAAGTAATCATGTTCTAGTATATATGGATCCCCTAAAAAAGAACTAGTCCTTCAAGGACAAGGATAGGTTGAGTTTCGCCAATTTGCCAACAGATGTCTAACTGAATTAATTCAACACTTTTGAATCACTTTATCACGCAAACCCAAATTAGTAGTATTTTGTGCATTACACCCTATACAGTGCACAATATAATTTAAAAGATTCAAGGAATCCAAGTCAAGAGTTGCGCTAAAAACCACTTCTGAAAGCTTGTGATCTCTGATCTCTCAGACGTCACAATCTTAAAAACAGTCACGTGTTTAATGGATTTCATGAAAAGGGCTCAGGAATACTTTGGTAAACCTCTGTCAGTCAACACCAATCACTGCTTCATCCACAGATGCAAGATAAGGATTTAAATCAGAAGCCACAGATCAACACTGTCCAGAAGCGCTTTTGAGTCCTTTGGGCTCAGTTTCACCTAAGATGAAAATAGCATGACGGATTCATGTTTTGTGATCCAAAGAATCAACATTTTAAATAGTTTTTGGAAAAAGAGCCATTGTATTCTCCAGGCCAAAGAGGAAAAGTGTCCAGAGCGAAAGCCACCACGGTGACTGCGTCAGTGCCCTTGGCAGGGGTAACTTGCATATCTGTGAGGGTACCATTAATGCAGAAAGACAAGTACAAATTTAGAGAGCATAAGCTGAAATCCAGATGCCATGTTATGCCTGGATATTTGGCAGCAGGACAAAGCTTAACCTCATTGTGCCCAGATTAGAAGTGCATGGCTGTGTAGCACAGAGTTCAGGTAACAGATTTGCCTGCATGCTTGTAGTCCTGAACTCCCTCTGACTGCGAATGTGCGGTGAATTAAATATGGCAACATAGGCCCTGTACAATTTTTGTACTGTAGCTCAAGAGCTGCATAATGGGTGAATGGGGAAAAATTGCACTTGCTAAAGTTAACCAACTTGAGCCTTCAGGGTTCAAACACTTAAGAGTTATTAAAAGAAATTGTGAGGTTATACAGTAGTAAACAGTGATAAACACTTGACTTTAGTTAGGTCACATTCATAAATATGAATTGTTGAATGTATGAATTTGTGAGCACAAAATTCAAGGACACATTCAAATGCAACTTTTTTTTTTCTTTTAAACAATTATGGTATGCAGATGTTCATAAAGTAAAATCTGTCCGAATTTATGAAACATGCTGAAAACTGGTTCAGTAGTATAAGCAGGAGAGAAACTCAGCAGTCAGCATTGAAGGGCAAGCCAAAAATTAATACTCTGTCTGATCAATGTGCTCAGTGAAGTCAAACCTTACTTCAAGAAATCTGGAAATAAGCAACAGAATCTAGCTGCTGCCAACCTCCAGAGCTCTGTAAGTACAGCAGGAAGGCAAAATGGATTGACAGTTTTCCAGCCCCTATACACACCCACAATGCCTCCAGTCTGTAAGAACCCTTCTTCAGTTTCACTAATCTGCAAGAGTGTGACAATTGTCAAGTAAACCAAGTGACATAAAAGTGCAATTTAATTTGTGTAACTCCTACACACACATAGATTTTTGGGTATGTTTTACAGCTTTGGAAAACTGACTTTGTTGTAATGAACTCTGCAGATAAAAGGGACTTCACTGTAATTAGTTTTTTTCACATTAGTTCTATAAGAATCTGGACAGCACTAAAAATATTTGTCTTGTCCAGATTTTTAAGATTTCATTACACAGTACAACATGCTGAGGTGACATTCCACGTCCCAAGAGCCAGTTTCTGTAGCCGAGGATCAGAACGCCAAGGTCCCCGCCTCCGGCCACCACCCAACTCACACTGCACCTGACCTCCTTGGCCCCTCCCATAGGTGGTGAGCCCATGGGAAGGAGGACCCACGTTACCTCTTCGGGCTGTGCCCGGCCGAGCCCCATGGGTGCAGGCCCGGCCACCAGGCGCTCGCCATCGAGCCCCACCCCCAGGCCTAGCTCCAGAGGGGGGCCCCGGTGACCCGCGTCCGAGCAAGGGAAAACGTTGTCCACAGTTTTTATTCTTCATTGGAGGTTTGTTGAACCATTCTTTGTCTCATCCCTCACCTAGGACCAGTTTGCCTTGGGTGGCCCTACCAGGGGCATAAAGCCCCGGACAACAGAGCTCCTAGGGTCATTGGGACACGCAAACCCCTCCACCACAATAAGGTGACGGTTCAAGGAGGGGAAGGAGTGGAGGAGTTTAAGTATCTCGGGGTCTTGTTCACGAGTGAGGGAAGAATGGATCGTGAGATCGACAGGCGGATCGGTGCGGCATCCGCAGTGATGCGGGCTCTGCATCGGTCTGTCGTGGTGAAAAAAGAGCTGAGCCGTAAGGCAAAGCTCTCAATTTACCAGTTGATCTACGTTCCTACCCTCACCTATGGTCATGAGCTATGGGTAGTGACCGAAAGAACGAGATCGCGAATACAAGCGGCTGAAATGAGTTTCCTCCGCAGGGTGGCTGGGCTTTCCCTTAAAGATAGGGTGAGGAGCTCAGTCATCCGGGAGGGACTCAGAGTAGAGCCGCTGCTCCTCCGCATCGAGAGGAGTCAGATGAGGTGGCTCGGGCATCTGATCAGGATGCCTCCTGGACGCCTCCCTGGTGAGGTGTTCCGGGCACGTCCAACCGGGAGGAGGCCCCGGGGAAGACCCAGGACACGCTGGAGGGACTATGTCTCCCAGCTGGCCTGGGAACGCCTTGGGATTCTCCCGGTAGAGCTGGAAGAAGTGGCTGGGGAGAGGGAAGTCTGGGCTTCTCTCCTTAAGCTGCTACCCCCGCGACCCGACCTCGGATAAGGGGAAGAGGATGGATGGATGGATGGACAACATGCTGACTTTCAACAATTTTGGATACTATTCTGTAGCAGCTTGCCTCAAGTTGGATAAGCAGATGAGCAAGTAAGCAGTAATTTAGTGGATTTATTTTTGATGGATCTGTGAGCAACATGAAAATAATTGCTCTACTGGTGGTACTTTGTACACCAAGGATCGCAGGTTGAAACTATAAGCAGTTTTTTTTCTGACATGTTAAGCGACAACGTTTCAGACTGAAATGCTTTAAAGTAGCTGGTAAAACAAACAATTAGTTTTGGTAATAAAGGTTTTAAACACCTTTTATGGCATGTTTTTGTTAATAAGACACTATGGATTATATGGCAGTTCAATTAATTTAAATATGGGCTGTTAAAAATGGAAACCAAATGGGAAAACATAGCCTACTTGCACTATTACACTTCCAAATGAACAAGCCAAATGAATTGACAGATAATTTAGCCAGGATATGGAAGATAAAATAAATAGTTAGGAAGTCTACTTTATTGCTTCATCCTAATCTGTCCATATCAGCTTTATAAACATATATATTTTCAGGTTAAGTAGTGACTTGCAATACTGTAATTAGTAAAAGTGTATTAATTATTGCGATTATATTATATAATCAGTAAAACCAAAAGCCAAATGCACTGTTCTTCAGAAATACTTTGCAATGAACACTGATTATTATGACCAGTTGCACCATTTATAATACGACTAGCTATGTTACCTGGTTCAGCCTGGGGACCTTTTCTGTGCATAATAATATTTTTATTTTTAACCGGGATTAATATTATTATAGTTCACTTTAGATACTTACTGTTTTACCATTATTAGATGTTTACAAATTTTATTTGTTTATATTGTTCAATCGGCCATTTCTTTAAGTGTTTTTGCGTATTTTTGTATGTATGTACAAGCTTCTTTGTTTTTTTGTTTTTTTTCTTTTAACCATATCCATAGCCAGACAGTAAAGTTTCAACAATTACTTACTTTAACTTATTACAAACAGGAATGATGTCTAGAGGCACCACATTTATATGGCTCATGTAATGAAATGAACGTTTTAAACAATGTACAGAAAAGAACAAGAGAAAAGAAATAATTTTGCAAACTATAAGCAGCATGAATCATACCTTCTGTACCATAAGATCAGAGGGGCCAAAGTGGCAGCAGGGGCTCCATATTAAAGGACATCACCAATAGAGGTATTTGGTAATGTTGCAAAGGTGATTTAAAGTTGATTCATTTAAAGCTTAAAACTGCTTAAGATCTTGACTCTCATTAGCATCAAAGCCTAAAATGAATACTGACACATTATACCGTCAAGTTGGGGAGCATGCACTGGTACAGTGTGTTGCCACACCCACTACACAACAAAACAACTCGGGATCCCGGTTGGCAACCCCCCAGGCAGACACGTGGTCCAGTCCCACCCTCAGGAAATGACCCTCTATCTGCCGCAGCCAGGTGTTACCTGAGTGACCCCATGGCCTGGTCCAGCCACTCGGGTCTCAACAATGAGGATCTTACAAGTCGGATCACCCTTGGGGAAATGCGCCACATGGCCATAGTGCCATTACTGATGCTCCCTCACAATGCAGGTAATGTGCTTCATTTGGGACTCCATGAGCAACCGCTAACAAACGCCTCTTTATCTGCCCTCAGAGCTCTCGCAGCCATCCCTCTCAGTTCCCAGTACAGATCAGAATTGCCACTGAGCCGTGTACTGCGACTCCTCTCAATGATATCCAGGGTGCCTTGCAAGATGAAACACCTCCTTCTGGGAACACCGGTAACACCAACAAAACCCTCAGCAATCTTCAGGGTCTTGTCACAGAAGGTCTCCCACATCACATTAGGATCGGCAGTCGTACCCAAATCTGAAAGTTCCTCACACAAACTGCGTGCAAACTCATTAGAAACAGCCTGGTCTTGGAGTCTGGCTAAGTCCAGGCTCATTTTCCTAGTAAGTGGTAACCTACTGGATCTAAACTGGATCCTAAGAGTAGCAACAACAAGTCTGTGGTCAGAATTCACAAACTGGCCACTTCTGTAGACCCTGCAGTTTTGCAAGAGCCTCCAGCGTCGGCCCATGAGGATGTGATCGATCTCCTTCACCGCACCACCAGTTTTGGAGTACCAAGTTCAACGATGCGGTTCAGGGCGCTGGAACCAGGATCCAGCAATTTGCAGCCCCTGACATTTTGCAAAGTCAAGGAACATGAAGCCACTTTCACCACGGTCACCAGACCCATTGGGACCGTTACAAACCTCATAGCCAGCCCTGTTGTGCCAGTAGCTGCATTGAAGTCACCCATGACCAGAGGAGTGTCACCTCGTGGGCACCCATCAACCACAGAGCGAAGCTACGAATAAAATGTCTCCCTTGCCAAGACATCTCTCACTGCAGTCGGAGCATACACTGAGACAACAGACAAGGTACCCAGAGAGTCTCATAATACGCTCGTTGAAAGGAGGGACATCGGACACCATCGAAAAAAGCCAATCCGCTACAGCAACAGCTACTCCCCAAGTTTGACAGCCATCAGACCGACCACACCAATAAAAGGTGTATCCACCTACAGAGATCTGGCCAGTCCCCGGTCTGCGCACCTCAGAGAGTACCGCCACTGAAATGCGGAGTTTACGTAGCTCCTCCGACAGCAGAAGAAGATGATCATCTTGCCAGAGAGACAAGACATTCCATGCGCCCACCTGTATGGGCTGCCTCAAATTGGGATCCGAGTGCTGCCGTGCAGCGGGCGATGCCTCAGCACCACACCAGTCCCGATCCCCAACAGACCTGACCCTATTGGCTCTCCAACAGTTTCGACTCTTCCGGGGATGGGGCTCCCAAGGGCTTTCCCCCATCCCCTTCATGATGCGAGCAGCCTTCCTATGGGTGGCTGCAGCAGAGCTACTCCCGCAGATAACAAAAAGGAGTCTTTTCTGTAGTCTCGGAGCTGTGCGAAGTTTTTTTTACAGTGACTGGAGTGCCAATCCTGCCACCAACCCCCATGATTTCCCTGCAAGTTGGAGGACCGCTTGCAGAGCCAGATGCAGTTTAACGTCATACCCAGGATGCAATGGTTTTGAATAAATATTTACCAAAAAAAAAAAGATTAATCACTTTAATTCATTTTATCAAACTCTGAAAAAAACAGCATCTCCATCAGTTATAGAAAATAATCACACTTAATTCTGTTCAATCGCAGCTAAGCACCATCAGTTCATTTGCAATGTTTTTTTTTTTTGTTTAACTCTTTGAGGGCTGATTTTTTTTCCCCAAACAGCTGCGACGGTCATGACCACCGTGTATTTCAATCTGGCTTATACCTCTTGTCACTGTAAATGGCAATCCTCCCAGGTGAACATTACCATTGGCACGTCAGCTGCATGAACCTGTTCAGCACCACGATCAGCTGGGGATCGATCAGCTGATGCTGGTAACTCAAATTCATTTTTGATCACTCGTATCAAAATCTGAGTGCAACAAGTCAGAGTACAATTCAGCGGTAATATGTGAAACGCTGTCCATGGAGAAATTTCTAGCCAGATGACAATGTCATTTTTGCCATTATTGGCTTCTTGCTACTCAAATGAGCCCAGGGAATCTTGGTCAAAACAATGAAGCTAACTTTCCTTCTAGCAAAGAGAGTCCAACTAAAACATAATGACAGTTTTGTAACCATTTACAGTTAATCATCACCCTCAAACTCTTCATTTGACAAAAGTTGACATCCTTCCTGAAACAGTTAATTTCCTCTGTATTTTATATGGTGCATATATTAAAATGAAGTGCATGTAATGCCAACTGCATCACGTTGGCACCAGCTGGCTGCCTGAATCTTGCTTCATTGATTATATCAAATATAACACACTAGATAGTGATAAGCAAACAAACTGTTTAATTTGAATACATTAGGTTTCACATGCAAATTTGTAAATACAAACTAAAAACAGGTATTTGGGTTTAGGAGTTGTTAAATTTTTTTTTGGTGTCGAAAAAGAAAGAAAGAAAGAAAGATTTCTCCTTAAAGATATGTATAGACTGTTTTTGGCAACACATTTTCTCAGAAAAGTTTTGCAAATGCAACAGGTCTAAATGCAATTCAAGATGAGATAAAAAGACAGACTCTAGGATAAATGCTGCAATCCAGCAAGACGATTAAATTGTTATTAAAAACTGGATTAAAAAAAAATAGCAGTTGAACCTTTAATAACATGATGCATTTGTCAATAATCTTATTTAAACTTCGTGAGCACAATACGTGATAGGAATTGTAGTCCATGTGTCTGCATTTTCTGACAGAATAGGGAGTACTGCATGTACTCAAGGAGGTCACTTTTTTGAGTTATGTTTAACTTTCCTTCGTCAACTTCATATCACATTTTCCATTCAGCATGCCACCTTGTCACTGCCAGTCCCACTTCTCTGTGCAATTACAGCAACAGATTGGTTAATGGCACAGACCTATTTGTGGCATTCATTTGCATAAACTGCAAGCCCAGTTTCTCTGCGTGATCTAAAAACAAAACTAAAAAGGATACACTGCCTAAGAATACCCCATTCACTATAGACTTATTACCAACAAAAATCCACAAAAACGTGTTGAATATTTTTCTTTAACATTACCCTGTTTTGATTAAATCAGTCAAAGCACTTTTGAGATTTTGGTGGTATTTAGTTTTCCAGTTGTGGCTGGAGATTACCATTAGATACTGATGTATTGGAATGTCCTTTCTTAGATCAGTAAATAATTAGCCAGTTTCCTATCTGTGAACAGTAAATAAGTGAGTGGGTTGTTCAATAATGAATGAAGTAAACAAACACTATTGAACTCAGGTAAATCACAAGCATGCACCTGGCAACATTACTGGAGCTTTATAGCATACTTGCTAACCATTGAGCTTTGCTAAACCTTGCCCTTCTTTTTCACACCTCACTGTACACAGCAAACGTGATAAGATCTCATTTTTCCAGTCCAGGACACAACCCCTTCATCATTTATATATATCTGTCCACCCTATTGATTAGTGGTGCTATTAACATGACTCATCAATTGCTTCTGTGCCATCCTTCATTTGCATAAATCCCTCTCTTAGCAAAATGCAGAACATGTGCTTTAGAACAAAAGTACTAAAAAAATGCCAAAAAAACATGGGTCATCAAATTTCAGTCAGATCAGTCAAAGTATTTTTGACATTTTGGGGTATTTACGTTTTCAATTGGGGGTAGATTTACCCCTAAATATTGATATATCAAAATGTCTACTGCCCAAGATGTACAATTCAGCCAAAATTCAGATTTTTAACTCAATGAGAAATAGTGTTTTTGTGGATGAGAGAGAGAGAGAGAGAGAGAGAGAGAGAGAGAGAGTGAGTCAAACAATTCTGCATGATATATTATGCAGAATATCTTTAATTTTAAAAGGGTTGGGACATCACCCTAAAAGTTTAAATCATTAGATTATTACAATGCAAGTTCTATATAATGTTAGACTTTCGGAAGCTAGCTTTGACAAGGTCAGCTCCCAGGAGTCCTGAATTTGTGAAATGTTAGATGATACAGCACCTCAATCTCGAGGTTTCCCTGGTATTCATTATTATTATTATCTCCCATTTAGCTGACGCCCAATAGGTGGATCAACGTTAGATGCATACAAAATGCAACCACTGCACACTGGTCGGGGGATCAATCTCAGTGTTTGTGGTTTCCATCCATTTTCAGGACCTTGCAGAGTCAGTTGGTGACTCTGAGAAGATATTTGGAAAAAGGAGCACCAAGGGCTCACCTCAAAACTAGTCCCCTATAGATAGATAATCATAGACAGATAGTGGGGGACAAAAATCAGTAGTGGGATTGAGTTTGCTCCAGAGGCAGAGGACTTCAGTACGATGTGTTGCCTTCTAGGTGCACAGGTAGGAGACCTCCTTGGAAAGGTGGATAGGTTCTTGGTAGAGTGTGGATGGATCCAATTGTCACAGTCCATGTTGGAACAAATTCTATAAATTCTACAGTTCTATAATCCAAATTTAAACAGTTAGACGGCAAACTGCATGGGCATAACTGATAAGAGGGTCTTCTCTGAAAGTCCTTCCTATGCTATGTGCCAGTCCAGGTAACATTAAGGAAATCAGAAGACTTAACATATGGCTCAAATGTTGGTGTAGGATAGAGAGGTGAATAGTTGAAGGTTTATGACTTTTTAGACCCCTTCAGGATAGGGTCTGTTTTCTGCAATAAATAGTTACAATTAGACAGAAAAAGCACCATAGTATTTTGAAGACTTACAAGGAGGTTAGTTGCGGTTTGTTTAAAACTGGGTAATCGCTGGGAGTTTAGGACAAGCCAGGATAGGAACTTCACATGAAGGGACTAACAATAGCATTAATACAAATATACACTATAATTCTAGTTCACTGTTAAAAAACAAAAGTACGTAATAAAAATTGCTTTCCTTAATGCTAGGAGTATTAAGAATAAAATAAGCCAGTTGGATTTATATATAGCTGTGTATAACTATGATATAACAGGGATATCAGAAGCCTAATTAAACAATAGACATACGTGAAAGTATAATGTTGAGGGGGTACATATTGTTAAGACAGAAGAGGTAGAACCAAAAATGGTGGGGAAGTCACCATTTCTGTAAAACTCGACTTGAATGCAAGCCTTCTTCAATTTAATAATAAGCCACAGCTTAATGAGCATGTTTAAATTCAACTAGAAAACATCAGGGATAGAGGCATTACATTTAGAGTGTATTATAGACTCTATAATGCAGACAATAGTTGAAAGTTGCCTTTAATATTATTAAAAAAGAAGTAAATTAAGGGAGGATATTATACTCATGGGGGAATTTAATTATATAAAATATTAATTTAACTAGATTTACAAATTGCGGAGCACAAGAACAGGAGTTTTTTGATGTAACACATGACTGTTAAACACAGTAGGTTAAATTGCCAACATGATAGAAGCTGGTCTAGAATTAGTATCTGTAATAATCATGATAGGATTCATGTGATAAATTAGATTCAACCATCAGTATTTAGTGACCTTCATATCATACATTTCACTGTGTTTTAGCAGACTGCATATTAAAAACTAAAACAGTTCAATTAAATTTTAGACGATCAGACTTTAAGCATATACATCAAGCCTCAATAAAGTAAAGTGAGTAAGTGAAGACAGATCAGGAGATGGCAGGCATGTTTACATGTAATGCATGACAAAATTATTCCAAAACTTAGAAACAGAAAGACATTAACGTGACCTCTGGGGTACATAAATAAGGAGCTAAAAAGTAGTTGTCTTAAGACATACAGGACTAAAAAACTCCAGTACAAAATATAGGGCATGTGACAGCAACAGTTAAAGAGAAGATTAGGAAAGCTTAAAGACAGTTGAGAAGAAATACTTCGAAAAGTCAAAATATGACAAAGAGATTTTTAAAATATTATAATTATAAAAGAATGTTCAAAGAGAAGGTAAAGAGTATTAGGAATGGTAAGGGTGAGCTAGAATATACAGATAATCAAATAGCAATAAACTTGCATTTTACTATAGTACTGAATAGATTAAAAAGGCTGAATCTAATAAATCACTGTAACCAGATAATGTTTATTCTCTTGTAATCAAGGAAGTTTTTGAGTACAGATGTGCTAAAGTTTGTGAACCCTTTAGAATTTTCTATATTTCTGCATAAATATGACCTAAAACATCATCAGATTTTCACTCAAGTCCTAAAAGTAGATAAAGAGAAACCAGTTAAACAAATGAGACAAAAATATTATACTTGGTCATTTATTTATTAAAGAAAATGACCGAATCTATATATATATATATATATATGACAGCAACACTCATCACTCACAACAGTGACAAAACAATTACATTGACAATCATGTTACGTTATTTTCAAAATGTTTCCTTTTCTTTTTTATTGCTTCTTTAACACACTACTTCTCCGCTGCGAAGCGCGGGTATTTTGCTAGTATTACATATTTGCGAGTGGCAAAAGTATGTGAATCTTTGCTGTCAGTATCTGGTGTGAACCCCCCTTTGCAGCAATAACTGCAACTAAACGTTTCCGGTAACTTTTGATAATTCCTGCACACCAGCTTGGAAGAATTTTAGCCCATTCCTCCGTACAGAACAGCTTCAACTCTGGGATGTTGATGGGTTTCCTCACATTAACTGCTCGCTTCAGGTCTTTCCACAACATTTCGATTGGATTAAGGTCAGGACTTTGACTTGGCCATTCCAAAACATTAACTTTATTCTTCTTTAACCATTCTTTGGTTAGAACAACTTGTGTGCTTTGGGTTGTTGTCTTGCTGAACGACCCAACTTCTCTCGAGATTCAGTTCATGGACAGATGTCCTGACATTTTCCTTTAGAATTCTGATATAATTCAGAATTCATTGTTCCATCAATGAAGACAAGCCGTCTTGGCCCAGATGCAGCAAAAGAGGCCCAAACCATGATACTACCACCACCATGTTTCACAGATAGGATAAGGTTCTTATGCGGGAATGCAGTGTTTTCCTTTATCCAAACATAAAGCTTTTCATATAAAACAAAAAGTTCTATTTTGGTCTCATCCGTCCACAAAACATTCTTCCAATAGCCTTCTGGTTTGTCCACCTGATCTTTAGCAAACTGCAGACGAGCAGCAATGTTTTTATTGGAGAGCAGTGGCTTTCTCCTTGCAACCCTGCCATGCACACCATTGTTGTTCAGTGTTCTCCTGATGGTGGA
>JANRMT010062834.1:10555723-10596414 GCA_026402145.1 Polypterus bichir lapradei
GTGCGCTCAGTTTATCAGCAAAGTGCGTATTTGGGAACACCGTAGTGACGACTTGGTTCAACATTACTTGGCAACAGGGAAAGTGGGGCAAGTTGCACTGGTGAATTTGTGTCTCCCATAAAAGCAGCTTCACTTGAAATCACTTTGTGATTGTGCACGGGTAAAAACGTCCGCTGAAGTGTCAGATTCTTATTTAATTCTTCTGCTTTCTATATCTTCTGCATAGCATTCAGGTCTTTCAGATTACCCTGATGTTTTGTCTCATTGTGCCGTCTTAGATTAAATTATGTAATTACAGCCACATTAGCTCCACAAATGAGACACACGGGTTTAACGGCAATGTCAGTAAACATATACTCAGCCTCCCATCGGTTTTTAAAGGCTCTATTTTCAGAATCAACTTTTCTCTTAAGCATCGTGTGGGCTAGCTTCGCAATAACTTGCAAGCTAGACTTGACTAACGCGGTAAGTGTTCGACAAGGCAGGTGAAGCGCTGCATTATGGGATCTGTAGTTTATTGTGTTACCAGCGCTTCATATACCCGGGCCATTAATAACCATAATACAGTATATAAAATGATCTCGCGGGCCGGATATAATTACACGCCGGGCCGGATGTGGCCCGTGGCCCTTGAATTTGACACATATGGACTAAATAGAACTTGAAAAGATATATTTTTTCGTACATCGAGCCCGCGTGCTAATGTGGTTTTGCCTGTATGCCTCAATAAGTGACCCTCCCCTCGCTCTTAGTTTTTTACCGTTCATCTAATGAATACACTGAGTATGGCTTTACCAAAACAATCATTGATTGCGAATAAAGTATTCATTATTCGAGTATGTAGATCGGGGTATATATATATATACATATATATATACATATACATATATATATACCCGCGTATCGCAGCGGAGACGTAGTGTGTTAAATAAGCTATGAAAAAGATTCGTTTCTTACTGCATCAATAAACAGCTCGTCTTCTTCTTTATCTGAGACCTGACACACTGCATGCACGGGTTTTTTTTTAACACTGTCTTCCTTTAGCGGGACATTCACTTTTTCCACCGTGTGCTTTGTTTCTGCAGTAGCTGTACTTATTACATACTTATCTTGTATTTATCAGACGCTTCATATTTTTTTGCTGCCTTTTCAATTGTGTAATTCGGTTTTTGTTCAGCGCTCTTCGGAACTGTTGCTTTTTGTCTGTGCACTGCGTCAGTTCACGTGAGCCGCTCGGTGTATAGGCATCGAACTTTCCCAGCTGTGCTGTTGCCATGTCGTGCTATGTCCATGGCTGTATCTAATGCTACCGAAGTCCCGGTACTTAAAACTTTCTCTCGCAGTTTCGCTGAGTTTGTGCCAAACACCACCCTGACTATCTCATCTTCCTCTGCATAAGCACAGTCCTACACCCGTGAATAATTTACCCGTGGCATTTTGCTATTGGATTGCCGCTGACGGACGGCCTTATATGGGCAGGCACTAAATTACAAACGCCAGCGGCAGCCTGTCTATGAACTTAATTTAAAGTGTAGGTTTACACTGTGCTTTGTTTCCGAAGTAGCAGAACTCATGAATATGGTTGTATATATCACTCGCTCGCTTCTTATTGTTTCGCTGCCTTCTCAATTATATAATGCATGTTTTCTTCAGCGCTTTTTGGGGCTCTTCCTGGTTTTCTACGTACTGCGTGATTACGTGGGAGGCGTGATGATGTCAAACTCCGCCCCCACGGGTTTCAAGCTCATCTCCATTACAGTAAATGGAGAAAAAACATCTTCCAGTTATGACCATTACGCGTAGAATTTCGAAATGAAACCTGCCCAACTTTTGTAAGGAAGCTGTAAGGAATAAGCCTGCCAAATTTCAGCCTTCTACCTACACGGGAAGTTGGAGAATTAGTGATGAGTGAGTGAGTGAGTGAGTGAGTGAGTGAGTGAGTGAGGGCTTTGCCTTTTATTAGTATAGATTCGATCATTTTCCTCAATAAATAAATGACCAAGTATAATATTTTTGTCTCATTTGTTTAACTGGTTTCTCTTTATCTACTTTTAGGACTTGAGTAAAAATCTGATGATGTTTTAGGTCGTATTTATGCAGAAATATAGAACATTCTAAAGGGTTCACAATCTTTCAAGCACAACTGTACATACTGCAAATAAACTCTTGAGGCACATTTTTTCAAAAAATTCTCTGAACAATGGGGAAATTCTTGAAGACTGGAATCTATCAAATATCATCATGTTTTATAAGAAAAAAAGAGTGCTCAAGCAGATCCAAGTAACTATAGCACAAAACTGGCTTAAACATTAAAAGCAAAAGGTTACGGTAAGGGGAGCTTTTCCAGAATTATGAATGCTTGGACAGATTTGAGACATGAAACTTAATGTAAGTAAATGTAAGGCAGGACACATAGGAAGTAGAAATATTAGATCTGAATATTCAATAGCAGGATTGAAACTTGAAAGCACACCTTATGAGAAGGATCTAGGAGTCATAGTGGACCTTACACTATCTAAATCAAAACAGTTTACAGAAATAATTAAGGCTAACTTGATGTGGGATTATTTAACACGGTGTGTAGAGTATAAGTCAAGGGAGGTTATGCTAAAGTTATATAACAAAATCATTAAGGCTTCACTTGGAGTATTGTGTACAGTTTTGAACTTCATATTACAAAACAGAAATTGGCAACTCCATAGAAAGTACAGGAGAGAGCAACTAGACTGATTCCAGGACTGAAAAGTATGACCTATGATATGAGGTTGAAGGAGTTGAACCTTTTTAGCTAAAATATACTGAGATTAAGAGGACACATGATTAAGGTGTTTAAAATAATAAAGGGTATTAGTACTGTAGATCTCAGATAGTAGTTTAAAATTAATTAATTAAGAATACAGGGACACTGCTAGAAACTTAAGGGCAAATTTTGCACAAATGTTACAAAGTTTTTCTCCATGCAAAGAACCATAGACATACAGAGTAAATTACCAAGTTGTGTGATAGAGCGTAGGACTTAAGGAACCTTCAAATCATGACTTGATGTTATTTTGGAGAATCTAGAATAGAACTGGCAAGCTTGATACTTCTTTGGAAAACTGAGTAGCCTCCTGAAAAAATGCCAACTTTTGTCTTGCACAGACTCAAGCACGGCAGTTAGTATAAGATAAAATAATGCCATTGGAAACACTGCAGCATACCTTGCCTGCTTTAATACAATGGACTTTCCTTCTGTAGGGAGCTCATCTGTTAGTTTAGCATTCATCAGTCACAGTCTTGGGAAAGATGCCAAAAACAGATTTTACAATATTACATATTTTAAGTCGTAAGATGTTGATATAGCATGTTGTTGCACCCACCACATGATGAAACCACCTCAGGATCCCAAATCAGGACCCGAGTGCAGCTGTGCAACAGGTGACGCCTCAGCACCACACTAGTTCGAATGGAATTGAATAGTGTGAGGTTATTTACAATGGCTGAAGTGCCAATACTGTTAGTTACCCCCAAGTTTTCCCTGCAAGGTGGAGGGCCTCTTAAGTCCTAAGAAGCAGCTTCAAACTACAAAGCACACAAAAGTTAAGTGTCTTATTATGTAAATGTCTTTGTTCTACTAGGAGTGTAATTATGTCAAAATAAGAGGTAAAGAATAAGCTTAAAACCTACAAAGTCTACCAAATTAAAAAAAAAAAATGCTCACCACAAAAAAGGCAGCTGTAATAAAATAGATTCCATTTGGGTGGGGGAAAAAAAAAGTTCAAAAGGCTTTACACAATAAACACTTTCAGCTAATAAGATTTCACAGCTTTTGGCGTCTGTTGTATTAAAATTGTTTAATGTGCAACTTTTATAGTAATGCAAATATAATGAAACTTGTTTTATGTACTTGTAATTATCATGCTAATACAATTGTTTACATACATGAAAAATAGAAAATGACAAAATACCAATACCTACAATACATTAAAATCTATAAACGTTCATTTTTGGGATACTTATACACATGAACATGAGTACATTCATTAACACTTACCATGCCATCGTCTAAAGATGTTACTGGAAGAAATCTCATGGCTACAACCTCACCTCCTGAATTGATTATTATTTTGATAAGCAGGTGGGGGTCTCTTCCACTTGTGTCACCCAGATTTCCTGCAGGTCAGCTAGTAACCACAAAACTGTGTAAAACACACCTACGATGTCCAAAAGCACAGTTCAATGGCAATGAACTCCGAAATTAATCATTCAGTAGTGGAGACCATCAGCTTCTAAACTGTAAATTAGGCAATCCTAAGTGTGGGGTTGCAATACTTCTGTGAGCAACTGGCCATCTGTAACCTAATCTCATCAAAAACACATCTGACATCTGATGGGAAAGGAAATGCAAATATAGGATCTTGGTGATATAATCCTTCCGCCTTCCCCTCAATGCAACACCTGACTCTAGGAGCCTGAGAATTTGGCATGCACCATTTGACTGAAAGCAGAAAAGCCCATAAGAATAACCTTACCAACAATTAAAAGTGAAATGTTAAAGAAGCTTTATGAAAATACTGAACAGATGTTTCATATGTGAAAAATATTATCCGGACTAGACCTTTTTTGAAGCAAAGGATTTATACATTTCCACAAGATGCAAAATTTAAAAATTGCTGACCACTGTTAATGTTATACTAAACACTGTCTCAAAGCTTTAAATAAAAAAAAAAAAGTACAGTTTTTGTGTTTATGAAAACAAGTGACATAATTTCCTGAACTGTAGACATAATTTTGTTTTTGACAAGTCAGCAAAAAAGTAAAATAATTATTTTTCCACAAAAAGAAAATTTTCCTCTGCTCCATTTAATATATCAAGTTCTGTATTGTGCTCTTGAGCACAGCCCAACATGAAAGCAACCGTATAATATAAACATTGACAAAATGAGTAAAGCTATTGTTGGTTGAATTTAGAGCTTGTCTTAATAACTAGAGCAGCTGCTAAGACACAAAACAAATAATACACGAACAAAAAATAAAAACGCTCCAGTTACAGGCCCTGGAGTATCAGCTCACAGTCCACTGCAATTGTTTAAGGCTATTCTGGCTTCTGCCAACAGTTTATGTAACACTTTGTTTCCAGAGCTGGAAACGAAGAGGTCTTGAACACTGTACTGCCCTGCTACTTAAACACACTTGCATTTGCAGCCAAGTAAAGTGGTCCGAGATCACTTTGTATGCTTACTTACATATGGTGCATTATATTCAGCTGTGGACGTAACTGTTACTACCTTTACACAAAACAATCAACTATACTGTAGTAAAAAAGTAGCATGCACTGCAGATTCTATACATGTAACTTCAATATAAATCAACATGAATTTATTTTTAATCCCCTCTTGCTCTTTTTATATACTGTATTATGGTACAAATGACAGTACAAACTCAACCATGTGTTTAACTAATGATGCTAGCTAGCTCAACCAAAGAGAAAAAATGCAGCTCCTAAAAAAATAGATTTTTACACTACCTCAGACTCAGTTTCTTAAGACAAAAATGGAACGTGAATAAAATATTGAGTGGTGTGATGAGGACAGAAACTTTTTAGTCCAAATGAATAGAACCCTATTGATCAGCGAATCCTAATTAAGTACTGTATTTCATGCTTACAAAATAACCATAAAAAGTATACTACTTAAACAAAATTGTACTCAATTCTTAAATTAAAGTAAGTGTTATGAAATTCACTATGCTCAGAGAGGCCCTGCTCTGAGGTAGCATGATAATTTCCTCCGTCTTCATAAGAGATCATAGCAATATGCCCTTTTTTAACTAGAGAAATGTAGACAAGGGGATGTTTATCAGACCAAAATTCTCAGTGTAGCATTATTGAGTTGCATGAAATAAAATAAAATGTAAAAAATGGGATGTGCAAAAGTTTGGGCTCCCTTTTAATTGCATTAATTTGAAAACCTGTAATCATTTAATGCTGACAGGTTTCAGCACAAAATTGCTTTGATTAGCTCATTAGACCTTAAACAACAAAGACAGATGCAACCAATCATGAAAAAGGTTATTTAACATAGGTACTGTAATTGCTAGTTGTGCTTGTCCTTGGTTCTCTCTTAGAGTGTGGCAACATGGGAATCTCTATAGAACTCTCTACTGACAGACAAACCACAGACTACCTCCAGAGAGCTACAAGAACATCTGGCTGCTGATGGTGTCATTGTACATCGTTCCACATTCCAGCGTACTCTGCACTGGGAACAGCTTGGTGGAAGGGTGATGAGCAAAAAGCCTCTTCTGTGAACTCACCACATAAAGAGTCACATGAGGTATGCAAACGTGCATCTGGACAAGCCAGAAACATTTTGGAGAAAAATACTGTGGATAGATGAGACTAAGGTAGAATTATTTGGTCACAACCAGAGGTGCTATGCATGGTGAAAAAAAAAAAAAAAACAACACAACATTCCATGAGAAGAACTTGCTGCCTACTGTAAAATTTGGTGGAGGGTCCATCATGTTATGGGGCTGTGTGGCTACCACAGATACTGGAAACCTTGTTAAAGTTGAGGGCTGCATGAATTCCTCCCAGTATCAGCAGATTCTTGACAAGAATGTTCAAGAGTCAGTCACAAAGTTAAAGTTACGCTGGGGTTGGATGCTTCAGTACGACAATGATCCAAAGCACCATTCAAAATCTACCAGGGAATGCATGCAGAGGCACAAGTACACTGTTCTGTAATGGCCATCCCAGTCCCCAGAGGTGAACTTTATTGAATTAGACTGATTTGAAGCAGGCTGTCCACGCTCTGAAGCCATCAAACCTGACTGAACTGGAGGCATTTTGTATGGAAGAATGGTCCAAAATACCACCAGCCAGAACTCAGGGACTTGTCAGTGGCTATAAGAGGCATCCACAGGCTGTTATTTCAGCAAAAGGAAGCTCTACTAAATATTGATGGGACAATTCTTTTGGGTTTCCCAAATTTATGCACCTGTCTATTTTTGTTTAAATGCACATTAAAGTGGTTCTGCTAGACCACTAAAAATATTTCACTACATATATACTGTATATCGGGTTCTTGGTCACCTCCCTGACTAAGGCCCTTCACCCCCGATCGCTCAGTTTAGATGGCCGGCCAGCTCTGGGAAGAGTCCTGGTGGTTTCGAACTTCTTCCACTTACGGATGATGGAGGCCACTGTGCTCATTGGGACCTTCAAAGCAGCAGAAATTTTTCTGTAAACTTCCCCAGATGCTCCAAACAGGAACAAACCCTGGACAGGGAGACAGTCCATCACAGGGCAAACACAAAAACACACACATTTCACAAGTGTATACAATTCAATAAAAAATACTGGTAAAAATCAAACTTTATGGTAAGGCTAATGGAATTCTTTGAGTGTAAATGTAAACAATTGTACATATGACAGTTGCATCTTTACTTAAACATTGACAATACAAATGATCATTCATGCCTCTATTAATCACCTTACAATGGGCATTATACAGCATTTTGGTAAAGGGGTTAAATAGGAATGCTCTCACCTTTTTTATTGAAATCCCTAAGAGGTAGGAGTAATATTTTATTAAAGCTAGAGTGGCAAATAGTTCCTATGCAAACTAATCCGGTGTAATTTAAGTCACAGCTCACTTTTTCAAATGCCATATAAATCTACAACAGTGCCCTGCACCCTGTAATTTACTGTACAGCGACACTAGGTGGCTATTTCAATACTGGTATCAAGTTTAGCAGTGTCTTGCTTTTACTCAGCTAGCTTAAAAGATTTTGATAGGTTTAACATAGAATACTTACTAGTTGAACATCTGCTTAATTTGCTTATTTACATCAGTACACTGGAAGAAAAAACACTGACCTATAAGTTTCAAAAGTTTAAGTATAAAAAGAACACAGTACAGTAATATACTGTCATAATACCTAGAAATGATTATCAACCTAAAATGAAAGCCTTGCACCACTTGTTTAAAACTGGCAGAAATTGACACATTATTTATAGTATTATTTAGATACAGTAGGTTTTAAAAGTGATCAAGAAATTATATGCTAATGTATTTTGGCTTTATTTTAATTTTTGAAATTTGAATTGGGTCAGCAGTTTGCAAAAACTATCATAGGGAAAATGCATTTGAAAATGGAAGTGTTTTGATCATAAATGTGACAAAAGTGCAAAAAACAAATAAAAATCACAGAATTCCTAAACTATCTCATTAGTCTGGCATGTCCGATGTTTGCTTCATATTTTGACTCATTCATTTCCGACCTTCAACACACATACTACGTAAAACTAATATTTTCTACGCACATCAAGATATTTCTCATGGTGCTGGAGAATGGGGTTGTGCCATGTTTCTCTTTGAAGACATCTATATTTTTTGGGTATATAAATCTACTATTTTTGTTGTATACACAGTCAGTTATAATTATTATTAAGTATCATCAGCAAAACCATATAAACATTGGAACAAGGGTCTAGAATTTGGCTCATAGCCTAATAAATATGAGCAGTTATTCTCAGGCAACACAATCAGCATGAATAACTGGACAAAGAGAGCTGGGAAACAAGAATGAATAGGAACCATCCAAGTGGCAACCAATATCTTCTGCCCAGCACTTTTCCAGTCAACGTGCAACTGCTGGATAATAAACTAGATGGCATACAGGTAAGACTGGCTACAGAGAGAGACAGACATCAGAAGCTTTTGTGTTTTTTTCCCCTCAGAAAAATGGCTAACTGCAGAAGCAACAGATACTGCAATACAGCCTGAAAGCTGTCCTGTCTTCCATGAGGATTAGATTTATCTGTCATGTAAAAACAAAGATGAAACATGTGCCATTAAAAATTGCCCACCTGATTTGAAATATTTATTGATCAAGCATCGTTGGTTTCAGTTTCTGAGTAAGGTCTTCAGTGTTTTTTGTTTTTGTTTATATGTATCCCAAAGTCAATATGAATAATGTACTGAATAATCTGTACAACCTAATTATAGAATAGAAGCTTTTACATCCTTAGGGATTATTCATTGTTGCTGTAGATTTCAACAAAGAATATTTAAAGAACTAGGGGGCTCACTTCACTCACCAACCCCCTGGCAGGTGCTACGCGCTAGCCACTTCACAGCTCTGCCACTCGCGTATGGGGAAGCGGATGTACAATTGAAACAGATTGTTATTTTCAAGGGAATTGTTACATATGCATAATAGAACTATTTTACATTACAGCGAGTAACTAACTATAGTAAAAAATAGTAAAATGTAATAAATTGAAAGAAAATTATGTTTCATGTTGAAGTAGAGGTATTCGTTGCATTATACATTTTCATTCTGTTTGGATTTGAAATTAACACGGAAATACTTTTTAAACTTACACTTTTACTGTAATTAATTTTTCATTGATATGCCATTGAATTTTGATTCCGTGTTTGGAGTTACATCGTGACAACACAATGCATAACTGCCCGTGAGTGAATATCATTTCTTTCTCACTAATAATTAAACAGACTTTTTCGAATGTTTGTCCTTGTGATTTATTAATTGTCATAGCAAGCACTATTCTAATTGGAAACTGTAAACATTTTAATACAAATGGCAAATCAAGATCTCCTTTGGTGTCTAATGTTTTCGACGGAAGATGTACTACATTACCTTTCTTGTCGCCTGTTAAAATTTTATATGTTAGAATTGTTCGACCAATTTTCAATACAACTAATCTTGTCATATTGCACAGCCCATCACTCATACATAAATTGCGCAATAACATTACAACACATCCTTCTTTCAACAGTAATTTTGCCGGTGGAAGACCAGACAGTGTTAACGGTTGTAGTTATTCTTTGGGATATTGTAAGTTGTGTTTTCATCTTCTGCACGATCACCACCAACTGTTCCAGCATAGTCTAAAAATTTGCCATGTAACTGATCAACAATTTCCGTGTTAATTCATCTGACTACATCATTTCTCGGAGCTAGGACTGCCCGTGTACTCATTTCTTCTGTTGATAACCCTTTGGGATTAAATTCTTCAATAAGATTTGGACATAATAAGTCTTCTTTTATTGGGAACTTAAAGTGAGGAAAACGTAAAAATTTATAAGAGCTGAGAGTGCAGGAACTGTGTCTGACAAAAGCTTTCACACCAATGAGAGGTGAGAGGACCGTGGGCGTGGGCCGTTAACCAGAAATGGATGAGAGGAGGGCAGGACCCCTTCTAACAACTTGAAAAAATCTTGGCAATAGTCTCGTCTCAAGATTTTCTTTCATAATAGAGAAATGTCTTCCCTAAATATCACCAGCATGTCACCTGTTCCACGAGGAACAGATATTCTGGTGCACTGCTACACCCTGATAAAGTCTATTGCAATCTTATTTCAGATTGTCAAATCACCTGTTACTACTCCTGCTGACAGCTTACAGGCAGAGATTGAAACACAAGGAGCCGGCAATAAAAGTGGTATAGTGCTGCACTAAACAAGCACAGGATAAACTACGGGACTGCTTTGATTGTGCAGACTGGGACATATTTTCCAGATCTATGTGTATAAACATGCACACATCTAAAAAGAGATGTTAAAAAAAGACGCATAAATAACTGTGTGCCTTCAATCACCAAATTTCCTAATAAGAAACAATGGATAACCACTGACATCAGGAATTTACAGAAGGCACACAATAATGCATTTTGAAAAATAAACATGAAAACAGAAAAGAATTTAAAAAAGCAATCAAAATGTCTATACACACAAGTAAACTAGAGATGGAAATTAGGAGCTGTAATAATTTTGGCAAACTTTGGCAGGTATTAAGGGTACTTAACAGACTACCAAGGAAAATGTAACCCATTAAAATCTATTTTCCCTTCCAAACCAACTGAATGCTTTCTTATCCCAATTTGAACATGACAAAAAGCAGCATGTCATGCGATTGCCTGCACTACCTCATGATTCATCCTTTCTATACATGACATAAGGAAGACTTTTAAACAAGTTTATGTTAACAAGGAATCTGGTACAAATGAAATTTCAGGGAGTTTCTTAAAAACTTGTAGCAGTAAAACAGCTGATATCTGCAGTGACATTTTCAATGTTTCACTGAAGGAATCTTTTGTTCCCACTTCTTCAAAGGGACAACAATTAGCTCTGTGTCTAAGAAAACAAACGTGGACTGTCTGAATGACTACACAGAGGTGGCACTCAACTCCACTCCTAAAAAACTGCTTCAAGATACTGGTGTTAGGACACATTACATAGAATGTTCCAGACAGTCATAATTACCTCTAGCTTCAAATTACCAAAAATAATCCTCACATTATACCATAACATTTGCATTTCATATCATCCTGGCACATCTGGATAATACAAATTGCAATGCCACAGTCCTGCTTATAGATTACAACTCAGCATTAAACACCATTGGATCATCAAAGCTGAACACCTCACTCATCAATTGAGATCGTATTGCCAACCCCTGTAATTGGACTCCGAAATTCCTAATCTACAGACCTCGGCATGTATGGCAGGATCAGATCATCTATGTTGATCCTCAACATAGCCACTCCATGGGATATTATACTGAGCTCCCTTTTTACATCATGTTAACCTCTGCCTGCCTGGCCAGATACCACTCTAATTGCATCATTAAATTTACTGATAGTACCGCCATTACATTCCTGATCACCAACTATGACGAGAGGGTGTACAGAGGAGAGGTCTACCTGCTGACTCAGAGGTGTCAAGACAATAATCTCACCAAAACTAAGGAGTCGGTCAAAGACTTCAGAAAGCAGAAGGCACACCACATTTCCATTCCCAATGGAGGAGATACTGTTGAAAAGTATGGGTAGAAATCTTTGGGAATCTGGTAATTCGATTCAACTTTATTTCTTGAGGCTGCAATATTTCCATCCCACTCTTAGACAGAAATATGTCTATTATATATTTGTGTCTGTCTGGCTACATGAATAAAGCATTACACACATCATCTGCACACATCTCTGAGTCTTTTGGGCTCAAAAATAAAAATAAAAAAAATTTTCAAATATGTCAGCTTAAACAGGACATCTCTCTACCACAAAACCTAAATATGGACTCCAGCTCTACACAAGTAATTATGAACGAAGAAATGTTTTAATGTAGGAACTAGACACAACTGACCCTTTGTAGCTTATTGGCTTTACCACTATTTACACCATTTAATTAACAGAGATGCATCTCACAGAATCCAAAAATGCTTTTGAAAGTATAACATTAAAATGAGCTTTCAATAAAGACTAGAAAGACTCCCTGAAATTATCACTGGAATTTTTGAAACTAATAAAATTCACAAGCCAAAACAAAGGCCCATAATCACTGTAACAAACAAACACAAGAAGACATTTACAGTATGAAAGTCAGTATGACTGCGGTGGACTGGCGCCCTGCCTAGGGTTTGCTTCCTGCCTTGCACCCTGTATTGGCTGTTATTGCCTCCAGCAGACCCCCGTGACCCTTTAGTTAGGATATAGCAGGTTGGAAAATGGATGGATGGATGGATGGATGGAAGTCAGTATGAATCAGAAACACTAAAGGCCATATAAATTTATCAGTCAGAATTGCTGTGGGTATATTCCATTTGAATATGGAAGTATTTGGAAGTATTTGGAAGTATTTTGATCAAAAATTTTAATTTTTTCTAAGTCCAAAAAACAAATAATAATCACAGAATTCCTAAACTAAAGTCATCATTCTGGCATGTCTGATGTTTGCTTTATATTTTGACTCATTCATTCATTTAAATTGCATTGTAAGGCAACATGGTAAAAACGTAAGGATGTGAAAAAAAAACCAAAGAGTTTTGAAACAGCCTGTGGTATAACAGTAAAACGCAAGAACCTACCAGTTTCTCCACTTCTTGCTCCCGGAGTCTCTCATCCCTTTGCCTTTGATGGTAATCTCTCAATTCTTCCTTTCCACTTAAAGAACTTATGCTACCTCTTCTTTCTCGAAGCGGACCACTTTGTATCAGCTTAAAATTTTCAGCATTATTTAATTCTAGCTCCCTTCTCCCCAGTGAATACTTTCTCTCTGTTACAAAAATCTGACTTGAACTGTGACCTTGTAGGTTACTTTTATCAAAATCCATGTTACATGTGCTAGTTGATGTTAGGAACATTTTTTTTGCCACACGAGGGCTGGTCGGAACGCTAGATATCACACTGGGATCAGGGTTTCGGTCAAGGGTTGTCCAACTTCTGGGTGGCTTTGCAGAGGTAAATGAGAAAACATCTCCATCTGAAATTCCATTATGGGAGATATCCGTAGCATAAGATCTAGCCTGGTTATCAAGGGATCGCCTTGGAGGCACACTAAAAGTAGATAGCTGGCTTTCATTGGTCTTATACAGTCGTGGGAGGGACCGACTGTAAGCTCCCATACTTTTCAAAGAACCTCCAGAGTATTTCCTTTGTCTAGGGCTATTTTCAAGACAACAGTCATTAGCAGCTCGACTTGATCTTGTCTGTAGAGCCTGAGTCTCCTGGAGGTTTAACCTTCTGGCTAGTCGAGGACTTGAAGGCATGCTGGCAGCTCCAGTGTTCATAGAGGAGTGACCATCACCTAGACAGCCTCCATTCCATGTAGACAGCTGGGCACCTGCTTGAGTTTTTCTTCCATCTGAATTTGATGAAAAGAAGACATTTTCATGAGACTTGTTTCTTGGACTAGCCCGGGAATATGGAAGCAGTTCCGGAGGACTATGTGAAAACTCCATTTCTCTGGTTTGCAGGTCTATGAGATCTGACACTGGTGTAATACGCTGCCTTGGGGATGGAGGCATGCTGCTGGAGATGGATGATGTTATTTTTATTGATAAAGGTGATCTTTCTAATTGTTGGTAGCCCTCTGTGAGAAAAAATTTACCTGTGGAGGAAAGGGGCTGATTCAGATTAGGTGATGAAGAGACAGAGTTATAAGAAAGTGGGGCTAAATTAGCATTTGGTGACTGTGAAAGGCCAAAGTATGTATTTGCGTAATCTCCATTAGGTCTCATGTTGCTTTCCACGGTAAGATTTTTCTTGGCAAGTGTCTCCATTATATCCTGTAGGTCACTGTGCATTTTAACAGGTTTTGAGCTTGAACCAGAGCTGTACAAAGAAGGACCAGTGTCATTACTAAACCTCAAAAAATCTGTAATAAAGAAGAAGAGGAAAAATAAAAAAAAAAAGATTTCAACAGCTTTGACAAACAGCACATTAATTCATATTTTCAGTACATTACTCTTAAAGGTGTCTTTCAGTTAATCAGAATTTGAAAGCAAGTAACTAAACTCCATGCTCTTCTAATTTTAATATTTGTTCTGTTACTTTAGAAATTGTGACACAAAGCAACAGAACTCAAGTTTGCCATAACTTTTTCTGTGACAGATGTCCAAAGTGAACAGCCTTTAGTAAAGGCAGTAACAAAAATCAGACCTATTAGCATCAGAATAAGATTTAGTTAAAAGACTCAGATAATGAAATGTAGTGACAAATCTGGATGAGGGTTCATCCTTGAAGCACAAATTGTGGTTTAAGAGTTATGTTTGAATAAAGTAATCTGCCATGACCAGATTTTACACTTACATATGCATAGAACACAGTAGGCTGTTATAACGTTCTTGAACTATGCACATTTAAATGTTCTTCCATTAACTCATGTGTAAAAAGGCACTGGGAATCTGCAGGGTAAGTTGAAGTCATGATTTGATAAGCATTTGAACTACAATCCAAAATTGGGACAAATTGATCTGGATCTTTATTACCAAATGTGAAAATCAGTTCAACCAGATATATAAAATTGCTATTTCAAGACTCAATAACATTTGATCTGGATCAGTATATGAGAAGAGTACATTTAACTCTTGCTATACTTTACAACAACCTACTTTATTATACCTCCAGCAGGTACATCCCTCAAAATTGTTTATTGAAAATTTGAACGTCTTCTCTCACCCACAATTCAACCAACTGTTTAGTTTAACATACAATGGTAATTTATTGTAATTCTAAATGGAGTTAAAAAGTGTTTGTATTACTAAATTGCATTGGATAACCTGCAACCATGATGACTGTAGTTGAAAGAAAGATACATTCTCCACTGCATTGATTGAGATGTAGAAATGATAAATAGTATAACAAGTTACTAATATAATTAATTCTTTTAACCCCTAAATGAAAAGCCATGTGTCTACTACATTCAATCAGTCTTGCCAATTAATACACATAAATTCAATAGCAAAGCACTTTACCTTCATTATAATAAACATAAATAAATATCATTCTTTGTCATAAATAATACAATGAAACAATGCAAACCCGAAAAACACACAAATCATTTGAAAGGTATGGAAAATTAAAACCAACTGACAGGTGTGTGTTCAGATCTGCAGATGGCACCTGGGAGCACAAGTAATGTACTTAAACAAAACTGTGTCATGTTGGGATGCATGTGTGCAAATATGTAACATGCATTGTAAATACAGTCTCTGTTGACAGCTTTTTTTAATTTTCAACTTACGTCGTACTTACACCACCCCTAGCACACAGTGACATGCAGAGACCTTTTGGTGGACAGTGGCACAAAAGTGGATAAGGGGCAATTTCCTGGGCAGAGTTTGTTACATTTGAGGATCTGCTCTCTCTTATACATCATTGATTTTTATTTTTTTTAATTTAATAGATAGTTTGGGTTTTAAGTTCAGAGAATTATAACATTTAAAACTAGAAGTCTGGTGTCCATTTTGTATCCTCTTTTCATTATAACACTGCTTTGAAGAAGCTGACTACTTCAATATAAACAATTCTTGTTATTCTGGGGAAAAAATACTTAATCTATATCTAAATGATATTGTACACACATACCTAAATATATACATACATACAGACAGACTGTAAATGAGTAATGAAGTAAAGATCAGCCAAACTAGACCACAAAAAGCTGCCTGCATCAAATAAACAGTACCTAAATTTCTGCCATAAGGTACATATGGAAATTCACTGAAGTGTTTACTTAACAGAAAAGTGTATGCTTTGAACCCACAAAAAATTTAAGTGAAATGGTCTTGTAAGGCATGTTGAGAGGGTATTCTTGCTGAAAGACATAAAGCAGAAGAGATTGCAGTATGCAAAAGAACGTAAAGCTTGAAAAACAATTCTTATGGAATGATGACTCAAATTTGAACCCTAATTTTTTGTTTGCAAACATGTAAATATATCAAATAACAGTTGTTGAAAAATATATTGATGTCTGCCTACAACTTTCTGTCAGCCATGGAGGTGGAATGATCGTGGTTTGTGTATACATTTTGGCCAACTGTGCAGGACATCTGGACTAAAACTATCATGACAACTGCTAAGGAACAAACAGATTTTGATTCACAATGGCGGACCTCTGGGAAATAACTTAATGGCAAAACTTCACCTTTTAACATAATGACCACAAACACACTTTAAATTTGATTACGACCTACTATCAGCAAAAGTCTAGAAATTGAATGCTAATAGGATTAGGATTGTCCACCTTAGAACCTGACTAATGTAACTGCAAACTATGAGAAAGTTGGGGAGAATTTGTTAGAGGAGTACTTGAAGAAAAAAAAAAAATATACAGCTGTGTGCCTAAGCAAAAATGACTTCCTTTTTGCATTTTAAAGGAGGCTACAAATATACTGATATATTTTAAATTACAAGATATCCTTATTACTCTTAACATTTTATCTATCCTTGTCAGTTTACTTGCACATACACGCACTATAACATTGTACATACAGTACATGCACATACACACATGCCACTATGTTCACACAGCAGCTAAAAGGGGCTTGGTTCTAATTTTTGGATCATATGCGAGTTTTTTGTTTCAATGTGCAAATTAATTTTGTAAATAATCTAAAGCTGACAAAAGTATGTACAGATAACTATCCTGAGTTTTCCTTTACATGCATAAAAATAATAAAAACTAAATTTGTTAGACAGATTTAACCTAATAGGCCAAAATGAACACCAAAAGCATGCTGCAGTACGTTATACTATTTTCAGTTCTTATCACAGCAAGTAAAATAAGTAGAAAATGAAAATTAGTAGCTACTACTTTGAGTACATTTATTACAGCCTTATCTGTATGTAGAATATTGTGGTTATGAGAGTGGAGAAAGGACTGCTGAGAGTGAGATATGGAGGGTTTTGATAGAAAGACTGTCATTTGACAGTATCAGAATGCTGAGAGAAGCATTCGATCACTTATGTGTCATGTCATTTCTGTGCCAATTCCATCACAAAACATGTATCATTTGAAATGTGTTGGCTGCCAACAGCTATTGAAAATAAAGTCTGCCACATCATTTTCTTTCCATTATCATGCTGAAGTCTGGTGTACCAACACATGGTTGGAAGGAGATGAAGCAGGTGACATCTCTTCAGGGGATGCCATTCAAGTGTGGTTGGAATGTACCTGTTAGAAAATGTCACCTGATAGGCGAAGTACAGAATCATGTTCAATGCAGAAGCAGCACTGTAATGTAACTTGGTCAAACTGCCTGTAACAAGCAGAAGATGCACTTGAATATCACAGACAAAGGCATGTCCTGCCATTACAATGATTCCACTTTTGTTTCTGCTGCTTGATACTAATTTCAGAAGAACCTTCAAGTAAACATTTTAACCAGGAGCAGTACAGAGAAAACTTCACATAGGTAGCAAGAATAGTCAGTAAGAAATTCTCAGGGTTTGCTCTTATTTATCATCAGTACAGAATGACACTGAACTGTGACTCATAACTTCATTTTACATTCCCAGCTCTTGTGTAATATTTTCCAGGGCAGTGATATAATATTTAAATAAAAGCTTGGCATTTGCTCTGTTCTACACTGCACCTTAGTCCAGCCAATAATAAACACTGCTTTTTGTATTTAAAACAAAGATTAAATAGAGTCTAGATTACTAAACTCTACATGGAAAAATGATAAAAATGCTTATGATCTTGTTAAGTATTACCAAGAAAACCCCATGTTATAATATCATATTATCATCTCTTTATATCATCAAAACAAAAAAAAACCTTATCACTCATTTCTAAAATAGTTTAAAATGTACATAGTTTAATGATATGAAAAAAGAAATTGACCAAATATTAGAGAATACAAAGGGTAATCAAAGTTATCAGTTTTCTGTATCAAATAAGATTTTGAAGGATACCTTTACCTCTCCAGCAGTGGAAAATGGTCTTAAAAATAAAATTATGAACATTCTCTGAAGGTAGCCATGAAAATTTTATATCTTAACAAATACAAACATTTTAAAGGCCAAGAACAGAGCCCTCTGTGTTGTTTGCAACTGCTATTAATTTAATGTCTCTCATTTTTCTTCCTTTTATTTTAGATATATCAGGCAACCTGTTGGAGTCATTAGTATAACTGAAAATACTTTACCTTGTGTTGGACTCAGAGAGGTGATTTGGCTTCGGTGGGGCAGCATGTTCTTTATTCGACTTGCTTCCTCTGGATGGTTAAATCGGAAATAGTATGATTTACCCAGGCAAAGTGTGTAACCTATTTAAAAAAAAAAAAAAAAAAAAAGAGGAAAGAACATTAAAAAAAAAATCAGTACAAACAGAAGCTAGGCTAAAAAAAGTGTGCGTCAAACATCAGGATCAAAGACAATTTTAAAGAAAAAATATAAATCATATTTATTGGAGACTTTTTTTTGGTTGAACACTTCTGAAAAATGTTCTTTGTTACTCAATTATAAGCATAATTATATGCTTAACAGAAAACTTAAGAGGACAACCCCAAAACATGCAGGGGCTGAAGGTGGCTACATCAGAGGCTTGGCAGAGCATCACCAAAGAGGATACTGATCTGATGAATTTCAGATTTCAATCAGTCATTGAATGCAAGGGACACGCAACAAAGTACTAAATCTGACTGCTTTAATTTACCTACCATTACTATATCCCAAACATTAAGGTGCCCTGAAATGGGGAGACCATGCAAAAAAATTTTATTTTCTATATGGTATGACCGAAATGTATGCAAATACCATTAAAGTCTGCAATAGGCACTCCAATCATGCCTGAATTGTCTGATTAATGATTTTAAACTGTGTAGTACCGGGGTAAATTGAGGAAAAATGTGTCTTTGTCTCAAACATTATGAAAGGCACTGTACATTCCTCTGGCATCTAATAATTAAAAAAGAACCAGCAAAGAAATTAATGCTTCTATTTTAAAGTCTACAATTTGCATTTCATACCAAGCAAAGCATATGTGCAAGCAGTTGAAAAAATAAAGCAATTGGGAGTCAGGTGGTGAAAACTAAACATAATTTGCATCTTTTAAAAGTGTCCTCACGATGAACTGTGGTTGCTATGTTTCCAGGCAGAACCATGGAGTTCAGAATAAAGTCCACATATTTTGAGGATGAGAAACATTTTTAGTGAATACAACTTGCAAGAAAAGAAAGGCCTTTGACTTAAAACTGCACTGATTGGCAACATTTAATGCTTGTTATTTGTTATTTTCAAATAATAAATAAAAATAACACCTTACGTTCAGAGGTCAGGAACAAATCAATTTAATTCAATATAATATTTTGCCAAGAACGTTTAGAGTTGTATTTTTGTTATGGAAGATAAGAAGGAAAGTCACATCAGTGACTAGGGCATATCTATATTCTCATATGTGTAGGTTTTTGTAATAACAGTCTTTGCCTTCTGTTTATTTCAAGAATACAATTACTGTATCCATCACTATATAAAAGTAGGCAAAAGCGACTCCTATTAGCACAACAGAATCAGACAGTTAACATGAGGATTTTTCACAAGTAAAAAACAAGCTAAAACAATATTAACTTTAGCCCAACAGTATATTGATATACCACCCAGATTTGATTTATGCTTTCCACCAAATACTACTGAGAAAAGCACGGGTCTTCTGGGACCTTGAAAGAGACTGACAAGATTAAGAATGTTGTGTGACCAAACTTTAAAGGGCTGACCATTCATTACATTAAAAAAAACATGTTGAAATGTCAAATTGAAGTGTCATGTTTATTCAAGAGGTTCTAACTTTAAACTGACTTTGTGTCAACATTTTAAGAAAACCACCTAGTGTGTAACATCGCCTGCACAAGCGCACTCTGCTTGCATTATGGTACAGTTATTGCTGAATATATCCAGATGCAAGGCCTGTACCGATACACAGTCATCATTACCGCACTTTTTTGAGTAGTAACAAAGTAGTGGTCATCAAACACTTACTTTTTTGAACTTAAGTATATATTTAAATAAAAAAAATACTTTTGATTCTTAATTTAAAAGACTGCACAACACAATAAAAGTAAACGCTTTCACATATGGTAACATTTGAAAATATTTATACTGCTGTGCATCATTACCAATGTGTATGGCAATCACAGAGGAAGTCTGCAGCTGTAAAAATATACAAATGCAAAGCACTACTTTTTTTAAGTGTAAAATCTAAAATTTGCTGTGTGATGAATTTTTAAAAACTCCACAAGGCTGTAGTTCCAGGTCTGCAAGGACCAAATTATAATTTCCACGAAGCTATCTCTTGTTAAATTGTTAAACAGATCTTTGCTTTTCATTACACTTGACATATTTCTCAGCACTAGTGATTTATAAAGTAGAAGGAACTTAAGATAAATATAATTTCCTTGTAATGTCTATCTCCAATAAACCTTTATAGTAACTAGAGATGCATGGCAATTCAAATTGTGCAATAAAGTGCCAAAGGATATGATGAAAAGCAAAACAATACAATAAAACATGAAAGGATATATGATAAAAAAGCAATAAAGTGAAACCTGATGTATTATTTAAACAACAATAATGGCATTAACAGAAGTCAATGCTACTTTCACCAGAAAAAAACAATACTATGCATAATAGAAAGTCTACTTTTAAAAAATATAATTGTAAATATGACAGAGACCAACACAGATCTAGCAAATCAGTAGGTAAATAGAGGGTGAATATAACCCAATACTTTGTAATGTATACAAACGTTTAAAGAAAATTAATACGCGATTGCAATAATAACCTGATTTGCATGGAATTTTAAATATAAAAGATGCAACATAAAAACAATACTAGTCATCATTCCCTAACAGCAAACAACCAACTTCAAACTAACACACTCAGACACATTCATCATATCATTATTAATAACTCTTAAAGTTAAGACTTTGATGGCATGCATTTCACATCTTGTAGATAAGTGCTTTTATGAAACCTAGTAGTTCTGTTCTTCATTGGCTTATGCTGCATAAACAACAAGAGAATGAACTAAGGGTGGGTGAGACAAGAAGAACTGGAAAATATCTTAATGACTTAATAGTCCAGTGCGGAAAAGTACAGTGAAACCAACAAATAAATTTGAATAACACTATCCTGCTGCTCCCTGTTCTTTGATAACCATAGCAAACTATGATAGAAAAAGTCAAAACACTTCAATAATGGACCTGTACAAAAATAGTCTTTGCTTCTATGGCAAAGTGCTCAAAGATGCTGTCAAATATATGTTTTATAGGGGCCACCTTCAGGGTTTCAACAATACCACCCCAAACGGGGGGGGGCTGTTATTTACTGCCTTTTTCTTTTCACCCACAGTTCCAAGGCAAACTCAAGAGACGTCCAGTGACACAGTTCTGCTTCCTCCCACCAGCTTTGCCCCTCTGCCCTTACAACCAGCAGCTTAACCAGAAGTTGGAGTTCAACTTGGAACCAACCTTGTAGGAAGTCAGAGCACTCCTGGCAACCTGAAGGCCGCTATATTTTAATTTTGCACCCTTGTGTGCCTTTTCTTTGAAAACTTTTGCCAATGTTAAATGAGGCATTCCATTTGGAACCCCAACCCTTTTCTATGTTTAAAGTTTGTTCCTTTTAAATCCTCCACAATTCTTTGAGTGGATTCATCACTGCCGCATCTGTACACACATGGCCGTGAACGCAAAAGATAAGCTACTGTCTCAAAAGAATACTCTTGTTGTAGAAAACATGTAGCAATTGGGCTACAATGGTTTTGTAGGGCAGTACTGGAATTCTTATGTATTGGACATTTCTCAAAAAAAAAAATTCAAACCTCTGTGTCATGAGTGAAAAATAATTTAACAGCTGTACAAAATAGTATTTGAGAGTGCGTTAAATGAAAAGCTACCCTATCTTAACAGGCAGGTTACAGTTATGGTGACTACATAATCATAATATTACCAGTCAGCCTCAAAAACATGTAAATTAAATTTTGTTCCCTGAAATAAAATGGACTACCTTAATATAATTACAAGCTTCAATGACACCGAGTTAATCTTTGAATATATATCAATAATTCCTGTTTACTGTAACCTAGTCTATGTACAAAAAGAACACAATATCCAACCAATGTACGATGAGTTTCCAGCGACTCAAGTTTTAAAGTATACCCATTTGGGAGATGTTTATAATTTTGAATTAAATCAGCCTTTAGCAATGCATTCAAAGCCTAGGGTTGCAGTGCTGTTGCCATATTGATTGTTTACTTTGTAGAATTAGTGTCTGCTATGCTACACCAGTTTATTGATAATGATAATAATAATAGTAGTTGTTGTTGGATTATTATTTATGGTTTAGCCTAAAGGTTTTTGCTTCCCAATGTTTATAAAAAGTCTGCGTCCATGTATATACAAATACAGCATACATGAATCCTGATGTGATAACTGAACACACTAACCACAGATTATAAACACAAGTTCACCCCATGTAAAAAAAAAGAAAAATTAAAACGACGCAAGCCCTTATTCACTTCTTTTATTTGTACTTCAATGCTTTACATTTCCTTACCCTGTAAACTCTTGGTTTGCAGCTGCTTATTTTAGAAAACTCCAGGAACACACTCATTTTGCAATTATTTCCTTATTCAGAAGATAACAGAAAATTGTTCTGAATGTTCACATGGAGTTGTAAAAGTAACCAAACAGACCACAGAAAACTTTCTGGGCTGAATCAAAGTGCAATTCTACTGAAGTACCAGAAAACATAAAATACTTTGGTAATGCCTCCAAAAACAAATATATACACAATAATTAAAAAAAATGAAAACAAATACATTTACTAAAAAAATTTTAGAGACAAATTAGTTCTCACAATATATCTCACTTATTTTGAATTATTGATAATCTTAAGGAGAAATGAGTACCTAGTAACAAAATAAAAGAATTCTGATTATCTGCCATCTCAAACCTCTTGATTTCTAACCTGTATAAATAATAAATCAGCTTCATTACACAAATTAAAACAGTGCTCCTCTATGTCAATGCCATTGCTTATTACATTTTAAAAAATAATTCAACAGTTGTATTTAATATTAAGCTACAATCCAAACAAAATATAATACTCATGAATAAGTGTTTTTCTCCATACCATTATCATTACTGAATTCTCCAAATCTCAGAAGTTAATGCAGGAATACAGACAGTGCACATTCAAGTGTGCTTTCTTATATGGTTCTGCCTTATCGCATTTGAATAAATGATACATTCATCAAGTTAACTTTTGCCCTGGGCTAGTAAACTACTCCCTTTGAAAGTGGAGTCAGAAAATGGATGAAAGAATGAATGGGTGGACAGGTATTTAAAAATTGTCCTGTAAGAGAGGGAAATGTTTGCAAAACCATATTCAACAATAAACTTGTATCCTCAAAAAATACAAGGCACCAATTTACTCTACATTTTCATTCAAAAATTATAACTTTACTAGGAATGCAGCAGTTTGGGGCTTGCATCCAATTTGCTCTGTCACTCCTGCTATCTCTGTGTCTGTGTCACAATTATGTTTTTTGGATTCCAAAGAAGGCCTAGCTACTCCGCAGCGATGATGGGACAGCTTTTATTATAACCATGCTCCTAAACTGGACTAATTTGTCTGTTTAAATTGTTGTTTAAATCAACTTTTTCCCCCAGGTTCAGGGAGTTCTGAATGAGCTCACAATTTGGACCTTTGAAGAACCAGACACAGATTGTGTTCTCTGTCAAAACAATTTTAACATGGAGAGGTTATATTCCTATAACCCAAAAAGGCAGCATACAACAAATCCTGTGAAGAGGCTGGATATTCATTACCACCAACTACTGAACGTTCTCAACTCCAAATGTCTACGGTTTGCAAAAATAGTAGCAAACTACTAAAACACTAGAGCTGGCAGTAAGTAAAATATCAGGTTTTATATTCCTGGTCAATTCTAAATTCACAGATCAAGTGTGGAAACAAAACTAGCAATAGAATAAATTTAAAATCCAAGAATTATCTTCAGGTTAAAGGGTAATTGGAAATAAAACCTGCCAAAATGATGGCTCTGCATCAACCAAGCCGAGTAGCCCTGCCCCAATTAATCCTCATATCGGCTTGACTTCTGTTATTTCTGAGACACTTTGCTTGACCTGCTTAAACTCTGCACCCATTTTTGTCTGCGTACATTTTTTTCTTTTTTCTCTCCTTGAGAAAAGGTCTTTCTTTTGGCAACTAGTTGTGAATGTTCCTGCAGATATAAATTAGCATCTGCAACATAGACCCTTGGTTTCCCCACAGCCTGAACTTGTAACTGTACCACAAGACCAATCAATCAATGGCATAAGGTGACCTATTCCCAAAACTGCATGAATCAACACAGACCACTTTTAGTCATATGGTAACTGGAAAATGTAGATTTGCCAGTCTACCTACAATAAGCTGCATGTCTGTGGGGCATGGTGTGGAAAACAAAGTACCTAAAGATAATCAATAAAAACACACGTGAAGTCCACAGAGGCTGAGACCTGGCTTAGATTTTTAATTTAAGTCTTACAAGTTTTGAAACATCAGCATGAGCCACTACAGTATCAGGTCACCCCCAAAATGAAATTTGTTATCAGTTGGGAGAAATTTCTTGCTAATTTTTCCTCTCTCTCTTTGATGTTTGCCTCAATGGACAGGAGTTCAAATACATGCAAATACATGTTTTGTGAATGAGTGAAGGAGCAAGTGTGAGAATTCCTATGGTGGTATTAGTGTGTGTAATTTTCTGTCCACAAGGTTAATTATTAGTTTATCCATAAAAAAAGTCACAAAAACTTTGAGTTTAAACAGGGGCACTAAACTGGTTTAACTGACAGGGGAAGCCAAAACAGAAACTAGAATAAGAAAGTATAGTATCATTGCAGAGGAATGTAAAAAGGCACCATCTGAAACATGTTAATCTGACATTTCCTGGCACGTCGACTGCACATGCCAGCAGTCAATGGTTTTGTAGGGTAGGAAATCAAGTATCAGTATCTTGTCTTTCTCAAGAGATGGCAAAACACAGGATGTTTCCAAGAACAATCAGAGACAAGACAGTCGCTATATAGTATTATAGTATGCAAACCTCTATATGTTTTGCTGCTTAAACTTATCTCTGCAGTGATATTTTCACCTTTTTATGTTACCTTTACAAATCAATGTAATTAATGTAAATCTATTCATATAAAACTAACGTAAAACATTTAGCTGAAATAGCTGAAGATTTTCAGCGATAAGAGTCCAAGAATAAAATTGATCTGACCTAACCTTTTATTAAAAAAAGACCACAATATCAAGAAATGTTTTTAATTTAAACTGTCTTTAACCATTGCATCTTTAGGTTCTGAGAAAATCAGATGAAACTGAAACAAATTAAACAAATTACGTAATAAGTACAAACTGCATGACTTTAAATTCCCTGGTTGTAATAAATGATGAAAAATTTAAACGTATCTAATTTTTTTTTGTATTATTAGAATCATATGATTAGAAAAGTCCAATAACATTTCTTTTAAATTTATATTAAAGGCCACACTGATTAATTTGCAACATGACAATACACACTCATGCAGAAAATCCACTGGGTAACCATGATTCAATCAGTTAAAAAAAAGAAAAAACAAATTTGCATCTACTACAACTTCAATCAATTAAAACATGGTAAAGGTTAATTCTACACTAGAGAATAAGAGGAAATTGTGCCAGCATGCTACCCATGTAAAAATTGTAGCATCTGTATAATTTTTGTGCTTCAACATGAAAATAAGCAACGCTTAAGCTGAAAAAAGTTTCAGTTTGTATAAATGAAAATGATTTTCTTTCTAAATCTATCAAGACTCTAAGAGAAAGGTTACAATATTCTTATGTAAATGTTATGCCACTTTATTTTCTCATGTCACTGTCATGCTATGTGACTGAAGAAGTGAAAGGTGTGAGAGGTTTATAAGTTACCACATTGTGCATGTGAAACAATATGAATAGGAAGCTAGTTTGAGCAGTATTTCACCATATGCAATTTGTGAATGTTCAGTAAATAGTTGTGTTTGTCTTTCAGAATTGTGGTACAAATACAACATACTGGTGTTGAGAGACAATGCGTTTAATTAAACTTCACAACAAATTTGCAGACATTGATGCGGAATTATATTCTTGTTAACAAGCTATCTAAACTGCTTTAAATACTATATTCTTTGTCAAATAAAAGGAGTTGATCACTGTGCCTTTTTATTCTGTGACATTACAGAATTAAACTATACTGTTAAATCCCCAAGAAATGGCACCATTAATGCAGACGTAGGGTATCACTGGGAACTCTTAATGACCCAATAGCCTTGACTGTTTCTACAGTTTCAAAAAAAGTTTTCTTCAGTCATTTTTAAAACATAACTGCCCAAAGACACATGAACTTTGGTCCTTGAAATTCGGCCAATAATTCAAACAAATGGTAGGATTCTGATACTCGTATGTGTTACCTTCATAGCAATATTAAACCATATACTCTACTTAATTCCTGCAAGCAGCATTTTATTTGACTAAAATAAGTTTGCTACTCCATTGCACAATAGCAGATCTTGATGTTTAGATGCCTGTTCTCATGTAACAATGCAAGATTACGCTTGTTAAGCACTGATGGCACTCCCTTGTTAGGAAGCAAAAAAAAAAAATTACATATAGTTGCCTAGAAGTGGAGACTAAACGATAATATGTTGACTTCATTCATCAAAAGAAGGACAACCTAACTTAAAATCATAAGACTTCTCCTCAGGCTTGCAATATGATCATAACTGCAGCTTTAAAGAGACATGGGGCCTCATTTATAACATCGTGAGTAGAATATGCACAAAAAAATCCAGATGCATACGCCAAGTTGCACACACTTGCCCTTTATAAATCCCAATGAATGTGAAATTTTATGCATGTGCATGTGCCTACAGGCCTACCCCAACATATTTGAATATGAAAATCAATATAAATAGCCTTCTCTGTTCAGTGATTTGTTAAAGGACAACGGCAAAAGCACGTGGGAAAAAAAAAAAAGATTTCAGCAAATGCAAAGTCGAGGCAAGGAAAAACGTACTATTTGTTGGCTTAAACAATGGTATAAGCAACAAAAGGAAATTGCAGTGATACAGCATGGCAGAAACACTCGAAAGTTTAAGTTTAGAAGGTTGCACAGCGCCCGAAGTAAGAAAAAGAAGTGGTCAGATATCAAAGTCAACGTGAAAAGGCGAGTCGCAGCCTACCGTCTGTTTATTCTGTTTCAGACAATATTACAAAAGCTGCACCACCCTGTGCCGAGCAACTCTAAGCGGTGAAGATGCTGCTGTGCCTAGCACATCTTCGGGTGCTGGCTGCACACACATTTCTGCCTTGGAAGCTGCTGGGCAACCATCTGGCTGTGCGCGGATGGATGCTGTTCTGGAGTCACAAAACACAATAGTGGATGCTGTAAGAAATGTAGCCAATGAACTAAGGAATATAAGGGCTATATTATGTGCTATTGACCACAAATTAAATGAATTAGTGAAAAAAATAAATGATGCATTCGATTACCTGTTGTTACATTCTGTAAATTTCATTCAATCAAAGTTGTAATGCAGTCCGATTTGGCTGATCATTTGGTGTGTCAGGCTTAGGTTCATCATACCACATCACATCAGGCACGGGCAAGCTACAATTGTGTGCCACATTATGCAGCATGCTACATCCTTGCACAATGTGACACACTGTCTGTGGACTATGGAGCAGCACATTAATAGACTGGAAATACTTTCTATTTAAATAAGCAAATTCATTATAGTGTAGTTCGGCGCAAGCACCACAACTAACAGATTCTCTGCTCTTTACATGGCTCTTTCAGGTGACTTGCTATCCTTAAAAGAACTGTTTGCCTTTTGCCACACTAGTTGGAAAAGTATCTGCAACTGTGCAGAGTTGCCATTTTTATTGGCTCTCCGGCTACAGATGATGTAATGCCTACTCATTTTTTTGGCGATTCATCCCTGGCTGATGTAACTTGTTCAGAACCGTTGCAATAGCAATGTGCGTGCAGTTGACCACTCTAATTACATTTGGAAAAATGGACGTTGCTGCGAATTGCGCTTTAAAGTTTGCCTGTTCAACCACAGTGCATGGAAATCTTATCTATCTGGATGACAAGTGGATAATACCATCCTATACAGCTGGTATGGCGCAACTCAGTGATGCTTGTGAAATACCCGATCAGTCAGCAAGTTCACACTGATCCTGTGGCTAAAAACCCGAGTGTGGACAGAACTTGCACAGGAGCAAGTAAAGCACAATTCCTCAAAGTCTGCCTTTGCAAAGCTGGCGCTAGTTCAGCACAACGCTCCAAGAGTATAGCTTTTGGAAATCGAAATTGAATTAGAAGTCAGTTATCATCATCTATAAATAACACGCTCTCTTCTAATTCTTCCTTTTGCAATGTCTTCTAACAATGTTAAAGCAGCTATAGCAACTGGAATAGTTTGGCCATTCCGTGCACCATTATATTATTACAGAATAATTGCAAATAAGTGAATTAAATTGGTAAACAATATGCAATTAATTTTTGGTGTATATGATAAATCTCGCATCATTTCTCGCATGATGTGAATCTAAAAAAGAAAGGTACACCACACAGAAACAGTAGCAGTGCTCTGACACTGGGTGCTGCCTGTTTGCAAAACCGAGAAAAACTTTTGAGACTGCTGTGAAAATGTGCAAGGCTTAAACCGAGTTTAGTTTTTATTCATCTTGAAGTGGAAACAGCCGTATGCAACATTTTTGTACATACACACCATTTATACATGAGGCCCATAGTCTGTTCCAGATTATGCACTTGCACTGAGCTGTGCATCTAACAACAGATAAAGACAAATGAGGAGAGAGAGAGACAGAAGGCGTATGTGTTACCTATCACATATTGACAAGAACATCGTAAGCTATGAGACATCAAGCGCACAGACGTATGAAAACAATAATATGCAAGTATGTAATCAACATTATAGAAAGACAACAAGAATCCTCTGTTCTCCTCTGCCATCTGTCTGTTTATCTAAGAGTGATCCAGCAAAAGACAGACTGAGGTGTCTGAAATGTGCTGCAGGCATGCAGCAGAGAACCCACCACTGCAGCTACAGTTTTTGGGTTTATTAAAAACACAAGGATTATTAAACTACAGAATTTCTAAATGCATTTTCAAGGTTAGCTATGTGTACAGTAATTCAAAGTTTATAATTGTGGATGCACCAATACAGTTTTGAGATACTGGATCTGAATACGTGACTAGAAAAAAGAAAAAAAAAAAAAAAAAATCAGCAGATACATGTAGCATTCTAAAGAGCAATACTTGTATGGCAAGCTTACTAAAGCTACCAAAAAACTGAAACCAGCAAACACAACTGCGGCCAATCAATTTTCCACCTGCAAACGTTCCACCAGGTAAAATAAGCTGCATTAAAGTTTGTTTATAACAATTTCTATATTGATTCAAAACAAAAGCTTAAGTAAAAAAAATGTAAACACATTAGAAATACACTTTATGGCTTCCTTATATTAATTAGTCTTCATTTAAACAAAACATTTAGCAAGAGACCTATGATGCAATACAGGGTACCTAGAAATGGAAAGAAAAGTAGAGGTCAGTCTATCTTTGCATATTACAATGGTACCATGAACAACCCCAAAAGTTTATTTTCTCAAGGGGTAAAATTGGATGAAATAATTTTATTTTCCTTGTCTTGGTTTCAGAATTTCCCTTAATTGTGACTTTAATTACATTTTAGTGAAATTGACGGCACTTTAAATGTTCCTGTACATTTAAAAATATTTTAAAAATATGTACTTAAATGTAGTATTGTAATTTTACACTTCTGTCACGGTTTTATACTTGTAAATCTAACTAAGGAACTGTGGAAGAAAAACATTTCAACAATTTAAAAAGTTTGAAAGACTTAATTTAAAAAGAAAAAGCTGCTTTTATTAACTGCAATATTTAAGATAAAAACATAAAAGATTAAATTACATGCTTCCAGTCAACATGCAGACTCAATCAGTCCAACCAAACAAACTGAACTATTGTCAGACATACCACATTTGTAAAAATGAAGTGACATTTTCCAAAATTCAAAACCAACATGTGTTACTTTTTCGATAGATGTGCCACAGTGTTAGGTGCCCCACTATTTCCACTACTAAAATCACCACTAAAATCAATCTAAATTTATGTATGTTATTTTTACTTTGTTTCTGAGGCATTATGCATTATGGAAGTCATTCACCAGTATTTAATGATGAATGACTACTGAAAAAAGTTGCAGCAGGATTCCTGACGTGTACAGGGCAATACTGTCCGCTTAGATTCAGACAAATTCTGCAAAACCGATAGGATAATGCTTCACAGTACAGATGGACAATGAGCCAAAACATACTGTGACAGCAAATCAAGTGCTTTTCAAGGAAAAAAAGTGGAATATTCAATGAACTAGTCAATCAATTAACCTCAACCCAACTGGAAATACATTTCACTTGATGAATACAAAACTTAATGCAGAAAGTCCAACAAACAAGCAGCAACTGAGGACAGCTACAGCAAAGGCTAAGCAAAGCAACACTAGAGTGGAAAGCCAGCACTTGGATAAGGCCGTGGGTCCCACCCAGACTATAGACAATCATTGACTGCAAAGGATTTTCCACCAAGTATTGAAACTATTCATTATATTAATGATTATGTTAGTTTGTCCAAATACTTTTGAGCCCCTGAAAAAGGGGGGACCATGTATAAAAATGGTGCTCTTTTCTAAATGGCTCAAACAATGTTTTACTTAGACACCTTTAATTAAAACTACAAGTCTACACTTCAGTCACATTTTGATTACTTCATTTCAAATTAATTGTGGAGGCACACAGAGCCAAAATTATGAAAATTGTATCACTGTCCAAATACTTATAGACCTAACTGTATGGGGTCTAGCTGGGTTATGGTGAGGCTCTGCTGGTCCTGGCCAGCATTATGGGTTTTTGGAAGCCTCAAACACCCTTTTCCATGATTAGATTTCCAGGGGCCTCATGTATAAATAGTGCGTACGCACAGAAATGTTGCGCAAGAACGTTTCCACGTTCAAATCGCGATGTATAAAACCTAAACTTGCCATAAAGCCACGCAAATTTCCACGGTACCTCATACCCTGTCATACGCAAGTTCTCCACTCAGTTTTGCAGACTGGCGGCACCCAGCGTCAAAGCAGTGCTACTGTTCCTGTGTGGTTTATCTTTTTTTCAGATCCACATCTCTGACGCAGCTTTATAAATACACTGAAATTAACTGCATATTGTTTATTAGTTTAAGGCATCTGATTGAAATTAACCTGTAACAATATAATGGTCCACGGAATGGTCAAACTATTCCAAATACCAATTTGAACTGCTTCTCATACGGCAAACGCTTCAAAACCTTTCCTGTACAGACCTCGCGGTTCAGAAAGAGTTTCATCCCAAGAGCTCTAAATGCAATCAATCTGTCTATCAACTGCCCCTTGTAGAACTGTTTGTACTTATTAGTACAATCACCTCACTGCAAACGTGCACTACAGTACAATATTGCACAACCAAAGCCACTTATAAAGCGCGTATTTACATATGATGACTATATCATTTTAAAGATGAAATGCAGCAAAATATGTTTATTATACAGATAAAACTTTAACTTCATTTAAATAATCTATATTGTTAATAATTAAAGGACTAGGTGTCACTACTCTAGCAAGGAGTACCTCGCACTGTATGCTTCAATGGGACTGGCGTGAAGGATAGAATAATTAAACATGTACTACGAAGATATTTCAGTGTTCCTTAAAAGTTTTAAAGAATCGGCGTTAAAAGCTTACAGATGGCTTAATGTCTATTACAGAGCTGATTGTGTGGCGATTGGGTATTTGGAGAAAGAAAGGTAAGGACAGGAATTGGGGGTTAGTACGTTTGAAAGAGACAGTACTGCTGCAATAAATTCATCGAAGGTCGCGCACAATCACTGTGCCACCGTGTTCCCATGTTTAATAACATGCTTTAACTCCTATCATCATCAAAATGATATCAAGTATACATCTCAGTATTTTAATTATTCAGAGAGCTGTAATATTACGAACGTAACGGACTCTGTGTCCTGTTGGAGGAAGACAAAACCCGGAAGGACGTAGTGATTCACACACATACAGCACATAGAAGATCAAATACAAAACAAAGCATTTAACGTGCTAATTTAGTTATGATGGGATTTGAGAAACTAGTAAATTAAACGATTTTAAGATGAAGTTTATGATGTTCTACTTTAATGACAAAATAAACTACGTGATTAAAGTGGAAATTTCGAGATTAAAGTTGACATTTGTGCTTTTTTCCCCACTGTGTGCCTATTTTTTTTTCTCTGTACCCTAATGAGCTTTTATATGAAACTCAGACGGTGGGCTATGACTCGCCTTTTCACACTGACTTTGATATGTGACAACTTCTTTTTTTATTTCGGGCACTGTGCGACTTTGTGAACTTGAGCTTTCAAGTTTCTCCAACATACTATGTCACTCAATCAGCTACCTTTTCTTGTTTATAGCACTGCTTAAACCAACAAATAGTACGTTTTTCTTTGCCTCCACTTGGTATTCGCTGAAATTCTAGTTTCCCCCGTGCTTTTCCCATTGTCTTTTCACAGAACACTGAGCTTAAGGGCTATTTATATTGATGTGCATATTCAAAGAGGCGTAATTCTGGGAGGAATTGGGGTGGGGCAGCAGGTGCGTGCACGAGTGTTACTTTTCACGCTGACCGGGATTTATGTAGTGGAAGAACGTGGAAGTTGGCGAACACACAGATTTATGCATCTGGTTTTTTCTGTGCATAAGCACATTTCGGCTTTTATGCTTACGTCATGTTATAGTGCGAATTCTACACACACCGTTATGCATGAGGCCCCAGATCATAATATTGGCTAAACGCTCAAATGGTGACAGCATCAAATGTACATGCAATGTTATAAAATATGTTGGCACTGAGTAGCTATAAAGGGAAAATTAAATTCTGATGACATGTGGGCAGACAAAACTTCTGCAGTTGGCTTTGAGGGCATGACTGTGCGCAATAGCTTGCAAGTATGAGAAGGAACAACCTGGATGGGGTCTTCATACACTGCAGGATCATTTGTATAAGGCGAATGTTTTAACTTGTAGGGGACATAAGTATGGAATAATTACATGCCACTTATAATTTAAAATCAATTATTCATCACAAACATGTGGGTGCAGATGAAAGGTGGTTGAGAATACATTTTTGTTAGGAAGTACTGCTTCACACAGAAAACAAAGCATAAAAAGAAAAAAAAGTTACCAAATCACAATGTGACAATATTAAGGAAATTTCCTTTCAGGACAGAAATAACTTTTGTCCTCAAAGGTTTTCTTAAGTACAGACTCCTTTCCTTACATATACACATACACAAGCAATTTAGGGACACTTAATTGGCATGACTACATGTCTGAAAGCAAAGGAGGAAATGAGAGGTCCCAGGAGAAATAATCACACAAAGACCACAGGAAAAACATGACAATTATACACAAAATACAGGACAGTCTGAAATCAAACCTGGGACTGAAATGCACTGGTACTGTTCAGAATCATATCTGTATGAATGAAAGAAAAATCCCACATTTACACTAATATTCATTACAGTGATTTAAACAAATTCAACTGTCAGTAAGTACGGAAATAAAAATCAGTCAATTAAATGATCTGGGACTATTATAAAATGTTTTAGTAAAGGAATATAAATGGAGATAATATATATCAAAATGACAAGAATGTGCAAATTTAACAGAAGCATTCACTGAACTGTGATTTAAATTCTTAACCTGGAGTTTTAATGCTTCAGTCCAAACCACTGTGCCACCAAGTTGCCCCAATGCAACTCACAAAACTCCTGGCAATTTTGTCTATACATTTTTTAGACATGACTTATTTAAACATTTCTTTCCTCACAATCCACTTGGCTTTAGTTAAACTGTACACATTTCTTAGAAATGCAGTTCTGCACAGCAGAGGAACAGATATTTGATTTGGCATTAAGAAAAGGTTTGTTTGTGACCAATTTGTAATGTATAACAAAAATTCCTGTGCACTGTTAAAAATGTAGCCAGTATAGTGAACATGGATTCTAGCAGTTTCCCTGATAAACTCAAACAAAATGTGCATTACTACAAACAAGGATCAAACTGGGCTAAGGTTCTTCTACTATTTCAAACACATTATTACTATCACTGTATAAAGCATCTAATGTGATGAAAAAAACTGCTCCCCTTACAGTTTCCCCAACAAGCATATTCATAACATTCTCTTTAATGTGAAGAATGTGGTAGGACACCAAGTGAAAAGACAAATTAAATTGTTTATTATACACACACACAAACACTGCACGTATTGTATATACATCATTTACAGTAAGTAGCACACCATAATGCTTTAGAAAATGTACAGATATATAAAAACCAAGCAAAACAAGATTACAAGAAATAACTGTAGTGCCCTGTCAGTTGAGTGTACTGGTGAACTTCAAAAAAGATGGCACAAAAAAAAAAGGAAATATCCTTCTGGAGAGTTGAAATGACTGCATATGATAAAATGCAGCAAAGAAAGCTTGTTTTAATATTGCGGAAGAGCTTACACAATGATTATCTTTTTATTATTTTATTAAGCTTGTCTTAATATGAAGGATGAAGAGGTATTGTATCTATACAAAGAAAGTCAGCTTTGAAAAAACTTGTCAAGGACTGTTGCAATGATGGATGGCTGTCACATAGCATTTTACTAGCTAAAATAAATAAGTAAAGGTCAAATTGAATTGATAGAGCCCACAGAATGAAGATATCTGCATTTCCAGGGCTGCACTGTAACAATCCAAGAGTTTTACCAAGGATATTAACATGGATTATGACAAAAGTGCTGAGAGGAAACCATGAGTGGCTTGTGGATTTATAGTCAAGTCAGTAAGTATTTGGATAGTGACAATTTTCAAAATTTTGGCTCTGTACAGCACCACAATGGACTTGAAACAAAGCAATCAAGATGTGATTGAAGAATAGACTTTCAGCTTTAATTCAAGGGGTTTAACAAAAATATTGTATGAGACGTTTAGAAAAGACAGACATTTTTATACATAGTCCCCCTGTTTTCAGGGTCTCAAAAGTATTTGGAGAAACTAACATGACGGTGAATATAGTGATTATTTTCATTATTTGATTGAAAATCCTTTAGAGTCAATGACTGCCTGAAGTCTGGAACCCATGGCCATCTCCAATTGCTGGACTTCCACTCTACTGATGCTTTTCCAGGCCTTTATTGCAGCGGCCTTAATTTGCTGCTTGTTCGCTGGACTTTCTACCTTCAGTTTTGTGTTTAGCAAGTGAAATGTATTCACAATTGGGTTAAGGTCAGTGGACTGACTTTGCCTATGAAGAATATTCTACTACTTTGCATTGAACAGCAGTATGTTTAGCTCATTGTCCATCTGTACTGTGAAGTCCTATCAGTTTTGCAGTATTTGGCTGAATCTGAGCAGATACAGTATAGCCCTGGACACTTCTGAATTCATCCTGCTACTTCTACCAGTAGTCATATCTCTATATATTTATATAAATTCCAACATCTGTCTGTATGTCAATCTGCTTTTCATGAAAGGATTACTTAATGGATTTAGATCAGGTTTTTTTCTATAATTTGCTTTAGCATTTTTGTTGATTTTGCAACTTCTCACATCGCGCTAAGTATTCTAGCTCAGTTGCGGCTCCGATGTATTTGCACAAATTCGAGAGACAGGCTGCGGTCCAAGGGGAGGGGGAGGCGGGATCTCAGGAGTGGGGAGCCAGACAGGGCCATTCTCACTCAGGCACCAGCTTCTGTTTGAGTAGCTCTCGCGCCATGTGTTGGAGTGTACCTCACAGCTACATTCTCGCCCCTGATAGCAAAACCAAAAATATTGTATATCAAGAGGCCATTGGATACAAAAGCTATCAATTCTTCTCAATACAAATTATTACTTTTTTATTTAATTGATTCTTAAAGTTTGTCCTGTTTCACTACTACAGGGTGGAGCCGTGGGGGACAGCTAGTCATCAATAAAAACTAGTGACTGACTTCCATTCACAGCCACACGTGATTATGCCATAAAACTGCCTCCACCATGTTTCACAGATGTATGGCATTCATTGGATTACAAGACATTTCTTCTCCTTACCATACTCTTCTCTTTCCAACATTCTGGTATATACTGATCTTGGTTTCCTTTGTCCAAAGTAAATTGCTCCTGAACTGGACAGTATTTTAAAAAGTGTTTTCTGGCAGTCTAATCTGTCCTTCCTATGCTTGAGATTTACCAGTAATTTGCACCTTGTGGTAAACCCTGTCTTTATTTTCATGAAGTGTTCTCTTGATTGTAGACTTTGGCAATGATAGGTCTAACTCCCGGAGAGTGTTCTTATTTTGGCTAAATGTTACAAAGGGCTTCTTCACCAGTACATTACTTCTTTTTAAGAATATATTATCCAAATGCAAATCCCACACTTGGAATCAATTCCAGATCTTTTACCTGCTTAATAGTTAATGAAATAATGAGGAAACTGTTCACACCTTGCTATGGAATAGCTTGTCAGACAAATGTCCAAATACTTTTGAGTCCCTGGAAATGAAGGGGGGCTATCCAGAAAAATGTCTGTCATTTCTAAACACCACATATGATATTTTTTGTAAACCCATTAAATTAAAGCTGGGTGTCTACACTTCAATCACATGTTGATTGCTTTATTTCAAATCCATTGTGGTGGCATACAGAGCTAAAATTATGAAAATTGTGTCACTGTCCAAATAACTTACAGACCTGACTATGTGCAGCATATGAGATCCAACAATTTATTGTTAATATGCATTTATCCTTATGAATACTAACTGAGATATAACTCTGGCCAAGTAATTGAAATGAGGTAAGCTGTGAGGATATTTCCTTTTTTTTTTTTTTAATTATCCATCATTGTTATGAGTAATAATCAGTACATGTAGAGATTATATATTAGCAAATAACTGAATATGCATAAAACAAAATGTGTATATTGTGTAGGTAACTGTGAGTGTTCACAAAACATTTCTTTGCATTTATTATAACAATAGATATAACTATAATTGATTTATTGAACTTGGTAGTTGTGTTTAATTAAATTTGAGCATGTTAGACATGCCCATTTAATAGTGGAAGGGCTACATAAAAATAATTAACATAACTCAAATATAAATACAGAATTATATTACATAACAGCTTCAGATCAAAATATTCAAGCAGTTATCTGAATATATTGCAAACAGTTGACTCTCAACAATAAAAATTGAAGTCTCAAAATCTGTGCTTAATGCCTAATCAAGGATAATTGCAAACAAAATTAATAACTTCAACCAACATTTCAACTTTGAAGGTCAGATAATTTCAAATAATGAAAAATAAAATGCAGAACAACCTTGGGATAGCTACCTCACTATCTTTCAAAACTCTGTGTTTCTACTGTATAACTGTAAATTGTGGCTTCAAAAGAACTCAAAGTAACTGTTCTACTAAAACAGAGGAACTAACTATTGCTGCAGTTAATCACTATATACAAAGTATACAGACCCCTTCCTTTTCTGTACACTTTACAGTGTTTGTAGATATAATTTTACATTGATAAATTTACTAGGCAGGCATGTGATGAAGTGGTTAAGGCTTTGGACTTCAAATCCTGAGGTTGTGAGTTCAAATCCACTACAGACATTAATTTGCCTGTGCACCAATTATATCATGAATGTTGTAAGTCAGTGTTTCTCAACCTTTAAGTATTTCATAACAGTTTTAATTGCGCCCCCCAAACATTTTTTTGAAAGGAGCCCACTAATACCAATTTGTTCTTTTTTAATTAATGATATATCATAGATGCATATTTTATTATACCTACTTAACTTTTATCAACATTTATCTAACTATATTTATTTTTCTAGTATCAGAATGTAGTTTAAGTTAATTTGCTTTGGTTTCAATAGATGCATTTTTCATATTTTCAATTCTTGTTTTCTTTTTTTTTCATCTTCACGCCCCCCTTTTTGTTACTTCACGCCCCCTAGGAGGGCCAGCCACACAGATTGAGAACCACTGTTGTAAGTCATCATGGATAAAGACGTTAGCCAAATAAATGTAAATGGAGTTTTTCCCCCATCAATCTACAATCAATAACCCATAAAGACAAAGTCAAAATATGTTTTCAGAAAGGTTTTCAAAGTAATTAAAAATAAAAAAACAAAAATATCTCATGGATATAAGTTTTTAGACCCTTAGTTCAGTGCTTTGTATAAGCCCCTCTGGCAGCAATAACAGCTCCGAGTCTTTTTGGGTAAGTCTCTTCAAGCTGTTAAGTCAAGTTGGGGAGCATGCACTGGTACCGTATGTTGCCACACCCAGTAGACAACAAAACAGCTCAGGATCCCGGATGGCAACCCCCCAGGCAGACAATCACAGCTTCTTCAAGCTTTGCACACATGAATTAGGACAATTAATCCCATTCTTCTTTATAGATCTTCTCAGGCTCCATTAGAACAGATGAAATGTGTGTGCAAACTGCCATCTTCAAGTTTCTCCACAGATGTTCTATAGGGCTTAAGTTTGGACTTTGATTGGACCACTCAACAATAGTCAAATATTTGCCCAAACCCCCAACAGTTCAATATTTGCCACGTCAGACTAGGATTACATAATATACCGGTACCAAAAAAAAAGGATTTTCAGCACTGAAAGTAAAGGTAAGCTTTCCACTTAAACCACCCGGTCACACCTTTAGTAGAGGAGATGGTGAAAACGTGCTTAGACATGCTGGATGAGTTTGAGTTACCCGAAACCACATGCTTCGACGTAATCATGACTTCATGAATGCATCAGCACTTACTGTATAATTGCTTCGTTGCACACTTTATACTATCATGAGAGAAGCAGTGCACAGTGTGGCACATAGTTGTGCAGCGCATTAGGGAGGCAAGAGTAAGACGGGGGAAGGGGGTAATGCTTCTGAATGGTTTTCGTACCGGTACTATGATCCAAAATTTAGACTCAATACTGAAGTAACAATGTTGGTACTGATCCAACACTAAATCAGATGAGAGAATCTTTTAAATACCATTAGGTAAACTCTTCATTTTCATTTCACAATTGTGAAGGCCTCTATGATTCAAACACCCAAAGCTTTAGAAATGGTTTTATACCCTTGCCTTAAATCTGTGCATCACCATAATTTGATCGGTCTACAAAGAGTTTCTTGGACCTAATGGCTTGATTTTTGTCCTTATAAGCAGTTCAAATTGTGGGATTCTTACATACACAGGTTTGTGCCTTTCTAAACTATGTCCAAACAATTATATTTGTTACATGTGGACTCTAATTAAGTTATACAGTAAATAGGAGTCAATTTTAACTTGTGCATCCCAGGACACTAGGCAGAGAGTTGTAGCAAAAAAAAATAAAAAATCTTTGTACTCATTTTTTTTTTTTTTGCACTTGGACAACCATGTACTACCATGCTAGGATTAAAAGGATTTTCCCCCAATGTTGAAAGAAACCGATGGCATCCTTTTCACACATCTGAGTATTTAGTTAAAACTGGAATTTTTTGTTTTTAATTTATTTTAAAAAAAAAAAAAAAAAACGCACACTGGCCTATTTACATATTATTTTCAGGGCATTATCATATCACCTAGTTGCACTGTAACATTGTAATTCATGCTGAAATATCTCACCTCCAGAAACAAGACTTGACTGCCAGAGTAGACACTACTTATGTGGGGGTCTACACATGCTTTTTAAGTCCATGTTAGTTTTATTTGCTTGTAGGTACAGTCATCCCTCACCTATCGCGGGGGTTACATTCCAGAACCCCACCACGAAAGGTGAAATCCGCGAAGTAAAAACCATATGTTTATATGGTTATTTTTATATATTTTAAACTCTCCCACACTCTTATAAACATTTCCCACACAGTTATACAGCTTAAACCCTTTGTATTCTCTTAGATACAATATTAGGTTAAGATCCGTTGAAATTATGTATGTAAACACACTGTTTATATACAGTAAAACCTAAATATTATAGATAAGTTATCAAGCGTCTCTGATATCACATATGTTACATTTTGTGTTACAGCCATTATGAGACAGGCCACCAGCAATAAATACGTACAATGCAAGAAAAATTGTATACAGTAATCCCTCGCTATATCGCGCTTCGACTTTCGCGGATTCACTCTATCGCGGATTTTAAATGTAAGCATATCTAAAT
>JANRMT010062834.1:10596514-10617566 GCA_026402145.1 Polypterus bichir lapradei
TATATCACGGATTTTTCGCTGGTTCGCGGATTTCTGCGGACAATGGGTCTTTTAATTTATGGTACATGCTTCTTCTGTTTGTTTGCCCAGTTGATTTCATACAAGGGACGCTATTGGCGGATGGCTTAGAAGCTACCCAATCAGAGCATGTATTACATATTAACTAAAACTCCTCAATGATATAAGATATGCATCCCGCGCGGTGCTTGATTGTTTGCTTGTCTCTGCCTCTATCTCACCCTCTCTGATATTCTCTGCGCCTGACTGAGGAGATGTGAGCAGAGGGGCTGTTTGCACAGAGGCTGTTTGCTTAGAAGATACTGACGCTCCTCTAAAAAATGCCGCTTTATTGCAGTGCTTCGGAATGCTTAAAAGCACACGTATTGATTTTTTGACTGTTTGCTTTTCTTTGCGAGCGCTCTCTCTCTCTCACTCTGAAATTCTCTGCTCCTGATGCGGGCACTCCTTTGAAGAGAAGATATATTTGCATTCTTTTAATTGTGAGAAAGAACTGTCATCTCTGTCTTGTCATGGAGCACAGTTTAAACTTTTGACTAAAGGGTGTTATTTCATGTCTAGAGGGCTCTAATAATGTTAACAGTGTGGGAGAGTTTATAAGGACTTAAAATATATAAAAATAACCATACAAACATATGGTTTCTACATCGCAGATTTTCACCTATTGCGGGGGGGTCTGGAACGCAACCCCCGTGATCGAGGAGGGATTACTGTACAGTGACACTAAACGTACATACATGTACCAAGTACAAGTATTATGGTTACTCACCAACAATGACAAGACGACTTGTCCAATAACGACGAGTTTAATTTTACTGCACAACAAAGGAGAGTGTTACAGCTCTTCTAAAGGAGCCACTTCAGGCGACTGTGTAGCACCATCGTTGTTCTTCTTCCGGCAGTTTTCAATCCAAATCCCTAAAGCAGATTCCATCTGGACTACCACCTTATTACGTCCACTTACAACTAGTTTTGTGCCCTGGTTAAAGGACACTGCGGCCATAGATCTTATATTCTTTTCCTCCTTTTTAAATAAAAAGAATCGTGGACTCATTGATGTCGTAATGGCGTCCTACAGCGGTGTAGCTTTTCCCTTCCTTCAACATTTCCAAAACCTATTACCTTTTCAGCAATCGTTAGCATCTTCCGTTGGCGCTTGGGCATGGCCCCTTAAGCAGTAGCAGGAGCAGATGGTTTTGGAGCCATAACGAAGGGCTTGACTATGCACAAAGATAAAACACAAAAGAGCACAAAAGTTAACTCTTTACACAGCGAAACACGTTGATGCTGAATGAGCGAGACGAGACTTCCTGGTTAATGCAGCGGAATCGAATTCGGCACTCCGTCGCTTAGCCAATCAGCATACAGGAACTTAATTGCATGCTCTGATTGGGTAGCTTGTCATCCATCCGCCAATAGCATCCCTTGTATGAAATCAACTGGGCAAACCAAATGAGGATGCATGTACCAGAAGTAAAAAGACCAATTGTCCAAGCAGAAACCCATGAAGCAGCGAAAAATCTGCGTTATGTATTTAGATATGCTTACATTTAAAATCCGCGATAGAGTGAAGCCGCGAAAGTCGAAGCGCAATATAGCAAGGGATTACTATACAGTGAACCCTCGTTTATCACGGTTAATCCGTTCCAGACTCTACCGTGATAAATGAATTTTCGCGAAGTAGGATTCTTTATTTATAAATATAATATTTTTGCAGTTAGAGTATCGAAAACCTGTTTACGACCTTCTAAATACGTTTTTTAACATTATTAGAGCCCTCTAGACATGAAATAACACACTTTAGTCACCATTACACTCATATTACCCAATATATTAGACAAAATAAGAGAAAATAAGACATATTAGACGTTACAAATATATTATTACTAGGCTCACCCGCCTTTTAAGGCGACCGACTTTTATCCTCAATTTGTGTGCGCTCCATGTGTACATCAGGCATGTAAGTGTAGGGAATGAGAACATTAAAGTGCCCATTCATAACAAACAAAAAGTTTTTTTATCCCCTCGAGTGCCTGTCCAAAGTCATACAATGTCAGCCCGAATCTGTACCGCTAAAGACGGAGTTTCATGCACTAAATAAGCTATAGATGAGAATAAGCAAGCACCATCTCCCCTGATATTTACTATGCGGTGAGGTATTTGTACTCCATCAACATTAATTATTTCCAGAGACATAATTTTGTCTATTTTTCCAGCACATCACGCACAAAAGCAAGGGGACGATGGGAGCAGCAGAACTCTGCTCACATCGCGTCGCTTCGTACCGCAAGCCGCAAGTAGTAAGTCTGTGATAAGCGGAATACTGCTATGCTTTGCAATCCCGACTGCTTTTATATAGTAGATTATTGTACTGTACATTTAATTACACACACACAGTTCTTACACACAACCACTAACCTATTAGGGCACAACCTCAGTAGGAGAGTCTTCAGGTGGTGTAGTATATTCAGCAGTTGCATCGTTGTCTTCTTCCGCTGAAGGAGTACTAAGAGTAGGCAGTGGGTATCTGGGTGCGCGGCTGAAGAACATCTTGATAGGCAGTTGCTGGCGCTGTCTTATCATATGCGTGAGGAGGCTTTTGTAGGGTATTGCCATCTCTGATCATATCCAAGAGTTTCACCTTCTCCTGGATAGCAAGCATCTTCCTCCGGCACTTAGTTTTATTGTCAGAAGGCTTAGAAAAAGCAGCACGTTTATGAGCCATCATGGGGCTTAGATAAAAGTTCTCAGAAAGCGCATGTGTAGTGACGTAAGCGTGTATGAGAAAAAAATCGCGATAGAGTAAAGCCGCGAAAGTCGAAGCGTGATATAGCGAGGGATCACTGTACTTCAATTTTCCCCAATATGCCAAAGATGTGCATGTCAGTTTACATGACAAGTGTAACAAAATTCCCTCTGGGGTAATGAAGCTGAGACCCAGGTCAACAACAGCTGCCACCAGTACTGACAGCCAACAGGGTGCTAGTGGAAATTGGGCTAATGTTGGCTGAAGGAGAAGAAGAGTGGGGAGGCATGTCCAGAGGCAGTAGGAGGGAAGGAAGGTTAGGAGAGTAGGAGAGTAGAAGGGAGGGTAGGAACTTTGAATGTTGGCAGTGTAACTGCTAAAGGGGGAGAGTTAGCCAATACAATGGAGAGAAGGAAGGTTGATACATGTAATAGACCAGAGGCGGGTTCAAATTGTTCTACCATGGTGTAGATGGGAGGAGAAATGGAGCAGTGTTATACTGAAGAAACTGTATGTCAAGAGTGTTTTTGAGGTGAAAAGAGTGAAACTGGAAATTGAAGGTGTGATAATGAATGTTATTAGTGCTTATGCCCCGCAAGTTGGGTGTGCAATGGACGAGAAAGACGATTTCTGGAGTAAGTTGGAAGAAGTGATGGAGAGAGTGTACCCAAGGGAGACAGAGTGATGATTGAAGCAGATTTCAATAGACATGTTGGTGAAGGAAACAGAGGGGATGAGGAGGTGATGGGTATGTATGGTGTCAAGAAGAGGAATGAAGAAAGTCAGAAGGTAGTGGATTTTGCAAAAAGGATGGACATTGCCAAGGTGAAAGCACATTTCAAGAAATGGGAGGAACACAGGGTGACATACAAGAGCGGAGGAAGATGCACATGGGTAGATGATATCCTATGCAGTAGGGAGTCTGAAGGAGACTGGAGATCACAAAGTGGTGGCAGGGGAAAGTGTTGTTAAGCAGCATAGGATGGTGCTACATAGGATGACATTGGAGATCAAAAAGAGTAGAGTGAGGGCAGAGGGAAGGATCAAATGGTGAAAGTTGAAAAAGGAAGACTGTAAAGTTGAGTTCAAGGAGGAGGTTAGACAAGGCACTAGGTGGAAGTGAAGAGTTACCAGATAGCTGGGCAACTACAGCAGAACTAGTAAGGGAGCTAGCTAGAAGGGTGCTTGGTTTGACATCTGGACAGAAGAACATAGACAAGAAAGCCTGGTGGTGGAATGGGGAAGTACAGGAGGGTATACAGGGGAAGAGGTTGGCTAGACAGAGGGACCATTTTGGGATGAGCAGCAGCAGGTTAGGGTGATAAAGGATGATGATGAAAACATATTCACAAGTGAGGAGATTGGGTTGAGCAGATGGAACTTTGACAGGTTGATGAATGAAGAAAATGAGAGCGAAAGAAAGTTTGATGATGTGGAGATAGTGAACCAGGAATTGCAATGGATTAGCAAGAAGGAAGTTAGGATAGCTATGAAGAGGATGAAGAATGGGAAGGCTATTGGTCCAGATGACATACCTGCAGAAGAATAGAGATGTTTAGGAGAGATGGCCGTTGAGTTTTTAACCAGATTGTTTAATGCAATCTTGGAAAGTGAGAGGATACCTGAGGAGTGGAGAAGTGTACTGGTACTGATTGTTAAGAATAAGGGTGATGTGCTGAACTGTAGTAATTACAGAGGGATAAAATTGATCAGCCACAGCATGAAGTTATTGAAAAGAGTAGTGGAAGCTAGGTGAAGAAGGAAAGTGATGATTACTAAGCAGCTGTATGGTTTTATCCTGGTAAAGAGCACTACAAATGCAATGTTTGCTCTGAAGGTGTTGATGGAGAAGCATAGAGAAGGCAAGAAAGAGTTGCACTGAGTCTTTGTGGACCTAAAGAAGGCATATGACAGGGTGCCTTCAGAGAAGTTGTGGTACCGTGTAAGGTAGTTGGCAGTGGGAGAGAACTATGTAAGTGTGGTACAGGATATCAACAAGGAATGTATGACAGTAACACTAGAATTACCAGAGTCTACAAAAAAACTCGTAGATCCGGCCCACCTTAAAACCGTTCACACCTCTCCGCCTCTTTTGTCTTCTAAATGTGCCGATTAAGACGAGCAACAAGCAGCCGGCTATTCCATCCCCGTCTGTCGCAGAATGTTCACTAAGTTTTCCCAGCTCATGCCTTGTTTGATTACCTGGGAGTGACTGAACTGATGGAGTTTTACAGTGGAAATAATAGATTGTTATTTAGAACACATGCATTTCATGTGTGTTCCGTTTTTACAGTAATCTGTGTAAACAAATTGTTAAAACAGAAACTTTTTCATATTTTAGTAATAAATGTTACAAAATGTATGCATAAATTATAGAATGTGTGAAGTCTGATTTCCAAAGATCAAAAAAAAACTTTCACAAAAGGTTCAAGAACGATACAACAGCTTCCTTGGCGTAGCGCTAAGAGATTAAGGAACAGGTTGAGAGAGGAGAGGAATGGAAGTTAGTAAGACCAAGATAGCATACATGTGTGAATGAGAGGGAAGTCAGAGGAAGGGTGAAGATTGGATGCAGGCAGTACAAGGTATGAGGTATGTTGGATGAGCTTAAATATTTGAGATCAACAGTACAGAGTAACAGGGAGTATGGAAGAGAGGTAAAGAAGAGAGTGCAGGCAGGGTGGAGTGAGTGTAGAAGAATGGTAGGAGTGATTTGTGACACACGGGTACCAGCAAGAGTGAAAGGGAAGATCTTTAAGTCAGTAGCGAGACCAGCTATGTTACATGGTTTGGAGATGATGGTACTGACAAAGAGACAGGAGACATAGCTGGAGGTGGCAGAGTTAAAGATGTTAAGATTTGCATTGAGTGCAAGGAGGATGAATAGGATTTGAAATTATTACATTAGAGGGTCAGCTCAGGTTGGACAGTTTGGAGAGAAAACCAGAGAGGCAAGATTGCGTTGGTTTGGAAATGTGCAGAAGAGTGATTCTGGGTATATTGGGAGAAGGATGCTAGGGATGGAGCTGCCAGGCAAGAGGAAAAGAGGTTTATGGATATGAGAAGAGAGGGCATGCAGATGGTGGGTGTGACAGAGCAAGATGCAGAGAGACAGGAAGATATGGAAACAGATGATCTGCTATGGTAACCCCTAATGGGTGCACCGAAAAGAAGAGGATGATGAAATCTACCTAAAATAACCTATATTTGCCTTGAACATGCGAGTATGAGCTTGTACACTGAATGTGCTACACTGCTGCTATATACAGTGTTGGATCCTACTTTATGCCCAGTGCTATTATGTCAGGCTTAGGTTCTAAGCATCCTAGTTAAGAAAATGAAATAAATTGTTGCTATAGATCATATAAAGAGATGAGTCTTTCAATAACATATACAGTATGCTTTGATTCTACAAGCATCAACATTATGTGACACTGGAGAGTGAACTAAACATGGTTAATGGCTTTGGGTCAACTAAGGATGAAGAGTATCTGTTGTATACCTTGCTTTTTTCGACAACCCTGACTTCATCTTTGTTAAAGCGTAACAAGTCTGAAAGTATCCCTACACTCCTATAGTAATACTTGTGTCATTTAGAATTCATTTGCATAGTTACTCTTCAGCTTTATTTCTTTAGGATTCCTCTGTGTTTTATTTGGGGCAGATTTAAAGATTACTCTTCTTAAGTCAGGGCAAAGCAACTGAATTCATTGCGTGTTGACTGCAGTTAAATTTTCAGTTTACCAATTAAAACAGTATTCTGTCGAATGCTTAAAATGGCAAATTCAGAATCACGTCAGATATAAACCAATAAAGTGGGATGTTATAAGGGTCAAAAATACATTAGCAATAAATCCTTGAAAATGACTCGCAAAAACTAAGTAAAATGTAAATTTTTTGGATTTGTAACTGACAAAAGCCACCTTCAGAAACTGGCTAATTGTACCTGGGGTGCAGTATCTTCTTTTGATATCTAATTAGCATAGCTGACTTATGGCAAAAAGCTTCTTCAGAAAATTAGTTAGTAGCTTCATGTGTCTTACTCACTTACTGTGACCAGTGAAACTTAATCATTTTTTTTTATCATTTTGAAAATGATTTCGACCCCACACTCCCACTCTGTGCTTCAACCGAGCTTTGAATTTCCAACATGATCCACTCTCACTTTGATTGACAATACATCTATGTACAACAGTGCAAACAAAACTATTTACATTCATAAGGGAGCGTAATGCAGATTCATGCGTGCGCTGCCTATTGTGCATTGTTCTTGTAGCCAGCCTCGCTTTGTCACATTCATAGTAGGTCTTTCAGACAGTTCCAGGTAACATCTAAATGTTAGCTTTCATTAAATTAGTGTGTAAAAATGTAAAAAATTGCTTCTATAAAAGGAGAGAAAAAAATAATCTCTCTTATTTCCTGCTTTCGCTAATTTTCACATACAGTACGATAAAGTATTCTTCTGACGTTTGTATCACTGCTGTGAAGCTCTTCTATAATAATGAGCACGAAAGGCCTTTCATTTTTGCTTTCAATTACAACATACATTTGCAATAATAAACACCAACAAGGTGGACTAATGCACAGACAATTGTTGAGAAGCAAACTATATATACAGTATGTAGGTGACAGAATATAAGAAAGGCAAGGAAAATAAACTTGTAATATACTGCAACTGAAAGTTCAACAACCACAGATTTAATTAGCCAACAAACAAAAAAAACAAAAAAACCTCACTCATCAACGTTTTCTAGGACAGCAATGACTCTAATATCATGCAAGTTTCCAAAAAAAAATGAGCACATCTTATTATAGAAAAGTAAAGTGATTTAAGCATAGATTTTATAAAATTATGTTTCTGTTGCTCAGTTACTTACTGCAAACTAGCTTGCACAATCTGGATGGCTGTGCATGCAGAGAACTCACTGACTGGCACAGGGAAGGAAAAACTTGTTTAGTCTACAGGGACAGTTAAGTTGAAACCGAATCAAATACAAAATTGTAAAACTGACCCCAAATTTTCCCCTCCCCCACCTTAAAATTATCTTTCCAGAGAAACTGTATGCTTTTTCAATCAACACTTTTAACAGGGTTAGCTGGGAACTAAGCCAGGCTATGTCCAGGTTTTCTTTGTTGATTTAAACCATCAGACCAAATGAAAGAAGAGTTAAAGAAAAGAAAAGAAAAAAAGCTATAACTTCAGACTGTCTGTAAACACAGGCCTCACAGACAGCTTAATTATTCACAGTCTTGCACAACAATTAGCTAGATATGAAAAAGTTTACATCAGTTTGTTTTTCATTCAAAGCACATATTTTCCTAATAAGGACACCCATTAAACAAAACGGAGACAAAAAAAAAACACTCAACAAAAAATTATGGCAACTTTATCAACCTTTGATTGGTGTGCCAGATAGAACTTCATGCATTAGGTCACCGTAGGCCTTGTGTAATTACTTTTTTATGAGTCATTATGTTGTAATGTTTGCCTCAATCTAATTGTCTTAAAAAAAATGACACCATGCACACCAGGCTGCTCAAACCTACAATGAAAGCTCTAGCTATAATCAACCAAAAATACAGAAGTTAAAACTTTATTGTTGTAAGACTGTGTTATTTTACACTGGAAAAATAAACAAATCATAAACAGTGTATATTATCAAGCACACTTATGTTTAAACCAAATTAAAACATATATACTACTTTAAGTAAAATGGTGCTTTGGAATTTTAAAGAATAAAAACATTAAGATAATACACATAGCAACACAACGTAATATAGAATAACCTCAGTCTGTTAATAAAGCACAGGGAGATGTGGTTGAGGTTTATTGGTATATGAACTGGTCCCTATATGCCCTGCAAGAGGCATAAGCAAAGCATCTCACAATTATGTCAGCTTATTCAAATTTTACAGAGGCCAATTATACACACATTACATATATAAAAGCCCCCTAGTGTGTGTGTATATATATATATTATAATATATAAATGCTATATAATAAATAGGAGCCTATTGGCTTATCAAACTTATCAATTTAGGTATGTTTACAAGCCTTAAATTTTACTCCGTTGGCCTTGCTCTCTCTCTCTCGGGGTGGGGGTCGACTTGTTCTCAATCCTACTTTTGTAAAAATTGCTTGATTTGTATGGAATGATTGTAATAAAATTAATAAAATTTAAAAAAATAAATAAATTGGAGCCAGGAATATAGTTTAATAAAGTGCATGAATGAATTAAGTTTAAGTAAGATCAATTATAGATTCCTCATTACAACTAAACAAAATGACATAAAACCACCTAAATATGAAAAACAGAATTTTACAGTGCAAAAGGTCATAATACTCTGTAGAGGCTTGCTTTCTCTCACATAAAGGGTTAACCACAAAGGCTAACGTGTCTACACTTAAAAACTAAATCAAATTAAAACACAAATATTAGCTCAAATATCAGCTTTGCATTAAGAAACAGTGCTTTCAATAATGTCCATGATTCTTTTATAACTAAATTCAATAATCACATTAAGTGTAAAAAAAAGCACAAACTTAGGTTTTCCATATACTAAATTTGTTGTGATATTAGATGATACTTAATACGAAACTACAAGACTAAAGTTTGGCTCACTCCAATATTTAGGAGTCAGCAGGCACAAAAGGAACACCCAAGCCAGGGTGTTGCTGCATATTTGCAGTATACGGTGGGGGTCTTGATATTTTAACCACAGGGAAGAAAGTGGATGCTTAGTTCTAACGTTTAGGGAAATACTGGCGTTTTGCTCCAGTACCCTCATATGAAACATCTAGGATGCTTGGTAAAAAGCACCATATGAAACATGGGTTGATTTTGGCATCAAAGTAAAAAGTGCTTCCATCGATTTCTTTGTCATTGGATAAAGGGAATATTTTTGTTTTAACTTGAATACATTCGTACACAGTGTTTTTTATTTTAAGGATATGATGATACCATAAAAATCAGGTTATGTGTAACACAAAAACAGAACAAGGAAACAATGGCTGGACTTGCAATCTGTTGAATTCAGTATAAAAGAAGTGATGTATAATCAAAAGCACTGATTTTATTGACGGATTCCCACAATTGTAAATTCTAATACAATAATTTTAACTTTGAATCCCAAATCAAATCTGCTCATGTTCCTTACCTTTCTCCAACTGTAAGAGGCTAGCAGTGTATACTGCTACAAGAGAAGAGACAATGAATATTTTGAACTTTCAGATGGGGCTCTTGACATACTCGCAGCTCAGGGCTGACCTCCCCTTGTAGTCCATTCAGCGGCGCTTTTGACGAAGTAACAGGGAGAAAGAAAGGAAGAAAAAAAAAAAAAGCAAACACGCTCCTCGTCTTAAGATATTAGCATGATAAAGAAATCAAATTTCGAGAGGAAGGATTCAGCACCTTTCTTGCTTCCTCCTGCCCGCTAAGTGCAAGCCCCAGAAGTTGTCTGAAGTATGCAGTTCAGTCTGCAGTTTGTAACGAGCTCCGCTCACTGCGTGAGGAGACACCAAGTTTCTTCGAAAGGGGGTGGTGGACTTTGCGGCGTGCACGCTTTAAAATGATTTTAATGCTGGGGATTATTTAAAACACTCAAGACAGCAAACTGAAAGTCAATTATGTATGCACAGAAATATTAACGTTTCAGCATGCCAAATACATGTTTTTAAAACGTCACACTTAAAATGACGCGCAGTACAACAATCACCCCTTCCCCCATTATCTTGCTAGCGAGTTAAAAAAAAGATTTAAAGCTACAGGCATCGCTTCAAGCCGATCTGAATAAATAATACAATAATTCAAGTAAAAATCCTCGCCTCATGAAAAACGGGTTAGACTTTTAATGCTGTATCTCTTCTTTTTAAATCATAATAATCATTGAGATCCATTAACGCGAATAGCAGTAACCTGAAATTATTCGTCTTGCCACAAACAACGCGCAAACAAACGGGGATGATAAGAGATCGCCCGCTGGACCCTGATGCTTAAAAGTTTTTCCAAAAGCAAATGTCTAACACTGCCAAATTTTATTACATATTATGTTCTTATGACCGTACTTGATTTAAAATATATACATTTTGTAGAAATAAAAATTAAACAAATCTTACTTAGTTTAGACGCATCAATAATGAGCTCTTAAAAGACGTTTCTCTGTACACTCCACTGAAGTAGGATTTTTGGTTTTGATTTGCGTAAGCGGGATGGGTTATCCAATTATTAACTATTTCAAACCTTCTTAATACAATTACTGCACTGCAAAAGTGATATAGCATATCCAGGGACCGAAACAGGAATGATACCCATTATCTCGGGGCACACACGTCCACCGATCTGGTGTTGAGTCGACGATTTTATTTTTGTGGTATTTGAAGAACATTGGAGTATCCAGGGGGAACCTCGTGAAGATACAGGGAGAATGTGCAAACTTCACACAGACAGGGAACAGGCTGAGTTTTGAAGACAGGGTTCCTGCATCACTATACGAAGCGCCCAACAGTGGAATTGGCATCAACTGCGTTTCAGATTTGTGCCAGTTACTAATCCTGTTTACTTGTGCGCGTCTCTGTAGCCAAGTTAATTTGTCTAGTATCACTCGAAAACGGGCTGAGGGGATATGGAGTTCAAGCATAACACTGGCATTTCTATTTTATGTAGTTGTATAATCTATGTATATATCCAGCCGTATTTTTTTGTGATTATAGCCATCCGTCAATTAATTATCTAACCCACATAATCTATATCATGTTACAGTGTCCAGAGTAGCTATCCTGGCAGCAGTGGGGCACATGTTACTATTACATTAGCTAGGATAATAAACCCTGGATGGGGCTTTCAGCTCATTACAGGGCACACTCAGTGATACAGAACTGTTTAATCTACAGTACATGAATGCCTTTTGGATGTGGCATGAAGACTTGAGTACTCAGAGAAATAACACATGCATGGGCAAACATCATACAAACAAAGATCATGGAGAATGTTGAAGCCAGGGCTCTGGACTTGAGAGGCAGCATTGCAAACATTTGTGCTCCAATGCCATCTTTACTACAGCCATTGGTTTGAATGTATTTAATTACATTCAGAAGCAATCTTGGTGTAATGGGAAGGACAGGATGTGGTGAAAACCCATAGATCCAAACGGCCTAGTGTCAATAAAGCAAAGTACTGGTGGCCATGACATGGAGCAGTGTGTCTTCATGCAGTGTACTGATAGGTGTGATTAAAGAAGGACAATGTATGAATGGTCAGATATCTGAATATAATGAAATTAAAGTAGAATTTCCATGAATGGTTCCATAGAATGTTACAGTGAATTCAGTTTAATGCAGTGGACTGCAGGCACTGGATCTCAATCCAATTCAGCATCTGTTGAATGAAATGTAATTAGATATGAGAAACAGAGATCCATCAAATCTAATTTAAAGCAAAATGAAGTATGTTAGTTGACACTGGCCAGCTTCCCTCAACTACATTATAGACATGAAATGAATCTATGCCCCAGTGATTTCAGGAAGTCCTAGAGCCAAATGAATGGTAGTTTGTTATTAGCTACATTGCTGTGAAAATGTCTTTGACCCTTTCCTAATATTCTGTTTCTGCATATCTTACAGAATGAATGGCTCCAGACTGTTTGACAAAATTAAACATTTGAGAAAATTAGTGGACACACAATACAACATTACTTTTTTATTCAAGAAATAAAGTTATGAAAAAATAATTGCTCCCAGAGTTTCAAATGCTTTGTTCGGTACCTTGGGCAGCAATAATCATAGATAAATGATTTGTATAATCTAATATCACTATATCAAATTGTTTTTGTGTAATTGTAGTACACTCATCTTTGCAAAAGTGCTTTAATTCAGACACATTGGTAGGTTTGGGACAGTGAGCTAATCATTTCAGGAGCTATACTGTATTGGGTATAAGACAGGACCTTGGCTAGGTCACTCCAAAACTTTAATTGTGTTTCTCCTGAGCTTTTCATTTGTAAACATGCCTTTATATTTTGAGTCATTGTCCTGCTGCATAACCATATTATGCTTCAACCTCAGGTCACAGACAGAAAATAAGACATCCTTCTTAAGAATATCCTGGTACAGTTCAGTATTCATGATTCTTTTAATAATGGCAAGGCTTCCAGGTTCTGGGGCAACAAAGCGTCACTACACCATCACACTGACACTCCCATGTTTTATTGTAGGTATGGTGTTGAACACTGTTCTACATTTGCTTTACAGTACACTTGTGCAACTTGTGTCAACCAAAGAGTTCTACTTTTGACTCATCTATCCATAGAAATTATTCCAAAAGACTTTAAGATCATCCAGGTATTTTTGGCAAATGCAAGGCGAGTACTGATGCAACTCTTCAATAGCAGAAGTTTCTGCCTTGATACTCTCCTACAAATCCTGTTTTTATTCAGCCTCTTTCTTATTGTGGAGTCATAAACATTGGCCATAGCTGAGACTAGAGATGCCTGCAGTTCTTTGGCTGTTGTCCTGGAATCCTTGGTGACTTCTTAAATGAGTTGTCACTGTGCCTTTGGAGTATTTTTGGAAAGTCATCCTTTCCTGGGAAGATTAACGACTGTTCCAAATGTTCTTCATTTGGAGACAATGGCTCTCACTATGGCTTTGTAATCCTTTCCTGACTGGTACCTTTCAGTTATTTTCTCTCTCTGCTCTTGAAAAGTATTTGATTGAGGTATAGTGCTCTTCTAAAAACATTTGGGTGACTACTTCACCATCATGTGTTAATATATGGTGATTCCTAGTTTCAACGGTGCTGGCTATACTCATGTCTAGCTGTGCTGAGTCAGCTGAATCTAATTAACAATCAATTTAATATATTAAGTAGAAATTTAGTAATAGTATTACTGTATATGTTAACTGTGGTTTGCTTCATCTAATACTACATTTTGTCTAAGGAGCTGAAACCATTCATTGTGAGAAATAGAGGCTGGAAGGGGACAAATAATTTTCACAGCCTTATAAGATACACTCACCTAAAGGATTATTAGGAACACCATACTAATACGGTGTTTGACCCCCTTTCGCCTTCAGAACTGCCTTAATTCTACGTGGCATTGATTCAACAAGGTGCTGAAAGCATTCTTTAGAAATGTTGGCCCATATTGATAGGATAGCATCTTGCAGTTGATGGAGATTTGTGGGATGCACATCCAGGGCATGAAGCTCCCGTTCCACCACATCCCAAAGATGCTCTATTGGGTTGAGATCTGGTGACTGTGGGGGCCATTTTAGTACACTGAACTCATTGTCATGTTCAAGAAACCAATTTGAAATGATTCGAGCTTTGTGACATGGTGCATTATCCTGCTGGAAGTAGCCATCAGAGGATGGGTACATGGTGGTCATGAAGGGATGGACATGGTCAGAAACAATGCTTAGGTAGCCCGTGGCATTTAAACGATGCCCAATTGGCACTAAGGAGCCTAAAGTGTGCCAAGAAAACATCCCCCACACCATTACACCACCACCAGCAGCCTGCACAGTGGTAACAAGGCATGACGGATCCATGTTCTCATTCTGTTTACGCCAAATTCTGACTCTACCATTTGAATGTCTCAACAGAAATCGAGACTCATCAGACCAGGCAACATTTTTCCAGTCTTCAACTGTCCAATTTTGGTGAGCTCGTGCAAATTGTAGCGTCTTTTTCCTATTTGTAGTGGAGATGAGTGGTACCCGGTGGGGTCTTCTGCTGTTGTAGCCCATCCGCCTCAAGGTTGTGTATGTTGTGGCTTCACAAATGCTTTGCTGCATACCTCGGTTGTAACGAGTGGTTATTTCAGTCAAAGGTGCTCTTCTATCAGCTTGAATCAGTCGGCCCATTCTCCTCTGACCTCTAGCATCAACAAGGCATTTTCGCCCACAGGACTGCCGCATACTGGATGTTTTTCCCATTTCACACCATTCTTTGTAAATCCTAGAAATGGTTGTGCGTGAAAATCCCAGTAACTAAGCAGATTGTGAAATACTCAGACCGGCCTGTCTGGCACCAACAACCATGCCACGCTCAAAATTGCTTAAATCACCTTTCTTTCCCATTCTGACATTCAGTTTGGAGTTCAGGAGATTGTCTTGACCAGGACCACACCCCTAAATGCATTGAAGCAACTGCCATGTGATTGGTTGATTAGATAATTGCATTAATGAGAAATTGAACAGGTGTTCCTAATAATCCTTTAGGTGAGTGTAGATAGACACACAGATTGAGAGATATATGGATATATTTCTGAACTACATATGCAATGTAATACTAGTGATATAATGATATAATTAAATATTGTCAGTGTGTTAATTATATTGGGCTGTGGTGAAGCTGCACATGATGGAAGGAAACATTATATAACAGCTTATATGTAAAAAAAGTACAATACATCCCCTTATCAAACTATGGTGAAAAGAGCTAGTAATTAAAGGTGCACTATCCAATACATAATGGAGAAAATAAATGATCATGATGCTTTTAAATTCTGTCATCATCCTCTTTTATGGTATTTTCTCTAGTGATTCCAGCATCAGTCTCATAATATAGCTGTTTTCCTAAGTAGTTGAACGAGGTGTTTTGCTTCCCTGAGGTGATGTTTCTTTCATGTAGACCACAACACATAACAATACATTGGCATTTAAGGATTGACAGAACATTGCATGGTATACACTGTAAAGACCAGTGTGTGCTCAGAAAGAAAATCATTCTCAGCAGGTTTTCATGCAGTATGTACAGTTATCTTCTCAATCTAGTTTACTATGGAAAACCAGGAATTTATAAAGCTGTATCCCATCCATCTCCTCTCTATTATTGTGACTGATTTCAGGGGCTCCTTGATGTATTTGAGAACCATGACTACTTTGTACTGTTTAATTCTAAGTAGCTTTCTCTGCATCACATGACTAAGTCCTCCACCACCTTTCTATACTCCTTCTCATCTCTGTTGTCACTGAAGCCTACAATAAAAGACTCATTTGAGAACTTCTGTAGATGTCAAAAATTAGAGTTTTTTCTAAAATTGGTGGTGTAGAGCAGTTCCCCAGGGTGCTGTTGAGGTTCTGATTACGTACCATCTCGGAATCATTGTTCAGGAGCTTCGAAACCTGCATCCTTTTAGTCAGATAACCTAAGATAGAGACCTCCAGGGGACCTCTTCCTGCATAATCTTAAGCTTGTTTACCGTTATATTTAGAAATATTGGAGAAATCAAAATACATCCCAACAAACGGCGCGTACTCCATATGAAAAAAAGTCTTTAAGAAAAGTAATGCAAATATAGCATGGACATTGCATTTCATGAAGAACATTTTAGATCCATAATGAAACAGGAATCATAAAAACATTATGCGGTAAGTGGCATTTCTAATGGCGATTATTTACTGTATAAGCATGCTTCAACACACTAACAAGAGGCTGGAGAAGTGATACATCAGTTAAATTAGTAACATAAATGTTTATATAAACAGAATGGTGAAACACATTGTTAAACACACTAGAAATAAATATTTACCTTGCACTTTTTGCAAGCATTTTACAAGTTACATACAGTATGAATCTGTTAACTAGTTTTTGTTTGTAATGACTAGATTATCTAGTCTGCCACTCTTAGTGTTAAGGATTGATTGTTTTACTTCTTTTATCTTAGATGATAAATGAATGAACATATAATGCATCAGAGCTCACCTCATCAATTTGATTTTTTTAAATCTTTACTTCTGATAAATGTACTGTTTTTTTTGTTGCTTTATCTGTGCTTTTGATTTGACAATACAGTCAAATAGTTGACATTCTTTGATTTGTTGTCAGTACAGGCTAAATATGTAATCATAAACCAAATTCTAAGAAAGTGTTATTTATTTATGGATTAATTTTGTACAGGGTGTTCAATGTGCTCAGAATTACTATTTATTTATTTACAAAATCAGTCCACTCAGTACACATTGCATGCTTCATTTCCATGCAGATTTTGTGTCATATATAAATAGTTTTTCAACTTACATTTTTTAAATATCCTAGCCATCTGCTGTCAGGCCCTGCCTTTTGGAGCACACAGGTCTACTTTTTGTTCATCTTGTATTTCAGAAACACGTCCATTACATCAACTCAACTCAAATCAGACTCTCTTGCTTGGGTCGTGTTGTGTCTCTGGCCATAGCTTTAGAAACTCTGCCAGAATCACCTTCAGCCAAATTCTAGAATAATTTCTCTGGTCATGGATTGTCCTAGGGACACCAAGTTAAAAGTTTCTGATGGCCCCTTGTGCTCCTGAACCTTTAGCTGCCCTTAAGAAGTTGGTCTGCCAAGCAGTAGCTACACTTCCTGCTATGCTACTTTTCAACATGCAACGCCTTGCCTTTCATCACTAGCCTTGCTCACTTACTAAGTAGGAGGTAAATAACCCTGGCATCTGCCTGGTTGTCTTTCTTCTAGCATTCTGGTGGAACTTTAGTTTATTTCACTTATTACATGTCTGTCTCTTAATCCCTCTCTCTTTTCTCTCAGTCATGCTGGTGCCCGCCTATTGTCCTTTAAAAACACTCTGTATTGGCATCTACAGTGTGACTGCTGCTAGTGTGGCACTCTCTCACTTCTTTCCTATTTGTCCCTCTCCCCTGTACTTTTAGCTGACCTACTTCATTTTGATGGTGTTCTTGCCCCTTGCAAGCTCTTGCCATCTTGGCACTCTTCAAATCATATACAACTACAAAGGAAATAGGAGTTATCAGACACCAAAAAAGAGGTATAATCCGAGCTTGTTATTATGTTGTTTTCAGTTTAACGCCTCAACCACTAGACAGCACACATGAATCATAAAAATGCACCAAGATAATTGCTCTGGGCAAATGAATATTTTTGGCTTACACTACACTAATTATATGGTGTAATTGTTAAATTATTGAACACATTTAATCATATAACATTTGCTGTTTACAGTGAATGGCAACATGTGTTATGTTTTCACTGTGGGCGCTTTATAAACACTCTTAACCTAGCTCAGTGCCTCCTTCCATCTGAATTATTTTAGATGGCTAATCAGAGTAACATGATTATGTTACAGTATTGTTTCTTGAACCTGCATCTCTGGATGATCAGGAGCTGGATGCCAGAGATCTGAGTGCTAAAGGCCATGAGGTCCACCTAACAATGCCACTTGTCTAATACAAAGTCATGGGTGGTGCAGCCTATTTCAACAGCATTGGATGCAAGGCAAGAGTCGTACATTATTCAGATTAAACACTGCAGGGGCATCTCTGGATGATCAGGGGCTGGATGCCAGTGATCTGGGGGCTAAAGCAGTATATGGGTGCAAGACAAGAATTGGGAATGGTGTCCACCAGGGTGCCCTCTCAGATGCATCCACATTGGCCCAGTTTAGAATCATAAAACAGCCTAAAATGCATGTGTTTGGGGATGTAAGATGGAAACCAGAGTATCCACAGGAAAGCTCACAGGCATGGGAAGAACAAGCAGACTCTACATAGACAGCAACTAAATTTGGAATATAAATCCAGGGTGCTGGATTCATGAGCAAATTACATATTATATACTTTGAATTTGGATGTTGCTTTTATGCACTTATATTTTATTTGTTTGTTATTTTTTCAGTTAGGGAAAACTATAAGAACATAAACAAATAATGAAAACTCATTATGACCCGTAAAAAACTTAACATTCTGTCCCCTAACATGTTATTCTAACTTCTGCCTTAACTGATGTTTCCCTACTTATAACAGTCTTGGTGATTTTATGTTCAGTCTTAGTCATCAGTATTAGTTTGCCAACATTTTCAGACCATTTAGCACAACTGGGATCTGAAAACATAGTCATAATGTCCAAGAAACAATAGTTAGAAATTAAATTACGGCACACCCATGGCAACAATGACATTTGCCCAAAGAAAAGTGTGGCTAGTAACTACTGATTTTAAAGTTGCACAGGAGTGACATTGCCAAACATGCATATTTATACTTGCAAGGAAATGTTGCAATAAAAAGTGGCCACAAAACATAATCAGTAGGTTTATTTATTTTTTTTGGCTTTAGATCTTGATCACCACCTTGCATGAAACTAATATATCTTAGAACAGTATTCTGATGTTTAGAAAAAGAAAGTAAAGACTTGCATAATAATGTAAGTATTCAACATGGTAAATGCAACCTAACCTAATGCATCTTATATAATATTTTTAAATAAGACACATAACTTTGTAATGATTACTACATGATGGTAAGTCAAAAATTAGCCATAATTTTGTTATTGTTTTGTTTGAGTTGGCTGTACAGATTTCCACAAGCAAATGAGTAAACATGGTGTGTTTGTGGACACAGTGGTCAAGTTTCAACCTTTGTCAGTCAGTTGCTCTTGTAGTTTCCTATGACGAAACATGGCCACTGTGCTCCCCATTTGCACCAAAGAACTGCAGTGAATAGAGATCCCCTTTTTATGGGCTGAAAGTGTACCAAGGGCTGACATACTTGTCACTTCATCAGAATTATGGTATGGTCTTGCTCAAAGTTGTCATCAGTAGTGGATGTGAATAGGAATTTATTGTATTTAACAGTTATATCCAACCATTTTACAACCTCTCAATCCATTCATAAATAATCTACCATCGTAAAACACTGTCTCCTGATTGATCAAAAAGCCTTCTATGAATGTCAGCCTATCATAAGTGGATAACTGCTCACTTCTCTTCTTTGGTGAAAGCATAGAAGACATGTTTACTCTTCAAAAACATCAAAAGAAACTGACTGATCAAGTTCAAAACTTTACCACAGTGACAACGGACAAACTATGTTTTCAAATGTGCATGGGGAGAGCTGTGCAGCCAGCACAATGTGGTTAATTGTTGACTTAAATGAGTGAGTAGAAATATTATATATATATATATATATATATATATATATATATATATATATATATAGTCACACTTGTGCATTTGTGTGATGCATTGAGGGTTCATCTAGTTTTAATTCCACACTGAACCAAGAGTTGGCATTGTCACTTAATGCTTCTCTTCCTTTTGTTCCTACAGATCAGATGACTGCCAGACTACCTGACACCACTTCCGGGTTGTTGTCACCTGGCCCTGCCCCTTTTGGTCTGGCTTCCACTTAAGGGGCAGTGCAGCCATCTTTCCCTCAATCAAGTTCTGACTATGATCTGAAAAGAGCTTTATATTGCTTTGCTTCTAATATATGGGGTTCGCCTTCAAGGTGCCCCAACTCTCTCTAACTGTCCCTTTGTTTTATTACTATGTATATAGTGGAAGCTAGGAAGTGACACTGAGCCCCAAACCCCAAACACAATACAGAACACAAGTCCTGGGTTCAAAGCAAAGGGGTGTTGATTACGAATACCTTGTTTAAAACAGACATGCAAGTGGTCTCTTCTTCTTTCTTCCCCCTCTCTCTCTGTACAGCCACTCCTCCAAGGCAGGTGTTGCCTGTCTCTGCTTCTGGCTCCAACTCGCCTGGACAAGGCAGTGCGGTCTCTTTTATGGAGAACCTGCGAGTACTTCCGGTGCCCATGCTTCGCCTGTTGGAAGTACTTGTGAGCAAAACAGAAGTCCCAATAATAGGGAGTGTAACTCCCTGCAGCACCCCCTAGTGGCACTCACGGACCCCAGTGGGGCTGCGCTACCAGACTACAATTTCCAGCGTTCCCTGTAGGTGTCCAAACGGGCATCGATATCCATGACTGCTGCCATCTATCTTTTTGGTGACAATGAACAGAACTATGGCTCCCCTCTGTCCTTCCATGTTATGGGCATCCCATCCAGGTAAGGACCCCAAAGCAATTCTGGCTAGGGCAATGGTCCCAGTATGTTGTCCCTCACTATATATATATATATATCGGGTTACAACGTCTCGACATACAACGTTTCGAGTTTACAACGCTCACTCCCATAAAAACTTTTAAAAAATTGAGACACAAGAAGGAATAAAAGTAAGGATTTTTTCTGTTACTACAGTACAGTGTACAGTACAGTATATTTATGTCCTTTTTCTTTTTCTGTGGCTTATCTGTGTTTTTATGTTCTAGATTATGATTTTCCAAATGTGTTAGGATAGGTAAGTGACTTAGGCTAGGGTGTGTTTCGACTTACACCAAAATTTGGGTTACATCACTGTTGTAGGAACGGAACTGTGTCGTAACCCGAGGACCTACTGTATATATATATACTAGCAAAATACCCGCGCTTCGCAGCGGAGAAGTAGTGTGTTAAAGAAGCAATGAAAAAGAAAAGGAAACATTTTGAAAA
>JANRMT010062834.1:10640739-10643239 GCA_026402145.1 Polypterus bichir lapradei
TCTATCTATCTATCTATCTATCTATCTATCTATCTATCTATCTATCTGAAATGTTTTTGATGACACAGCAGATGAAGTGTGCAATATCTATTTATTTTTTAACCCATTTTTTCAACTAAGGTGCTGTGGGGAGCCTGATTCTGCCCTAGTAGCAGTTTGCACAAGCCAGAAAAAAACCCTGGATGGGACATCAATGTATTACAAGGCATACTCTTATTGGGCAAGTTCTATTTTCCAGTCAACTAACACACATCAATGGGATGAAAACCAGATTACCTGGAGATCCAGATTACCAAAGATCTTTAGTGTGAACTTTTAGTGTACTGTATATCTATAGCTGTACAGGCACTGTCAATATGGGGATTTGAGCACAGGACTTTGGGGCTATGAAACATGAATTTTAGCCACTACACCACCATTTCTCAGTATATCATATATCATAGGTTTCATGATATAATTACAATGTAATAATATAATATAGTTACTATAACATAATACAATTACTACTTAATGATATAATATAATTATAATGGAAAAACTGATAATTGTTTCTATATGGTTGAAACATACTGTATGCACCATAACAATGCCAATTAATTAAACAATAGTAACAGTGAATTACTACTGTACATAGTCACTGTAAGAATTGACTGTGTTGCTGCTAATAGTTTGAGATATTAGGTTGATGGGAAAAGCACTGTTTATTTTGTCAATAGGGGAAAATCTATTATAAGCTAAAGATTAATGGGTAAGTTGCCTTCCAGGCTGAATATCAAGCTACATTGTAATCTTATTCATGGACGTGTCCTGGCAACACATTCCGCTTGTTTACGACTGTCTTCAGAAACAATCTTTTGTTCTAAATAGGCTTGTCTTAAATTTCAAATACTGGTACTCCCAGTGCAGTATTTGGAAGATGTCAACTTGGTCTTATTGTATGACTTAGTATTCGAGTAAGTCATGTTGTGAGGATTGTTAATACTTGTTACAAGCATGGCAAACTATCATGATCAAGCATGTAAATTGAATAGTCAGTACTAATTTATAAGAACAGATACATGTGTAATAGCTGGTGTTCTGTAGTCTGCATAGCCTGTACCAAAATGATTTTAAAATCCTGGTCCTGCAAGTATAAGAGGCTCTCTCAGTATTTCAGCAGCAGAAAACAATCAAAATGGACAATTTATTAACGATAGTACGGAGGAACTAATCTATAGAGAAAATCAAATAACAAATACTCTCAATTCATATTTCCCTAAGTCTTCGCCTTTGAAGAGGCTGGAAATCCCTAAGTAACTACTGATAAATGATTTTAATATTACAAGATAGAATCACTGCTACATGTAAAAAAGCTGAATCAGAATCAGAATTCACTTTATTGGCCAGGTAGACTAATGTGTAGTAGGATTTTTTTTCTAAAAAAGCTTATCTTAAATAAACCTTTAGAACCGGGTAACATTTATTCAAGAGAGGTCAAGGAAGCCAACAATACAGAACCTATAAAATAAGCATTTTAAGAAATCATTGTATTCTGGGGAAAATTTGTAAAGATTGGAAACTAGCTAGCATCATTTTGTTATATAAAAATGCGATTGAGATGAGTTTAATATTAGCTTCATGAAAGTGGGCAACAGGCTACAGTGCAAGGAACACTTTCTGAATTATGTGGTGTTAAAATTGGGGTCACACAAGGATTAATGATGGCACAACAGTTCTTTTTAATTGATCTCTATGGATTAGAAAAAAATGTCACTTACAATTTGATAACATTTGCTGCTGCCATTAAGAGGGCTGGCAGATAAATTCAAGTTTAACAGATATGTGGCAGATGAAGATTACTGAAAATAAATGCAAGGAATTACATATAGCAGGCAAAAATATTAGACAAATACAAAATAAGGAGGTCTGAGGCTTCACGGTTTACCTCATGAAACAGACTTAAGATTTGTGACTTATTTTCTATACTAAGTGTACATAAGTGATTACAAAGGCTAATTTAATGCTTGATGACATAACATACTGTATTGAGTACAAATTAATGAAAGTTAGCTGAAGCTGTAGAATTCACTTATGAGATTTTGTTCTGCAGTCTGTGTGCAGTATTGGTCTCAATATTACAAAAATGACACAGATAGCAGGAATTAGTTACTAGACTAAATATGGGAATGCAGTGTATGAGCTCCTAAAAAAGACTGAAGAAACTGAATCTTTTAAGTTTAAGCAGTCAAGGAACAAGAGGTGAAATGATATGAGCTTATAAAATTATGAAGGAAATTAGTATGGTAGATGCCAGATATAACTTTAAAATATTTCTAAGAGTATGTGAGCAAAGATGAAACACAATACAAGGAAGAACATCGGGGACATTTAAATCTCTCTTTGACAATTTTCTTAGAGCATTAAGTGAGTTGAGATTAATGAGCTACATTGAATCAAGTGATTTGCTCTTGTCAAACTTTTCTTGTGATCTTATGAAGGAAAAAATGAGGATACATTTACA
>JANRMT010062834.1:10648239-10662243 GCA_026402145.1 Polypterus bichir lapradei
GGTGATCCATGGTGTTGTGCTAAACCATCCAGGTTATTTTGGAAAAACGCACTAAGTGAATGCAAATGAGCCAACGCAATTGAGAAAGATCTTTGACATTTTGATGGTACTGACTCTTTATATGGGAAAGGAATCTATTTTGAAGCATGTATGAACAGTTTTGGGAAAGATATGACCTTTTGCTAGTGAGCTGTAATGTTGCGCAGAACTGTAAGACTGTTTGGCCAAATGATCTTATAGTTTTAAGAATGTAATTTCTGTTTCAAGAAATGAGCCAAACCAATCGAGAAAAACTGTAATACTAAGACTTCATAAAGGGCAGGTAATCAGAATATGACAAGTTTTCAAATACATTGTAAGCTGACACCTATTAATGTAATATATATGTTTGAAATATGGAAAATAACACAGAGAAAAACCTGTACTGAGACACAGAGAGGTGCAAAAACAGACATAGAGTTTAATGTGCACTATTTTTTTCTCTCCATGAAAACGTCAATGAAAAAATACATTGTACTTTGTAAATGAGTTAATTTAGTAACTGTAAACAATGACAAACATCACACAAACTAGCCATGCCATTCAATGTGAGTCAGTCATTTGCTGTTTATCAGTGTAGTGTAGTTGAGATAGCCGCTTATTCGCTTACTACACTTTCAGTTAAATAAAAATGAAAAAGAGGGATAAGTATTCACAGAAATCTATATCTATGTACATCACAACACACAACCCAATGCCTAGAATATAGATGTATTGCACTTGAGCCTAGATCTTAGTAGTTTTCATTAACATAACACCATGCATTCAGTTTTTGGAACATATTTCTGGATATTGGTTTTGTTTGTTTTATCATCTCTGTACTTGCCACACTTCTACTTCCTATTATGGCATCATTGTCCTGATTTCTGCCAAAGCTTTAGACTGACCTCTGCCTTGTAAAAGCTTTCAGTACAAAACTAACATAGGATTTTCTTTAAATGACAAGGCAATTGACTTTACAAAAGCTAAGCAAACTATGAGCATCATGGCACTTAACATTCCAAAGCATTTTTTTTTATGTAGCTTTTCTTTTTGTTTTCCTCCACGTGCAGAAAAAGACAGCTAATACTGCCCAAGGACACAATTATTTAAAAAAAAGTAAGCAGCTGATTGATACCATTTAAACTGTTCTTTTCTAAGATGGACTTCCTTCATAAAATGACAAATGCGTGTCTGATAATACTGGCTAAGCTGACAAAAGTGGAAAAGATACAGACACATTCACTGGACATTGTTTAGGCAAAGGGTGTAAAAGAAAAGTATCCCACAATTCAAAAAAGAAACAAAACAACTAAAGTTTAATAATAGTGCAGAATTATTCAAGGCTATTAAAAAAGAAAAAAGACTCTGTAGATCTTAATCTTTCAGGATTAGGAACTATGGAACCCCTAGGTACTGCTTCTTCATCTGCACAACAAAGATGAATGCAACCACAAATCTTAAGTCAAGTAAATACAACATTACTTTTAATTGAATAGTACCACCTATGAATAGTTTCACTTTGGTATGTAAAGCAAAATAAAAGTCAGATATAAGTTCTATTTTAATCTACTATATAAATAAAATCCTAATACCCTTTGCTTGTCTTTTTCAGCTATATTTGATGTCATTTATAAGTTTTACACACAAAAGAACTTTTTTCAACCCTCAGTTCTCATCTTGTCTGTTTGTTTGTTTGTTCATCAATTAATCAAAAATGGTCGACCTGATTTTCACAAAATCTTGTATGTAGCTAGTCGTTAGTCCACCTTAAAATATAAGCAATATGCCTTTTCAAAATTTTTATCAGGGAGTGGAGATTATAATGGGGGAGCCACACATACACTGTACATTATATTGAAATGGCTGAGTCAATCTTAAAGAAATTTTGCATGTTTAATAAAGCTGGTCCAGCTTAAAATATAGGTTACATGGCATTCAAAAATATATTTAGGAAGTTTGGTTGTAATTGAGATGGCAAAAAAATCCCAAACGAATTAGTCAATGGTAATGAATTTGGCATATTGTTTATGTTTGGCCCTGCTTACAATGAAGCCTGCATTCCATGTCAGTAATTCTATGGAAACGACAGCAGGGGAATGGTGGGGAAGTGGGGGATGTGGGGTTGGGTGGTGTGATGGGGACCAACACAAGAACTGTGCATCACTTGAATAATTTTTTATTTACATTATTGTTCACACAATTTAAAAAAAACTGAGTTCATGGAGTTTTAACAATTTCACTGGGTAGTCATAATCGGAGGGGCAACACCACAAAAACCATACATTACTCCAGGAAGGGTGAGTGGATGTTCATGAAATTTTGTATGTATGTTACAGTGAACTCATCTTAACATACAGAGTTTGTGGAGTTTTAAAAGTCTCATCATGTATTGGACTTCATCAGTAAGGGAAGTAAACAAAAACCTCTAGTTTTGTCAATTTTACAAGCCGTATCAATGACTCAGTTATTCAAAAAGCCATCCAGTTTATGAATCTGTGATTATGTAAGAGATATATTTTAGATAATATAGATAATAGTTTGATTTAATGCATTTAAAGTACAGCTACAAATGATTTTTTTATTGTGTATATAATTCAGTTCAGTTGTTTGTGATCTTTTTCCTTGGACAAAGTAAATGTATTTGTTAGATTTGGATAGAGAAGGACAGGGAAAAAACAAGTTTTTGGTATGCTTGGTGCACAAGTAAAGAAAAGGTTGAAAAGGAACCTATGGCTTCAGTGTCTTTACTCAACCTTTATAAACTTGTAATTAAACATCTATTCTTGAAACTTCATTCAACCAGGAAATACAAAGAAGTTGTTTCAGCCCTGAAATGAGTTACCACAAACATTGAACACAATCATACACAAAAAAATAATTTCTCAATTTATGAGAGTAGGGAAATTTATAGAGAGGTAGTGTGGTTCTCAAGTCCAGCCCTCAGGGCCCCTGTTACTGCAGGTTTTTGTTCTAACTAGTTTCTCAATCAGTCAGTCATTGTTACCTTTAATTGACCTCATTGTTTAATTAGCTGTCTCATTTTCCTCCTTTTATTTTACCTTTAGAAAAGTGCAGTACTGTCTGATTTACACTTATAGGAAAGTAAGACATATTTGCATATTTTCTGTATGTGTAAATGCTTACTTTGTTTTGTTTTTTTAATTCACTTTTTCTGTTTGCTTTCTTAATCATCTGAATACCGAGCAGAGCAGACATCAACACAAATGACTCTGTAAGGAGTGGCTACTTCAATGCTACCCACTTGTATGCTCATTACTAAATAAATGTGCAAATCACAAGAACATTAATAAATAAAAAAAACATATTTATAAGGAAAAAAAAATTAATTCTTTCTCATCTAACACATGTAAATTCCTACTTGATTCAGTAAAAACATAGCACAACCAGTTTTTAATATCCAGATTGTCATATAAAAGCAGAAGCTGGGAAATAATGGCTTGCTTAAATAAGGTAGGAGTCCAATTCAGAGAAGAAATGCCAAAAACCTGCAGCCACAGGGGTGCCTGAGGACTGAATGTTAAGGACCACTGCTGAAGATGATGGATGGGACACTCACATTTCAGCCAGCAATGACAAAAGTGTTAACATTTAAAAAACATAAATATTTGCTTTCCTACCTCAACTACACCATTATATGAATATGTCTGGAGAACACTGGGTATTTTGGCTAGTTACTTTATATATTTCAAGACATCTACAGTACAGCAATAAATCTATTAGCACAATAAATGATGGGAATTAAACAAAAATACATAGGTACAGAAGAAGATTGATGTGGATGGTCTGTACTGCAGGCTATGGACAAAGAGTACAATCTTTAAAAATAAAATCATTTAAACACTTGGCAGCATGTGGTCAATTGTAGAAGAAGTGGGAGCTAAGCAAGAAATGCCCATATAAAAATATGTGTGTATGTGCCAAAATTAGTACTGCTCTGCATATTTTTTCAGATGCTCCATTTCTCTTCCCTCTAGGTCAGCTATTGCTGTTAATATTACAATCTATAGTCAAGGGTGCATTCTGGTACAAACCAAAGCAGTGGGACAGAACAACAGTTCTTGAGATACAGGACTGCGTTTGTATTATTGTACAGTACTTTGCAGTAAATTGCAGAAACTTTTTGAAAATACAAAAACATGTCTGCATAAGTTTAGCCCCATCAATATGCAACAAACACTTAACGACTGACATTGTTCTCTCTCATATTAACAATACTCTGCACAGTAATTGCTGATGAAGGCCTCCACTGGCCAAGGGCAAGAGTAACTTACTTCAGGGAGTTAAGGATTACAGTGAGCAGATGTGTGTGTAATTCTTATAATCTTGAGGCAATGCTCTGAAACAAATATACAAATAATTTCCCATTTTAAAGAAATGCTTACAGTACCTTCCTCCAAAGGCAGCAGTGTAATTGCAGTACTTAGACGTCCACTCCCCAGGCTGACTAGATGAGGCTTTACAGTCTGGACTTTTAATCCTTTTCCAGTGTCAATAAAGTCCAGAGGTGGGCACTTAGGAATAGAGAAATTAATTTGGTTAGGAAAACTTTATTTTTCTGACCAATTCTAATATATTAAACAGAATAATAAACAGCCCCATCCTGTACCTTGTGCCTGCTTCTGTTTTAGCATTGGTAAAAGTTGGTAAACTAATGTAAAAACTGTCACTATGAAATAATCTATGAAAATATGTTGACAGCCTTCAGATAAAATAGACTATATTGTACAGTGTGACAAAATTGGCCTTTAGCATGTGAAAAAGCATTTACAATTTTTTTTATAACTAGTTATTAACTGAAACTCTAGAATTATCCAGAATGTGGGACATTTGTTTATGATGAAAAGCATTTTAACAAGTTATGTATAGGTTGGTGGGTGTGTGGGTGGACTTTGGGCTGGTGTCATTCCCATGGTGTGTATTGCTGTCTTGTGCCACAATTGGCTCCTGGCTTGTGCTGGGATACGTTCTGGCCTCCACATGCCTGAACTGGTTTAAGCAAGTTTAAAAATGTTATGTTCAATGGTGTTTTGGAATGAAAATTGTGGTGGGGTCATGCAGAGCTCTCAGAAGGGACAGAGCCATTCTGAGAAGTAGTACAACAGGTGTGTGTGTGTGTGTTTGTTTGTGTGTGTGTGAGAGAGCATGAGTAAATAAGAGGGAGTGGAAGAGAGAGATAAAAAGTTATAATCAAGCACTTAAAGATCTGAACTTAGCAGATAGGGAAGGAAAATGCTGATTGTGTTGTCTCTGATCCCAAGTTCTTGGTGTGAGATGAGGCCAATGATGTGAATGTGCATACAGGGGACATGGCAGGACAAGAATTGTGAGAGCCATATGGAAGGAGCTCTGTAAGATTGGAGTGATATCAATGTTGGTGGGCGCCCAAGGAAGGAGGCAAACCTCCCACAAGGCACTCCATTTTATAGTGTATTAGGCTACTAATGCCAGTCATGATAATATGTCAGTCAAATAATACCTTACAAAATCACACAAAATGAAGATCGTTCGATGTATTGACATACATTAAAACTGCCAAAGGACAATATTACAAGGTATCTCAATATCAGCATCAAATACTCAATACCAAAAGCAGAAATACAAGTGAATATTTATACATTTTCAATTTTTGCTCAATAGGCGAACTGGCAAATAGGCGTATCATATTGCGTTATTAATGTGATTCATGATAATGAAGATCACTACTCCAAAATATTGAGATGTGCAAGCTAATACATTCTTTAACTTGTGTCCAAAAAAAAACATATTGGGTATCTTAAAAAGATCTTAAACATATGCCTAAGCAATCCAGACACAAACAAGACTTGTTTTCTAGATAAGAAATTACATTGAGTATATCATAAAAAACTGGATACATATGATTATGATGACAAAGCTCTGAATGCTATAAACATTTTAAATAATAAGCTAAAATATTAAGGGTAATTTAACATTTATTTACAAAAAAAATCCATGGTGGTGGGGAGGAGATGTAGTTTTTCCCTTTGCCCTAATGCAGAGATTCCACAGACTGTGTTATATATTATATATAGGTTCATTTAATTTTGTGAAATGGATTCTGTCTCATTCCAGGTACCATGTTACAATACATGAGTGCAACTCCTCCTGGACTCCAGCCTGCTGTAGTATTTAGGTACATGTGATGGAAAAATTGACACATGTAGAGTTGCTATAAACTATTTTATTTTTCTGAACAAAGAAAGCAGTTTATTATAATATGTCTATATTTTTCATTCTTTATTTCTACCTGAGTTATCTTCAAAATTTAAATATATATACACTGTCGTAGATGTCCTGTGCAACAAATGTTGTGACTGGAAAATTGGGGACATTTATTTGGAACACCAAAATCTCTACTAATCTATCAAAACATTATGAGGGTAAGACCTAATTCAAGACAACAAAACAAAACACAACTCTAGACCAGTAATTCTTCTCCTAATTGATTTTTTTTCAGCACTAAATCTTACAATGGCCTGTTCTTTATTTGAGTTAAAGTTTGTACATATACGTATATATTACTGACTGACTGATTGACTGACATATATTGAATGTGCCACCATTTTTATTGCACAGCTGTGTAAACGTCACATTCCAGGGTCAGGTGATCTCTTCCAGTTGCCAGTGTAGTTAGCAGCCCAGACACATGGTTACCACCAAGTGGCATTTTGCCCCACTTGTTCAAATCAGAATCACTTTTATTCGCTAGTACTTAATATACAGGAATTTGACTTAGTAGATTTGGAGCTGCTTAAAATGGAACACAACATCAATTACAAATGACATAAATAAGAAAAACTTCATACAAAGTTACAGAACAGTACAATTATAAAGGAGATGTAAGAATGATGATGTGCATTGAAAGTGTGTGTACTGTATATGCACATTAACACACATATGTGTAAATATACTGTACATACACATACACCTTCATGCAGTATATGACAGAACACATGAATATACAAAGAAGACAGGCTAAGTTACTGGTTTGACATGGCCATGGCTCTGGGAAAGAAACTATTGAGGTGTCTGTTAGTTTTAGTTTTAATTGACCTAAATCATTTACCAGAAGGTAGTTTTTGGAATAAGTGATGAGCTGGGTGAGATGAGTCCATGGTGATCCTTTTGACATGGTTAGTGACATGAGATGTATACAGGTCAGCAACAGATGGAAGCAGTTATTCTAAGGGCAGTGAAAAAGAAATTGAAGGTAGATGGTGTAATGTGAGGAGAATTCAATAGGTGATTGCCAGGAGTTACCAGGGCATTCTGAGTGTACCTCTGAGTCCACAGGTAATCCTTTTTGGAATTTAGGGGTCACTCCAAGTGACCTTATGTTTTGGGAGTCAGGAGCTTTTTTGGAAATTAGACCTCAACCGGCACAGAGGAAGCAAGAAACAAAAATCCAGAGAAAGCTTCAGTGGTTAGAGGGAGAGTGTTTTGAGCTTCAGTTTGTTTTGACAGTATGAAAGTGAGCAACAACTATGGACTGACAAGGAAATGATTTAAGGAACAAATTTGTGCCAATAGTAGTACTATCTCAATTTTGTCCAACATGGGCTGTATGGGCTTATATTGCATTGTTGACGAAAATATATTTTATATATTTTGGTTCCACCTGTAATTGTACATCTCTTGTTTATTTTGATTAATAATCTTAATTTTAGAAGGAACAAACTGAAGGAACTCTCTACATTGGTAAAAGTATTTTTCCAGGAAACAAAATATAATGACATATGTTTTTTTAAATAACACGTTTTATTAGTTAAATTTCCCTAAATGTATTCCAACCTATACAGATTCTGAAAGGCTATTAAATTAAACGCGAACTGTTTTGGCTCCTCATCAAAATAAGGTCAAATTTTCTGTATTAAAAAACCTGTAAGCTAAAAAAACCCCCACAATGCTTTAGAAATGGCCTCACAGAAGTGGAAGCATCATTAAGAGACTGTAAATCAAATTATAAAAATTTCAATCAGTTCAACCCACCCAGCATGGTGAATGTGTTCCAGATTACATTACGTGAGTGTTGCCATGGCCTCAAACAGGCCTCCCAGGACGTCCTACGAGTGGCAGCTACATGAAGTTGTAAATCCACCCTATCCCCTTTCACACCACTGTGCTTTTAAAAAGGTTTGTCTAGATGTAAACACATAGTGGGGATGGGCAGGATAGGCAGGAATTTGTATTTTCCTATAAGCATAGTTCTCTACAAGATCACCAAGACAACATTCCCTTTATTCCAGTACCTCCCTGGCTTGAATATACAAATCTGGCATTTACTTTTGATTTAGGGCTGTTTGTAAAACCCTGTGCTCTTGTCCTATGCCACACAATGCAGCATTGCTGGAAGACAGATATTTCAGTTGGTACTCCCGGAAGCAGTAAATGAGATGTCAGTTTATGTTACTGAGAGTGATTCAGAGCTAACAGTGCATTTTTTAAAAAGCACATTGCTGGTGTAAGGTAGAGTTAACCTTCTTTCTCTTATCCTTGGAAGTTTTGTAATATTAATTGACTGAAATCATATTTACCACTATCATTGTTTGGTCTACATTTTAAAACACTTCTACACGTTTGCATTTTCTAACTATAGCCCCAGGATGACTGAGTACATTATTTCATTAAATGCTAAATTAATTTCTCACTCTACATGTACAGAGTAAAAAAAAGTCCTTTGACAATGGCAGAAAAATGAAAACAAAAGAACACTTCCAAACATGAACATGAATGTATAGCATGTACTGTATGAGCTTAGCTGGCGCCCTGCCTGGGATTTGTTCCTGCCTTGCACCCTGTGTTGGCTGGGATTGGCTCCAGCAGACCCCCGTGACCCTGTGTTAGGATATAGCGGGTTGGATAATGGATGGATGGATGGATGGATGAGCTTAAATTATAGTATTGGTCCTATATGGCTGCACGGATGAACTGACCTGTGTGTTATATATTGATTGACAGACTATATAGCTTTAAGAATATGTTTTTGTGGAAGCAAAGTAAAATTCCTTTGTGGGTTCTTTAAAGCTATTACAATTTAATCCATTTGACAACAACCAACTAGAGATGCCTGTGAGCTCACAATTTAAAATATTTCTATAGAAGTACTTAATATGCTAGCGTACTTCATCTTAAAATTAGTGTTAGGCAAGAATAATAATATTAATGAAACAGAAACACACATGAATATCATTTAGACTGCATTAGGTTAGGAATGACAAGATTGCAGTGTCTTTCATCCCAAAACGGCCTCATTTAAAAAGACTTCTTATGTACAAAAGTTCCATGAACATTCTTCTGTTTATCAACAAGAATGTGATTATATTTTAAAATCAAAAGGCACAATAGGCCTTGGATATGCATGGCCATATTTTAAATGAGAGGAAGGTGATGTGATATCTCAGTTCCTGTCTGCTGCAAAAGCTTCTTCAGAATTCACAATGTCAAGCTGCACTTTCTTATCACTGAATGAGAGATTTCATTGGCATTACACATGCATTACAAAACAATAATACTAAAGAAAGGGAAAGCTACAGTATAGCTATATGGGTTTTGTGGCAATATAAAAGAAATGTGTTTACTTCGATGCAATACAATATAAATTAAAGTTCTCTTTCAGCTACATTGAGACATTCAATAGTTTGATTACTGAAGGTGTAAGTGAATGGTTGCATTGCAATATTTTTATTCTGCATTGCAGTATTGCATCAGACAATTAAAATGAGATTTACACTGTGCATGATGCAACAGTGTCAGTAAGGATTTAAATTAGTTTGACTAAGTGAAGGTCTGTATACTGATATTATACATATTATTAACTGAACACAAGAAACAATATTTTTCAAGATAAATAATTACACTTAGTATCGGACAGAAAATTGGAAAAAATATTTTAAGACAAACGTGAGGATTGTTATACACATTTTAATAATAAGTAAGATTTTTGAGGGAGGCTTATTACTGTTTTTATACAACATCTTGTGGGGCTGTGCCCTTCTGGCCCATAATGCAGAAATGCAACTGCACCTACAGTAGATTCTTTAAATTATCTTGTAGTAAATTTCTAAAGGTCCTCAAAGTATGAGAAGCTACAAGACTACTTGGTAATTTATTCCACATGCGCATACTACAGTTCTCAGAGTGAAGAAAAACTCTAACATTTCTCTGAAAGTTACTTTGAACTACCTGCCACCCGTGCGCCTGTGGGCCAATATAAAGAACTCATTTTTAAATGTTTTAGCAAGGTAAACCATGAAAGGCTAGTCATCAGACACCTGCCTATACATATGTCTTCAGGGCGCAATGTTCTCATGGGTATAAAGCTGGCATGTAAAGACACAAAATATTCATTTATGATATAAAGAATTTTTTCAAATTAGATAAGTTGAAAAGTACCGCAGGGATGAAAAATGTCTGAATTAGTATAAGCTGCCCTAATTTGAGGTATTCATAAGAAATGTAATGATTTACTTCATGAAGTAGAAGTACATAATAAACAAGAATAGTTGCATGAAATGAATAAAACTTGTATGAAATACTAAAATTTATGCTTCAATTTAAATGTTTAATGTAAAAATATTCTTGATTTTAATATATATTTATCATGTTTCACCCTCTGAGAAAGCTCCATAGAGTGCAAAGTAAATGATGAATAATAAAGAATAACATCATATTAATAATCACTGACCTTGGAATAGTTTAAAATGATACACCACATGCTTATGCTTGAAATTTGTCATTTTTAACTTTCTGGGAGTGGATCTTAGAAGGCTAAGACCACCAGTAAAGAATCAAATATCCAAAGTATTATCATATTACGGGCGGCACGGTGGCGCAGTGATAGCACTGCTGCCTCACAGTTAGGAGACCTGGGTTTGCTTTCCGGGTCCTCCCTGCGTGGAGTTTGCATGTTCTCCCCGTGTCTGTGTGGGTTTCCTCCAGGCGCTCCGGTTTCCTCCCACAGTCCAAAGCCATGCAGGTTAGGTGGATTGGAGATTCTGAATTGGCCCTAGTGTGTGCTTGGTGTGTGTCCTGTGGTGGGTTGGCACCCTGCCCGGGATTGGTTACTGCCTTGTGCCCTGTGTTGGCTGGGATTGGCTCCAGCAGACCCCTGTGTTAGGATTCAATGGGTTGGAAAATGGATGGATTATCATATTACTGATCAGCAACTTTGAAGTAGCATAAAATGACTCGCCACATGCCTATATTACTGATCTAAATTTTTTTGAAGTTTTGTGAAAATATAACTCTGACCCCTCATATACTATTAGGGGATGAACCCCTGGTGTCAATTGATGTGGCATGCACAATTTCAAGTCCTCCTGATCATTTTTGCTGAAGATACCTATTGGTTTACTCTTTATCATAAGGGTGAAATTTCCTGCATAAAATATGGTCTGAAAATTTTCTACAAATGAGGGCTTTTCAGGTCTTAATGGGAAAAAATAGGAGGATCCCCAAAAAGCTCAATGTCCTGTATAACCAAACATCAAGACACGCCATACAATACACCATATATTGGGGTTTACACGTTCAGGTGAGTCATGAGGACATAAACCAGAAGTTATTTTAAAGTGTTCATAAGTAATTCTTATGAATGCAATAAAAATAACTTAATGTTTGTTGCATTTATAGCTTACACTAAACTATGTGAATTAGCAGACACCCTAAAATAAACAGACATTTGATAAAACTGGACGAAATTAAAAAAAATTGGCAAATACCATTCTCTCACCTAATTATTACAGAGAATATTAGATATTATATGTGATTTTTTTCTAAATATAGTTTTTGAGCATCTTTTCAGGTAGTGAATCTCATTATATGTGTTATGCAAAAACAATTAAGAAATCTTATGTTATTTTTACTTATTGTATCTCATCATCAATTGTAGGGACTATCCTGCTCATTATATCACTAAATTTATTTTGAATGCAATGAAAAGTGAATGTGTGTTTTTTTAAGTATTTTATGAGATTGACAAATTCAGAGTATTTTGTCATCTTGAACTGAGGCAATGACTCGAAAAACATCCATTTCAACTGTCTTATTTAAAGGTTGGCCCTTTCAATGAGGGGGTCATGATGATGCTAGAGATCACTTAGAATTATAACCTGCTGTTTATGAGATAATTAATCATCCCTGTTCAAACCTGTTTAATCTTAATATAAGATCAGGGGGCACAAGCCTATCCCGGTAACAATGAGTTTAGAGTAGCATTGAATATGGCATATTATTACTGTATACGTTAAAACACTGATGTGTTATACTATAATGCGGCATACAATTTCTATGTTGGATATAAAAATAAAGCTTTGAAGTGTGGATAATTGCAAATTTTATTTTGGATGCTTGGTCCAATTTAGACAGTATTACACCCTAGCTCTTCAGATTAAGACTTAAATGCAAAAGTTTCTAAAATAAATTAATTATTGTATTAAAAATGTTCCTGCTTCACTTACTACACTTTTTTACATTGGCACAGAGCTTTTCTTAGTTTATATTTAAATCCCAGCTGAATCTAAGGTTTGTGCTTGTTTCTTGTGGGATTGCCAGCTGTGTGTGCTGACAGCCAAGGAGAACTCATCATCACTCTAGTATCATGATCTGGGTTTCCACAGAGGATCAATTGAGTCCATGCTAATGAAAGCTTACAGTGTTCTCACTGTCTCTTTTGTCTCCTGCACATTTAGTTTCTCGTGTTTGTTTAAGTTGTTTATTCTGGAAGCTTCATCTCCAGATGCATGCCATACATATACATACTGTATATATATGTATATATATATACTCATCAAAAAAAGAAACGTCCCCTGACTTTTAACTATTTTTACTTTCAGTAGACTTAATGTGTAAATATTTGTATGAACACTAAAAGAGTCAACACCATAAGACATAAACTAAAAATGTTTCACAATGTGTCCCTGAATGAAGGGAGGCTCAAAATCAAAAGTACCAGTCAGTATCTGGTGTGGCCACCAGCTGCTTGAAGTACTGCAGTGCATCTCCTCCTCATGGACTGGACCAGATTTGTCAGTTCTTGCTGTGAGATGTTACCCCACTCTTCCACCAAGGCACCTGCAAGTTCCTGGACATTTCTGGGGGGAATGGCCCTAGCCCTCACCCTGCGATCCAACAGGTCCCAGACGTGCTCAATGGGATTGAGATCTGGGCTCTTCGCTGGCCATGGCAGAACACTGACATTGCTGTCATGCAGAAACTCACGCACTTTTTGCCACTCCTGTCTGGTCCAGCGAAGGTGGGTTTGTGCCCATAGGCGGCGTTGTTGCTGGTGATGTCTGGTAAGGACCTGCCTTACAACAGGCCTGCAAGCCCTCAGTCCAGCCTCTCTCAGCCTATTGCGGACAGTCTGAGCACTGATGGAGGGATTGTGTGTTCCTGGTGTGACTCGGGCAGTTGTTGTGGCCATCCTGTACCTGTCACGCAGGTGTGATATTCGGATGTACCGATCCTGTGCAGGTGTTGTTACACGTGGTCTTCCACTGCGAGGATGATCAGCTGTCCTTCCTGTCTCCCTGTAGTGCTGTCTTAGGCGTCTCACAGTGTGGACATGGCAATTTATTGCCCTAGCCACATCAGCAGTCCTCATGCCTCCCTGCAGCATGCCTAATGCACGTTCACGCAGATGAGCAGGGACCCTGGGCATCTTTCTTTGGGTGTTTTTCACAGTCGGTAGACAAGTCTCTTTAGTGTCCTGCGTTTTTAGAACTGTGACCTTAAATGCTTACTTTCTGTAAGCTGTTAAGGTCTTAACGACCATTCCACAGGTGCATGTTAATTAATTGATTATGGTTAATTGAACATGCATGGAAAACATTGTTTAAACAATTTACAATGAAGATCTGTAAAGTTATTTGGATTTTTAAAACATTATTGTTGAAATACACAGTCCTGAAAAAGGGACGTTTCTTTTTTTGCTGAGTATATAAT
>JANRMT010062834.1:10662343-10688580 GCA_026402145.1 Polypterus bichir lapradei
TATATATATATATATATATATATATATATATATATATATATATATTGCACAGATTATTCTGTCATTGGTTGCTCTAGGAATGAAGTTCATAAACACCCAAGCAAAGTAGTCTCCTTTAAATTTTCACTGGGGAGTTCTGCAATGTAAAAATTCTGCTGCACATTTAGCTATGTAGCTGCAAAAGCCTACATCTAGCAAATTATGTTTGAATCCTTTCAAACAGAAGGCTATTGTTTTTCTGCATGCCTAGCCCCCACTCTAGGGGTTAATTATTCAGGTATAATGAGGCAATGCAAAGTGATTCTGTTTGGAAAATTCTGCAGCCAAAGACTTTCAGTTGGAGTTAAAAGTGACAAAACAATCTTGTGTTTTATGGGACGAAAATCATGCTGAGCTTTCATTCAGCCAATAAAAAGAAAGCTAGAAATTTTTCCCTTGAGTTTTACTGATCACAAGGGGCAAAATTAAAATCGATACTCACTTTTGATGAATTCAGGTAGTTGTTCTCCTGATCTGTTGGACTTTTTTCATTAGTCATTTTTTCCTCTTCCATTTTTACAGAATCCTGTAATGAAGATTCTCATATTAATCATAATATTCATTCATTTATTTTATTCACTTGCTTATTTATTATAGGAATGAGGTTATCCCAGAGGAATTGGGCCCATGCCTGAAAACAATCATGGATGTTTTGCTAAACCATTGCTGGGCACCATTCACACACACACTCCCACACTGACAAGTTAACTTAATGTGCATCACTTTGGAATCACACACAAACACTGGAAAACCTGAAGACTCAAAACAGATATGGAAAAACCTAGAAATTGAGCAAATATCTGTAGAACAGTTAACAAATCTACCTAAATGTGCGTCACCCAATTTGATATTTGAATATTAAATTGTACATATACAAATAACAGAAATCTGGTTATCACAGATGATAGTGGCCAACTCTATGACAGTATGCAGTTTAAGGATGCTGTCCAGATAGTACCATTGTTTGTGTATTCTTCATAAGGTAATCTTAGGATAAGTGGAACACAAAAGCTCAGGCTGCTTGTGCCTGAAATTAGCTCAGCCAGATTTATTCATGACAAGTGAAGGAGAGACATTGTGAAAGGTACTATAAATGGAGCTCTAGTTTTAGTTCTGCTAGCAGTGAGCCCACTGTTTAAAGTGGCACCACATCTTAGCTAGTGGCTGGAATAGACTGATATAGTCACAGTGGCAGCATGTCTCTCTACCCACCAGTCTTCCTAATATGTAGTGGTTCTAGGGCCAGTGTTTCCTAAAACAATCTTCTAAGGACAGACATTGGCAGGAAACAATGAAATGAATAGCTAAACTGCACAAACCAACATAATATTTAGAAAATATTTAGTCTATATACACCAACTACAGCCCAATTGAACATGCTTATTTGGAGTTTGATTCAATGTGTTCAGACCAATACAAAAATACACTGTAGTTTTCTCAAATTTTACTCATATCTCCTTCTCTTATGAAATGTTCTAATTTATGGCTCAGAAACCATTTAACGACTCTGTCACATGATAATCATCCCACTATATTGTAAATTACTCACTACTTGTGAAAGTTACATGCAAAGACCATGCAACATCCAACACTTAAAGTGTATAAATTAGTTATCGACCAGCGATGCAGGGAGAGTTGACAAAGATTTTAACTTGCCTAAGGGATCCTGAAATTATGATACTCATATGTGCCTGATGAGTGGACAAGAAAAGTTTTAATTAGTATAATTCATTTTTCAAAAAATTCAAATTTCACACTCCAGCACAAGAATAAAAAGAGTAATTAGATTAATGTTGCGATTCTATAATGCACTTCTGAAAATGTTATGACACCAGCATTGTACGGATTTTTGTTGTGTTTTTGGAGATGCAGAATGTAAATGAACAAATAGGGTTTGAGACTATATGGTAAGTTTCAACATTTACACGAAAGTACTGGAGATGAGCAGTAATTTTAAGTAAAATGTAAAGGTCAGTAAAAAATATAGCCAAATTTCCATACTCTGCTTGTTTGTTAAAAACAAATTGGTTCTCAGATTTTGGGAGAAAGATTGAAGTTTTGAGACAAGATAGTTATTTCAATATAAAGGACGTTCCTTCTCCATTCTTTTCTGTGTAACCAGGACTCTATATACTAGTACGTTTACCATGAAGGTGATGAGATTACATAACTGTTTCATTAATTGAAATTTTATACTATACATAAGAAGTTCCTAATTAATGATAAGCTGTTTTGCCAAAGATTTTTAATCACTCTAGATATCTTGGTACCTTTTTATCGATACAAATTGTAAGGTGGAAGACGGGCTATGCTATTCACTTTTTGTTGATTGGTGTAAAGTGTGAGTTTTACAGCTATGTTGTGCAAAATATCCTAGCCTTCATAAGCTCTCCCATATTTCTTCAGTCTTGTCATAGTGAACTGATGTGCTCATGAGCAGGGTCCATCGTATCTGTTCTAATAAAGGATGTTTGTTGAAACCATTGTTGTGGTGATTTCAGCTGTTATTTAAAGAAAAATTTCCTAAAATTCAAACACTAAATACATCAGTTTAGAGGTAAGATAGTTAAAATCAGTAAGAATGAGTATGGTGAATTGTTAAATGTTCTTTAGTACAGTGCATCTCAAACTCAATCTGGGGGGACCACAGTTGCTTCAGGTTTTTATTTCAACCAGTCTCACAATTAGTGAGTCATTTTACCCGTTGCTGATCTAATTTAATTAGCTGATCTTTTTTCTGTTTTCTAATTCTGGATTCAAAAAAGCACCGCAGTGTGATTTTTACAATTATAAGAAATTTAGAAACATTTGTAGTTTTGCTATAGCTTTAAATGCCAAAATCTCTGATGTTGATTTCCCAACACATTTTCCTTTTTCAGTGTAGCCTTCTCTATTAAATGTATCTCAATAATCGCAACAATGAGCAAAACAGGCTCCCAAGCACACTGAAATGAAATAATCAAAGTTCTGCAAGCTGCACAACTATAGACAATCCACAAGAGGTTTTTCTTTCCTTCAATTCCTGCTTGAAGCCCCAATTCTTCCAGCCATCATTCAATGGTCCAAATTGGCATCACATCTCTGTAAACAGTAAAAAGCATTGACACAGGTCATTATGACAGTCTGGTATTGTCCTTTTAGGATATCCCAAAAAATATAAGATCCTCTGTACAACTAACCAGGGTTGTTTTTACTTTCCCATCTGCATGGCCAACATTGCGGACCACATAGCCCCAAAAATACCTATGATCTGGCTCCTACCAAAATCACTGTTATTTGTTTGACTGACAGAAGTGTACTTATACAAAATGGACCTCTGCTTATGGGTGGACTGACTGTTAGATCTTCTAGACCAATCACTTGTGTACACAACTGGGTGGTCTACATTATACTTTCAAGCCTTCCTGTTGTTTATTCTCTCCTTCCCACAGTCCATTCTTAAATAGTGTGTCAGACACAGCCACAGTAATTGGGGTGAAGTGTTCACTAGGATTGTGATTGTAAGTAGTTATATTTATACAGCACTTAAAACTGTTTACAACAAATTACACTATTAAATCAGAGGCAGCCTTCCAGCACTTTCTTGAGTGGCTTTTCTAAAGCCACATACTGAACAAATCATGACATGAATGTAATATTAGAAAATCAAATGCAGATTTCCTCGACTGCATTAAAAAAACAATTCTGACAGATATTTAAAGGCATCATCAGTGCTTTTAGTAAAAATATTACTACATGGGAGACATTTAATGTAGGAAAATGCTCTGATGATTAGAACCTACCTTTCTAAGCCTTTGGCAGTCACTAATTAGCAGAACGGAGTGGGAGTTAGGGAGGTAATTGTAAACGAGGAGCTTAATGCAGGAAGAGTGACACCAGAAATGCTACCTTCCTGCTGAGGCTCAGAGTGCTATGAAGCTTTTATAGTACCACACAGATCATCAAGGAGCTGCTCTTGACAGCTCCTTATATCTTGGTCATACAAAGACCCTGGACTTTTACATATTTTTGGAATCATGATGCATTCAGTTCAAATTCCTTTCCATTAATCAACATGAAAACTCAATAATGTCAAAATTAAAATGGCTAAAGTGAAATTCTACAGATCCTTTTAAATGAATTACAAATAAAAAAAGGAGACGGCTGATTTATCAATATTAATCTTCCTGATGCAGTATTTGACAGATTCATGTTTGACAGAAATTACCTCATAGATTTTAGGACAAATCTCAGACAGCTTTCTACATTATGAAAAATGTAACATTGCCCCATCTCAACCAGTCTGAATGGGACTTCCTGCATGCATTCTCTCAATGTTTGAAATGAAAACTTTAGGTGGGCCACTCCATAACATAGAGGTGTTTATATTGAAATTACTGCAGTGTAGCTTTGGCAGAACATTTAGGATCAATAATGGAAGAGCATTCTTCTTCCATAGCCCAATTTTATTTTTTAAGGAGCAGCAAGTTTTCAGAATTTATATCTTTATGAGTATCCCAGACCCTAATGCTGAGGACCATCCCCAAATATCGAGATGCAATCATACTGTAAGTTAAAGAAGTCAAATGCTGAGGCAAATAAAGTTAACTATGTTTTAATGAAACAATAGAATTCCATTCACTTTGATTCTGAATGTTTTTTGGAAAATAGATGGATGGATGTTTTCAGATCTTTTCCACTAAACTAGAGATTTATTGTGATCATTTTTAAACAATGGCTTTAATTTTGCCATGTTCTTGTAAAATGCAGATATGTTAAACTCCTAGGCAACTGTTATGAAATGCACAGATTCCATCCCAGCTGAGAAACGATAATACTGTAAGAATCTAAATTTTTGGTTGCCTCCCTGACTATTGCCCTTCCCTAGCTCATACAAATGCTTTTGGAATACCCCCTACTATAAGCAAATTCACAGCTGTCCCAAATTTATATTTATAATACTTTGTAGGAATATCTAAAGTATCTCAGATTTATTGATGCTTTTCAAAAAATCCACATTTACTTTGAATGTTGTTTTATCTTGAGAATTTACTTTTTATTAAAAACTGTTAAATTTCACAGTTGTAAATGCATTTCATCTGAACTCACATGAAACATCTTAAGCCCAATCACAAATTGGTTGCATCAGAGCCTATTTAGTTGTGTAAACCAGATAGCATGAATAATTATGGAACTTGGCATTCAGTTTTTTATAGTACAATTTAATCTCGAAGGCAGTAATTAGTGGTGCTCCTTTAGTACTCTGTGGTATCCTATTCTGGTCATTGCATGTGTGGAGTTCCTAAGTTCTCCCAGTCTTTTTCTTTGGGCAATTTGGTTTCTTACCACATCCCAAATGTACCTATAACTTGATCCTGTGTGAATGAGAGGGTGTGTAACTTGCGGGAAACGAGGACACCTTTGCTTTGGCCCCTACTAGGGTTAGCTTCTGCCTTCCATTTGATGCTATGGAAACCCCACACCTTTCATCTAGAGTAAACGGGTCCAAAAATTGTATACATTATTTAAAATATATCTTTTTCAATGGCATTTTTTGAAGTGACATGTTGAGCATCACAAGGAAAGTCTGATTAGGCAGGGGTTTGATATCAATCTCAACTCTTAGCCACTTAGCTACTGTAACTAAATAAATAATTCCATCAAAATTATGCAAGAGGTACTCGGGCAAATGTCCTGGATTTTGAATCTGAAGCGTCCAAACTGCCTAATATACACTGAATCAAAACTACTCTGAGCATCCATCCATTATCCAACCCGCTGTATCCTAACACAAGGGGGTCTGCTGAAGCCAATCCCAGCCAACACAGGATGCAAGCCAGGAACAAATCCGGGCAGGGCACCAGCCCACTGCAGGACACACACACACCAAGCACACACTAGGGACAATTCAGGATCGCCAATGCACCTAACCTGCATGTCTTTGGGAGGAAACCCACACAGACACGAGGAGAACATGCAAACTCTACGCAGGGAGGACCCGGGAAGCAAACCCAGGTCTCCTTACTGCGAGGCAGCAGCGCTACCACTGCACTACCGTGCCACCCCACGTTGAGCATTGTTGTTTAAAAATGTATAAATTAAACACATTTATTATTACAAATTGAAATAAGAGTTTTTGCAGATTAGTGCTACTGTATGCATATGTTTAATAATTTTAATATGAAGTAAAAATTGTAAAAAAGTAAATACTGAATGAAAACAAAGATTGCAAAGCTGTCAAATCAGCATACTGGATATGGTATAATACAGCAACCGATACTGAGAAAACAATAAAGCACATTCTATACCGGATTGTACTTTGAGTAGACACTTTTTGTTAAACATCAGCTTGACATTTCGAGAAACACTAGCCATCCACACACAATAGCACATCTGCCTCTGTGTAGGCTTCCCCAGTTAAAGAGAATGTCATTGGCAGGATATTATTGCTATGACTAAAACTCTGGCACGCTGCTTTTTCAGAAGAGAATTTTTCCTGTGTTTTGTTGGCAAAATCACCTTTAGCAATAAACCCTGTAATTAAAATATGATGCAGGGAGGCTCAGTGACAAGTAAAGAAGACATTTACAGCTTAAGCTGAGTCTTGCACCACAATACACTTTACAGATTTTTGTCTGAGGTATCAAGACAAGATACATGCAGTCACCACAAAGTTTAAGTGGCAGATCATTACAAAAGGTGCCTCATGCAAAAGGAACGAGTGTGGCATCAATGATTACTGCCAGCACTAAAAAAAGAAAGAGGGCAGCCATAAAATGTGGAGTGCTGTCATAGAAATTCAAGCTTGTTGGGCTTTTTGTCACCATATATTTAATGTGTGGACTACAAGGAATACAGCCAGCTGGAATGAAGCCAGAACTACAGAAATATGAAAAGATCTCTTAAGACTCAGGTTTATATTTCATTTCTCTCAAAAAGCCATGAACTTCATTATAATGTGAGATTCTATTCAAGCTGATAAAAATGTTCTATAAAGAAAAAGAAAGCCACAAGAATTTGAAACCAGAGCTGTGAAAGAGTAGTGCTAACCGCTACACAACAATGCTGCCAAATATACAAACTCTCAAGCCAATAAACAGAAAACAGAACTTCTGAAGTCCCTTTGGGTCACACTAAGATTGGCTTGCCTATTTTTTGAATTTCATATTTTAGAATCCCTTCCCTTGTGCAGTTATTTTTCAGAGTATATTTGTAACTGAAAGAACTTGCCCAACAAACAGCCAGACTCTAGATTCACTTTGGCACTGCCAGGGGGCAGATATATGGAGGTATTGTAATCAGACTCAAACAGGCAGCTTCCAGTGGTAGCCTTTGGAAAATCAGATGCTAGTAGCAAGAAAAATTAGGTCAATCACTTTGATTTACATGCTGACATAGACAAATAAGCCTGGTAAAATAACGTCAGCACAAACTTTCATTAGACTGATTTTTATTAGATGCTGAGTGGTTAGAAGCATGAATGCATACAAAAGCAGGTCCTTGTGTAAAAAATGATTTGCTATGGAGCAGTGATATCCATCCATCCATCCATCTATCCTCTTCCGCTTATTCGAGGTTGGGTTGCGGGGGCAGCAGCTTGAGCAGAGAGGCCCAGACTTTCCTCTCCCCAGCCACTTCTTCCAGCTCTTCCGGGAGAATCCCAAGGCATTCCCAGACCAGCCGGGAGACATAGTCCCTCCAGCGTGTCCTGGGTCTTCCCCGGGGCCTCCTCCTGGTTGGACATGCCCGGAACACCTCATTAGGGAGGTGACCAGGCGGCATCCTGATCAGATGCCCAAGCCACCTCATCTGACTCCTCTCGATGCGGAGGAGCAGCAGCTCTACTCTGAGCTCCTCCTGGATGACTGAGCTTCTCACCCTATCTTTAAGGGAAAGCCCAGACACCCTGCAGAGGAAACTCATTTCAGCCGCTTGTATTTGTAATCTCATTCTTTCGGTCACTACCCACAGCTCATGACCATAGGTGAGGGTAGGAACGTAGATTGACTGGTAAACTGAGAGCCTTATCTTACGGCTCAACTCCTTTTTCAACACGACAGACCGATGCCACAGCCCACATCACTGCAGACGCCGCAACCGATCCGCCTGTCGATCTCACGCTCCATTCTTCCCTCACTCGTGAACAAGACCCCGAGATACTTGAACTCCTCCACTTGGGGCAGGATCTCTCCCCAAACCCTGAGAGGGCACTCCACCCTTTTCCGGGTGAGGACCATGGTCTCGGATTTGGAGGTGCTGATTCCCATCCCAGCCGCTTCACACTCAGCTGCGAACCGATTCAGAGAGAGCTGAAGATCACGGCCTGATGAAGCAAACATCATCTGCAAAAAGCAGTGACCCAATCCTGAGTCCACCAAACCGGACCCCCTCAACGCCCTGGCTGCACCTAGAAATTCTGTCCATAAAAGTTATGAACAGAATCGGTGACAAAGGGCAGCCCTGGCAGAGTCCAGCTCTCACTGGAAACGGGTTCGACTTACTGCCGGCAATGCGGACCAAGCTCTGACACCGGTTGTACAGGGACTGAACAGCCCTTATCAGGGGGTCCGGTACCCCATACTCCCGGAGCACCCCCCACATGATTCCTCGAGGGACACGGTCGAATGCCTTTTCCAAGTCCACAAAACAGATATAGACTGGTTGGGCAAACTCCCATGCACCCTCCAGGATTCTGCTAAGGATGTAGAGTTGGTCCACTGCACTGCGACCAGGACGAAAACCACACTGTTCCTCCTGAATCCGAGGTTCAACTATCCGACAGACCCTCCTCTCCAGAACCCCTGAATAGACTTTTCCAGGGAGGCTGAGGAGTGGGATCCCTCTGTAGTTGGAACACACCCTCCGGTCCCCCTTTTTAAAAAGGGGGACTACCACCCCGGTCTGTCAATCCAGAGGCACTGTCCCCAATGTCAATGCGATGTTGTAGAGACGTGTCAACCAAGACACTCCTACAACATCCAGAGCCTTGAGGAACTCCGGGCGTATCTCATCCACCCCCGGGGCCCTGCCACCAAGGAGTTTTTTGACCACCTCGGTGACCTCAGCCCCAGAGATAGGGGAGCCCACCTCCAAGTTCCCAGGCTCTGTTTCCTCATTGGAAAGCCAGTTAATCCAAAATGCGGCTGCAAGAATTATTACAAGAACAAGAAAATATGAACACATAACTCCAGTTCTTAAATCCTTACACTGGCTCCCGGTTAAGTTTAGGGCAGATTTCAAAATCCTCCTTTTAACATATAAAGCATTAAATGGCCAAGGTCCGGCTTACTTGTCTGAACTTATCATGACTTACAAACCTGAGCGCACATTAAGATCTCAAGATGCCGGTCTGCTTATGATTCCAAGGATTAATAAAATAACAGTGGGAGGTCGAGCTTTTAGTTACAGGGCCCCTAAACTGTGGAATGGTCTTCCTGCTTCTATAAGAGATGCCCCTTCGGTCCCAGCCTTTAAATCCCAGCTGAAGACTTACTACTTCAGTTTAGCATATCCTGACTAGAGCTGCTGATTAATTGTACATACTGCATCTCTGTTGTTAGTCATTAGCACTAAAACATAAGTAAGATGATAAGTATAATTGAATACTAACCCTCACCTATTCTGTTTCTGTTCTCGGTACTCAAATGTGGCAATTGGTGCCACGGCCCACCTGCCAAGTTGTTTGCCTACCTATGGTAAAGTCATCCCTGGTGGAGGATCACAGGAATCATGGGAAAGAGGGGCCCTTTCATCGGATTGGCTGGCCGAGCAACGTTTCAGCCGTGGAATGGCCAAATGGGGAGGCAGCTTGACGGATGAGGTCTCCAGCACTCTAAAAATATCAAAATCTTATTATGTGATATCATCTACTGTTAAATTCTGCTCTGTACTTCTAAAATTTTTATTATTATGCTTTATTAAGGATTTGTTCTGTTCTGTGTATTGTATTGTATTGAACCCCTTCTTTTGACACCCACTGCACGCCCAACCTACCTGGAAAGGGGTCTCTCTTTGAACTGCCTTTCCCGAGGTTTCTTCCATTTTTCCCTACAAGGTTTTTTTGGGAGTTTTTCCTTGTCTTCTTAGAGAGTCAAGGCTGGGGGGTTGTCAAGAGGCAGGGCCTGTTAAAGCCCATTGTGGCACTTCCTGTGTGATTTTGGGCTATACAAAAATAAACTGTATTGTATTGTATTGTATTAATGGGATTGAGGAGGTCTTTGAAGTATTCCCCCCACCGACCCACAACGTCCCGAGTCGAGGTCAGTAGCGCACCATCCCCACCATATACGGTGTTGACACTGCACTGCTACCACCTCCTAAGATGCTGGACGGTGGACCAGAATCTCCCCGAAGCCGTCTGAAAATTGTTCTCTATGGCCTCCCCAAACTCCTCCCATGCCCGAGTTTTTGCCTCAGCAACCACAGAAGCCGCATTCCACTTGGCCTGTCAGTACCTATTAGCTGCCTCCAGAGTCCCACAGGACAAAAGGGTCCGGTAGGACTCCTCCTTCAGCTTGACAGCATCCCTCACCGCTGGTGTCCACCAACGGGTTCAGGGATTGCCGCCACGACAGGCACCGACCACCTTACGGCCATAGCTCCGGTCAGCCGCCTCAACAACTGAGGCACGGAACATGGCCCATTTGGACTCAATGTCCCCCACCTCCCTCAGGACGTGGTCGAAGTTATGCCGGAGGTGGGAGTTGAAGCTACTTCTGACAGGGGACTCTGCCAGATGTTCCCAGCAGACCCGTACAACACGTTTGGGCCTACCAGGCCTAACCGGCATCCTCCCCCACCATCGAAGCCAACTCACCACCAGGTGGTGATCAGTTGACAGCTCTACCCCTCTCTTCACCCGAGTGTCCAAGACATGTGGTCGCAGGTCCAACGACACGACCACAAAGTCGATCATCGAACTGAGCCTTAGGGTGTCCTGGTGACAAGTGCACATAAGAACACCCTTATGCTTGAACATGTGTCCAATAACAAAACACCACTCGGGTTCAGATCGGTGGGGCCATTCCTCCCAATCACGCCCTTCCAGGTCTCACTGTCATTGCCCACGTGAGCATTGAAGTCTCCCAGCAGTACGAGGGAGTTACCAGAAGGTATGCCCTCTAACACCCCCTCCAGTGACTCCCAAATGGGTAGGTACTCCAAACTGCTGTTCGGCGAATATGCACAAACAACAGTCAGGACCCGTCCCTCCACCCAAAGGCGGAGGGAGGTTACCCTCTCGTACACCGGGATAAACCCCAATGTACAGGCTCCAAGTTGGGGGGCAATAAGTATATGCAACTCCAGAGTTGTAGAGAGTCCAGCCCCTCTCAAGGAGATTGGTTCCAGAGTCCAAGCTGTGTGCTGAGATGAGCCCGACTATATCTAGCCGGAACCTCTCGACCTCGTGCACTACCTCAGGCTCCTTCCCCTTCAAAGAGGTGACATTCCACGTCCCAAGAGCCAACTTCTGTAGCCGAGGATCGGACCACCACCCAACTCACACTGCACCCGATCTCCTTGGCCCCTCCCATAGGTGGTGAGCCCATGAGAAGGGGGACCCATGTTGCCTCTTTGGGCTGTGCCAGGCCGAGCCCCACGGGCTCCAGAGGGGGGCCCCGGTGACCCGTGTCCGGGCGGGGGAAAACGCTGTGCAAATTTTTTATTCGTCATAGGAGGTCTATTGAACCGCTCTTTGTCTCATCCCTCACCTAGGACCAGTTTGCCTTGGGTGGCCCTACCAGGGGCATAAAGCCCCGGACAACAGAGCTCCTAGGATCATTGGGACACGCAAACTCCTCCACAACGATAAGGTGGCGGTTCGAGGAGGGAGCAGTGATAATCATTTTTATTTATTTTTTTTTTAGATTTTAGTACATTTTTGTCAAAGAATAAAAAGCTACTACACTTAACAGATTTTAATTTGAAAAGTCGAACATTCTAGATTTCCCACTTATTTCTTCCTCACTGTTTTTGATATAAAAACCCTTATAACCAAACACTCTTCACCTGGCAGGCACTATGTCATAGTGGCTAAGGCACTACATTTGCTGGTTCATTTCACTTCTCAGACTAAGTGTGTGATCCTGATGAAGTCATTTAATGTCTGTGCTTCAGTTTTAAATGAGACTGTAAATGATTAAACTACACAATAATCTCGGATAAAGGTGTCAGACACATTTGTAAAAATAATAAAGCAATCAGACTTTAGCTGCCAGCTGGGATACTTGTTCTACACAACAATAATGATACAGAAACATGGATTGCACAGTAAATAAATAATGACATACAAAAATAGTCTTTTATTTTATACAGCTTCACTTTAGTAAACACTATCTAAAAGTCAGTTTACGAGTACTGTGTGGAGCTAAGTTATGATTGCTCTTGTAAATTTTTTACAAGGGATGCACAAATAAAACAGCCAGCTCGGAGTCATGCAGACAGAGTTACAGGGTAGAGCTGAGCCGAGAACTTTGTGGTTTACTGTCCAACGTCTTAGCCACTAGGCTGTGTAAAACTTCCTGGCTTCAGTTTACTGTGGCCAACATCTGGGCAATCCATTAACTTTGACCTTAACCACTAGGCCACACTGCAATGAGCCAATCTGAATTGGTTTGAGTCTAAAATATTTTGTTTTCAGTGTGCATCCTCTTACAAATTATAGACATATCATCCATGTACTGCCTTACTTTTCTAAACACCTGGCCAGATATTCTCTTAGAGAGATCAACAAACATTGGCTAAACTGAAAATATGACATTATTGTGCATTTAAACAGATACTTTTGCTTATACTGTATTTGTAAAGCTTGCATGGTTATGAATGCCTCTACTGAGTTATTATAGTATAGTATATCTATTTATGTATTCTATCCAGGGTTGGTTAATGTTTTGTCTAATGCTACTGAAAGAGACCCCAACTACCACAACTCTGGCCTGGATTAAGCAGAAAGGATATTGAATGGAAGGGTGAATCTATTCTGAGGCTTACTTCATTGAAAAAGGCTACAAAAATTAAATCTTTATATATAAATTCGGCATAGAATGATAGTAGGTCAGTGTTTCACAAAATATAGTGAAATCAGTCAATGAGGGAGAATAAAGTAACCCAAATACTGTACTACTCCTAATAACCTCAACAAAACTGCAGTGAAAAACTTTACCAAAAGGAAGTAAAATAGTTCAGTACTAGATTGACAAGATTATACCAAAAACCTGCTATAATATTTTACAAGTAAGCAAATTCACTAAAACATGAACTGAAACATTTGTAAAACCATTAGAAATACTATTAGAATGCAGAGCAAATAAAATCTTTAAAATGAATAAAGTGCACAGTACTGCACAAAGCACAAAATTGGCATATTCAGCAATCAAGATTGTGGTGAAGAAGGGATTCTGTTGGTTTCAGGACACATCAACCCCCTTTTACAAGTTTTTGTCTTTTTATGAGATAGCAGTTTTTTATTTGAAAATGTAATGTTATATAACTTTGCCAAGTGTAGCTGCATGTGTAAGTGTGATGCAAGTTGGTGCCCAGTGCTGCTGGAAGAGGCTCTGAACTCCATGATCCTGAACTAGATTAAACAGGTTTGGAAACTGATGCATTATTAGACAGTTTCATCAGTAATTTATATTCATTAGTATTAAGTAGAATTCAATATTAGGAATAAGATATTATTATTATACTGTGTATATTGCAATTGTCACATATGGCTATACAATTTATGAGCAAAATAGTCTACATGTAGACTGAATCCTACCAGGAAATACACAAGTCTAAGCATAAAATATAAAATCTAATCTTGTATTTAGAAATTGTTTATGAAGAGTTCAGGGGTCAGGCATGTACAGTATAATTTTAAAGAAATCTTAGTAACACATCTTCAGTGGATCAGTGGCTCTATGTGTGTACTGGACTTAGTCTTTGGGAAGTCTGTGAGCATTTAAACAATTACAGTCATTCCATAAAATACAATAATCCATTTCGGTATTAATGCTAGCCCTGAATCAGGGCAGGAAAAGCAATGACTAAAAACACTTTATGGTTGGAGGTGTAATTCACAGCTCACCCTCAGGCATGCAGTGTTCCAGTAATGCCTTATTAGACTCAATCATTTGAATCTATGGTGCTGATTTAGTTGTTCTAGTACTCAAGGGTATGAGATGAACTCTGAAAATGTGACTTTACAGCAATAAATGCTAGACAAGTCACACAGACAAATCACCAAGAACAACAACAAAAAAAAAAATAAAATACATTTTCAGAAACAGGCAACAGACCACAAACAAAAAAGCAATTTATGGTCAAAATCAAAATCTAATGGTTCTCAAAAAAAATGAAGTAGTAAGAAGTAAAAGATGTTATTAAGCAAGGAAGAAGTCTTCAAGAAATCGAATTGACAAGGCAGCATGAGTGAAACAAAAAATCATATTTCTAAGCAGCAAAAGAAAACAAGTGAGTAAACTATGAGAAGAACTCTTTGCTTGCAGTATATGAAGACACTGACATAGGGCGCTTTGATGCATAGGTGTCATTAATATTAGTACTGCACTTTATCATGCAAGTGAAAGTTTGGTCATTTAAGCACTTGTGAACCTTATTAAGTAGAATAACCCCACAACTCTTTTAACGTTTCCCTGGGAAATATAGTATTTATTTGGTAAAATACAGTCATATGAAAAAGTTTGGGAACCCCTCTCAGCCTGCATAATAATTTACTTTACTTTTAACAAAAAAGATAACAGTGGTATGTCTTTCATTTCCTTGGAACATCTGAGTACTGGGGTGTTTTCCAGACAAAGATTTTTAGTGAAGCAGTATTTAGTTGTATGAAATTAAATCAAGTGTGAAAAAAATGGCTGTGCAAAAATTTGGGTCCCCTTGTAATTCTGCTGATTTGAATGCATGTAACTGCTCAATACTGATTACTTGCAACACCAAATTGGTTGGATTAGCTCGTTAAGCCTTGAACTTCATAGACAGGTGTGTCCAATCATGAGAAAAGGTATTTAAGGTGGTCAACTGCAAGTTGTGCTTCCCTTTGACTCTCCTCTGAAGAGTGGCAGCATGGGATCCTTAAAGCAACTCTCAAAAGATCTGAAAACAAAGATTGTTCAGTGTCATGGTTTAGGGGAAGGCCACAAAAAGATATCTCAGAGGTTTAAACTGTTAGTTTCAACTGTAAGGAATGTAATCAGGAAATGGAAGGCCATAGGCATGGTTACTGTTAAACCCAGGTCTGGCAGGCCAAGAAAAATACAGGAGCGGCATATGCGCAGGATTGTGAGAATGGTTACAGACAACCCACAGATCACCTCCAAAGACCTGCAAGAACATCCTGCTGCAGATGGTGTATATGTACATCGTTCTACAATTCAGTGCAATTTGCACAAAGAACATCTGTATGGTAGGGTGATGAGAAAGAAGCCCTTTCTGCACTCACGCCACAAACAGTCGCTTGTTGTATGCAAATGCTCATTTAGACAAGCCAGATTTATTTTGGAACAAAGTGCTTTGGATTGATGAGAGAAAAATTTGGTCATAACAAAAAGCACTTTGCATGGCAGAAGAAGAACACCGCATTCCAAGAAAAACACCTGCTACCTACTGTCAAATTTGGTGGAGGTTCCATCATGCTGTGGGGCTGTGTGGCTAGTTCAGGGACTGGGGCCCTTGTTAAAGTTGAGGGTCGGATAAATTCAACCCAATATCAACAAATTCTTCAGGATAATGTTCAAGCATCAGTCACAAAGTTGAAGTTACGCTGGGGTTGGATATTCCAGCAAGACAATGACCCAAAACAAAGCTCGAAATCTACAAAGGCATTCATGCAGAGGGAGAAGTACAATGTTCTGGAATGGCCGCCACAGTCCCCTGACTTGAATGTCATCAAAAATCTACGGGATAATTTGAAGCAGGCTGTCCATGCTCGGCAGCCATCAAATTTAACTGAACTGGAGAGATTTTTTATGGAAGAATGGTCACAAATATCTCCATCCAGAATCCAGACACTCATCAAAGGTTATAGGAGGTGTCTAGAGGCTGTTATATTTGCAAAAGGAGGCTCAACTAATTATTGATGTAATATCTCTGTTGGGGTGCACAAATTTATGCATTTGTCTGATTTTGTTATGATGCATATTGCATATTTTCTGTTAATCCAATAAACTTAATGTCACTGCTGAAATACTACTGTTTCCATAAGGCATGTCATATATTAAAAGGAAACTGCTACTTTAAAAGCTCAACCAATGATAAACAAAAATCCAAAGAATTAAGAAGGGTTTCCAGACTTTTTCATATGACTGTAAAGAATCAAATTTCAAAGATGTTTCAGTGAAAGGTGCAAATGTAGTCTTCAGACAAACTTCAGTATACTTATATAGATAAAATGAGGTTTTATGGGACAATCCAAAATTGCGTTTAATTTGTTGGATTCTGGTCAGGCATTTGGAAGATTAAACAAGAAACAAGTGTCTTGAAATGAACTACTGAAAGCTCAAAGATTATGCACTTGCTTTTATACAGGCTGATGTCAGGTCATTTACTCCAATGTCTAAATAGTTGATGATTTTACTGACTTACAGAGTGTGTGTGGTACTTGCTGATGTCATGTCTTTTGGTGATTGAGGTGGGCTTGTTTTCTTGCTTGTTTTCATCTGGGAGTACCTTGAGAACAGGGGTCACTGAACTTGAGGAGGAGGTTGTTAGCCTGCGTTTAAATAGAGAATCTGAGGAACTCAGTCCTAGAGTGGTCTCCAGAGAGCTAGAGACAGGTAGTGTTATATTACAACCAGGGTGTTTAATTTGGCTCAAGTTCATATTGGGTTTAGGTCTTTTTGTTATTATTTAAATATAAGCTCATATATTCTTGTTTTTTATTTTATTTTTGTTTGTTAATTATTTTTCAGTTTTGTATTGCATTAAGAACACATGTATCATGTATTCAACATGTTATTTTCCCTTATTTAGCTGCCTAATGATGCAGTTGGAGGATCGACCCAGCCAGCTGTATAAAATGAGGAGCAGCAGCCTTGGCTGTAGCTTCAGCATTGCTGGTTTTTGTCACTTGATTTTTGATTTATGATGTTTGTTTAGATTTCCTGGTTTTGACGCGAGCTTCAATTCAATTTTACTGCTTGTGGGATTTGTTTTCTTTATGTTGTTGCTTGTTGTTGCCTTTATGACTAATGTCAAAACCAATAAACAGAAAACAATGCCCAGATCTACAAGATATGAGTGGTAGGAGAAAGATTGGAAAACTATGACAAGAATGTAAAACAACATATCATGTGCACTTCAGCCACCAGATCTCAAACCCTGTAGTGCACAGTGAACATAATAAATAATCAGTACATTATATCAGTTTCAATTATACCTTAAATGGTTAATTTTTTTCTAATTGTATATATTTACATACAGATTTCAATTCCATTTAAACACTGTGAACTGCAAGAGCACTCTTGAGCAGACTCCCCAAGAACAAAAGAATGCACAGACAACAACAAAATTCAGACAGAAAAGGGATTTATTGAGGCTGGGCAGGATAACAACTAACAATCAATAAACAGAGGGAGGAAGCATAATACCTAAAAAATGAAGAATAGTCTCCCTCAGGCTTATCCATGCATTGCAAATTGTTATTTCTTTATCCCACTTTGAGTCTTGAATCCTGTCTTGCCCTGGACGTTGCACTCTTATATACTGTACCAGGTCAATCCTTGCTGCTGCTCAACTCCTGACTTCAAACTCTCATGGCCTAGGGTAGAACGCCCTTTTTGAAGAACACCACAAGACCATTTTCAGGGTCATGTCTAATTGACCTTTTAATTAATCCAGATCATCTCTGATCCTTTAGAAAGAGTATAGTCATGTTCTTAAATGACCAGGTGGCCATATATCTGGTTACAGCAATGTCTGAAGCTGTTGCTTCTGAGTGGCCCAGAGGATAAAAGATTGGCCTTGTTTCCTTCTATGGACACCTTTAGTACTATGTCCAGAACAAGACTTCCTCCAGCTTCCAGATGCCTGCATGGCATTCCATCTGGATACCCACAAATAATTGTTTGGCGTTCTGTCTGGGCAGTAGTCCAAACCAACTTCCAGACAGGCTTGGCCTCTCGTCCAGGCAGTGGTCCAGGTCAGCTCTTAAATGGTAAAATGTCCCTGTAGTTCAACTGTACCTTCTGACCTTGACAACTTATTTAAAAATATTTTACTAGGAAAAGCGCACAGCATACCCCATGTACAGATCACTTTTAAAATGTGAGACACAGCTCTTTTGAAATGTAACCATTCAGGGACAAACTACAAAAACTGACAGAGATAAAGTTCGGGCATAGGATATTTATAAATACTAGAACGGTCAGCTTACAGATTAAAGAAGGGAGATGGAGTATATAGAGTACTAAACAGTTTATTGGGTGAACTCTTGTAAACATTTGAATGAGGTGATAAGCAGAGCAGCTAACACACTCTGCTGATGTTTGCCTGCTGTCTATGTCAATGATTTAACACCTATTTATTATCTTTGTTTGAATTCATTCATTCAGTCATTCAGCCTTTGCATCTTTTCTCTGATTTACTTAAACACAGCTGAAAAGATAAAGAACTCAGCACCATGAGTGAAATTTACCTTATTTTCCTGCTGTACAAGTGTCTGATGTTTGGATGTTTTGTCCTTTGTCACCTGTTTTGAGATTTGTGGGGTTTTTTGAGACTATGTGTCCTCTGGAAAATGGAAACTTAAATTGTTTTTATGTAAGATTCTGGAGAGGTTCCTGAGGCAGCAATTTTTCCCACCATTATCAAAATATTAAAAAATGGAATTTCACATGGAAAAAATTGCATCACATCATTCCAGTGCAGTCATAGATACTTGAAGAATCTATGTTATCTTGCTTTGGACATCTTAATATTTAAAAAGAGAATATACTTTTACACTTTCTACATTTAATAATTCAGCGACAACAGAGGGTGCAAGGGAAGCCATTCTTCTTTAATGAATGACTTCACAATACGGACTACTAAGTTAAGCAGCACTCACATATCTTTGTATAGCCTACATATTAGAACACATTATGTCATACACAAAGCATTTCAGAATATCATTTGCTTCTTATAATACATTAGACATGCCAAGAAGCATTAAAACTGATGTGGTGGCTTGTGACAGGCCAATAATCCATTAACATATTTTTACATAGGTGATTTTTTTTTATTCTGTTAGTTACACATACAGTGTTGTAAAATGTAGAAGGTAATCAGTCAATTTTTGCTTAGTGCTATTAGAAGTATGCACCATCACAAATTGTTTTTAAAGAGCAAACAATATTAAGCCACAATATCAACTATCCAGAAAGAAAATCTTAAGGGATGTTGGTAATTAACTTATGTACACAAAATTACATTTATAAAACAAGTAAGCTTGAAAAAGTATCAATAAAATCTTTGTTTGTCCCATTATGAAGATTATGCAAATATTTAAAGCAAACTTCAACATACAGAAGCAAACAGAGCTGACATGATGTAAAAAATTCCTTTTTGAGCTTGGGACTCCATGTAATGGTGGGCTATATAGTTATAAATACAAAATAAGCAGAGAACTAAAAACAAAGGCTGTTCAAGAAGAAGATCAAAGGACACCTGGGCCTAGTGCAGACTGTCCTTATGATCCACTCTCATGCCATTACAACCCACATCCGTTGCAAGTTAATTTAAAAGCATCACTTTTCAAAACTATAGAAGAAAAAGCTCTCCTTACTACCTGCACCTGTGTCTTGCGTCTCTTTGTTCTGTCATTCACTCACTGTGGTTTTCATCATATATACTTGTACAGATGAAAGATGTGAAGAGAGAAGTTGTACTTTTAATTTGTAAGACATTGCTTGTCACCCTTACTATAAAAAAAAGTCAGAAGAGAAAAAACCTCTCTAGCCTCGCAGATACATGTGTTAAGACAAAATAATATTGCTGAAGACATTTAAGAGAAATATTCTAGAATTCCATTTTCAAAATATGTCAGGTGACAAAGGGAAGAATAAAGAAAATTGCCTCCAGGCATGTAGAGTATGTTGTGAGTCTTTAGACAAATTCAAGCAAATTTGTTCACTCTAATTATCCTGAGGTTAAACTTTCACACATAGCTGTGATTGTACAGTCTAGCACTGATTAGATCTTAGACAGGGTCGCCAAACTTGGAGAAAAGTTAACGGCTCGATTTTAAAGTCATTTTCTGAACCTGGATATCAGTTTCTTGGCAGCCACAATCATCTTGGAATGTTTTCATGAAGTCTGTGTGAAAATGCCAAATGAGGAAGCAGGTTTCTATTTATAACAATCCATATTTAGAAGGGAAGCTTAATAAATGAGGAATCTATTTACATTAATTGAAAGCAGCACTGCACAAAGCCTGACTCACTAGAAGATGCGTTAACAGTTGGCATAGTGCAAAGAATGTAGAGTCTATGCATCTAAAGCTTTGAGACACCAGAGAGATCTCCCTTTGCACATATGTGGACATATTACCTTGCGTATCATAATTTACAAATAGTTTTATTTATCAGTAGCCCAGCACATCATTCATCTCTGACTTCATTTTCTGAACTAGCATAATGCAATGTTAGTATTGCTCGGAGCAGGAACCTATTCTTGCATCTTCCACTACAAGAGAGAAACTTAACTTTGACAGGGTGCTAGTCTATTGCAGTTTTATTTTGGACCCATTTACCATTAGCAGTCAATCTAAGACACAATCCTTTGTTATGTGGAAGGAAAACCAGAGTAAAATCACACACAGAAATGAACAGAATGTGCAGATACTGAATTTTATTCCAGTCTTTTTTAGCTATAAGAGATCAGTACATTTAACTGAACTGCTGTGTCCTCCATCTTTAGAAGATAATTGTAAAAGACGATCCATTCATTCCTTGATTAATTCATCTTTTGAAGTGGCCTGTGGGTCAGATCCAGTCTGCTTGGGTCATTGTGCTAATGAATTGTTGAAAAAAATATGTTTGATTGCTAAGTTAAACTATCATCTTTCCTCTATAAGTCTTTGCTATAACTGCTCTCTCCTATAATATCAAATTCAAGGTCAGTGTCGGTGACAATACAGTACATACCATTTCAGATTTTTTAATAGAATATGGTGTTCAGTAATATGGTCTCATTGCACCTGTAAGAATATATAAAGTAGGATCTTGATACTATATTACAATGGACAGTCATTCTGTAATTTTTCATTATTTCACAAAAGGCTTTTTGGATTATAGAATCAATAGTTCAAGGTAATGCAACAAATTATTAAGCAACATACTGATTATCTAAAAAAGTATTTATAGTTTATCTATAAAACCTAAAAGGGATAGTTTGTAATTTAAGAAATATAAAGCAGCAGCTAATCAAGTGGAGCAGCAGAAAAGTGAAGTGAGCTGATTCTGATTATGCTTCATTCTCTCAAATAAATGGCCTTTCAAATATACGCCTTTTATGGCTATGTCCAGTCCAAAAAAAAAAACTGCAATGAATAATATTTATTTGAATCAATAATGCATAAAGAGAGAGAGATGCACAAATTATAAATATGAGCAGAAAGACTGGTGGGGTTTTTACATTAAAAAATTAAATGGAACAGAAAATTCCAAAAGAAAATGGATAGACCACCAAACAGGTGCTGAAGTCTAAGTAAAAGCCAGTGATGCAAAATGGTCTATTACAGATTGATGAACAGAAGTAAAACACAGGCATTGTTCAGCCAGGCTACACTGCTGTGATGGGCTCCTAGCCAAGCAAATGAGGAGTGTCTAGCCCAGCCCTCAGCGAGTCTGAAAGTGAGGCCACTAGTCAGAGTTCATTACATTCATACCACAAAGAATGACTTGGGGGCCCATCTTTGTGTGAAACTTGTGTGTTATTCTGGTACCAGCAATAACCAGTTATGAGACACCACAAGAGCAGTGTGGTTAAGATCAAAAGAAACATCCTTAAAGCTTGTGGAAGCTTATAATTGACCCAAGTCTGGATACAGAACAAATGAAAGAAACAAATGTAAGATTGCAGAAAGGTCTGAATAATTTGAGTCAGGAGATGAAATATCATGAGAAATATTTAATTAATCAAGTTGAGGTAAATCTGAGAAAACACATTTAGAAAAATTGAAGAGTAATATAGAGAAAAAAATGAAATGAGCATAACTAGACATAAAATTAATAAATTTGTTGTTATGATTTCAGTTCATTTACATTGTTTTCATTGCACCAAACTTCTTTTCAAGACTTTTTATTTTCTAATATAGTTTTTTAGACGATATTCAATTTATGATATTAATTTTCCATTTTTTAGGTTCTGTTTGCTGTTACTAGGGTGGTTCACACTAGGAAATGACCAGAGGTTGTGACCTGGGATGTCATCAGGTTCAAAAGTTCAAAGGTCAGCACCATGCACTCCCTGATTATCTGAGACTGCAAATTCCACTACAATTTTGTGTGAGTTTCATTGGTTAAGAGTTCTTGGTTTACTTCCATTACCTTTGTTTTCTTTAGTTCAGTTCTGTTTTACCATTTTGGTTTCACTATTTGATTTAGTTGAACTCCTGATTTCAACTTTAGCTCATTTATTTGACTACTTCTGGTCCCAAATAAACACCAAACCATCTCCTGCTCAATTTTTAGCTGAAGTTGAGGATATGAACCTTCTGTTCATGACCTGCATCGAACAAGTGGTGTCCTCTGTAAATGAAAAAATAATTGTTTTACAAAGTGATTGTAAAAATACTCTGTGACAAGTGTGTAATGTCTGACGACTGATGATGAAAGAAATCATCAAATAATGGAATCTGAAAGTCTGGCTCCCAAGGTTTGACACATTTTGGCATAAAGAATATGTGGCACTTCACATCAGAAAGAAGAAAAATCAGAAAAAGGTTTCATTTGAAAAAAATCATATATTTCTGCTACAATGGAGTGAAAGAGAGGTACATTTGAACATATCAGGCATCGTATGTCCAACACACACATCAGATATTGCTTTTTGTCCACAACCAGTCTGAAAGTAAGAGAGGATGCTTACACCCACATCTACAATGATGCAAGGGAAAGAAATAAGTATTAAAAAGAGAATAATTTTCACATTTCTTAAAACATATATGAATCTCGGTATGGACTGGAACAGCAATCATAAATGGACTGTCTGAAGTCCTTATTTCACACTACTCTCTGACAAGAGGAATGATGACCAATGTCAATAATGTGCATTTTTTTCAAAATATGGCAGGAATTCACTAATGTACTTCTAACATAAGCAACCCAAATCTGTGTGATGATCTTTTTTATTTCCTTTAATGTTTTATTCTATATGAAGAATAACTTCAGATGGGCCTTTCTTACCATATACCTCTCAGAGTTGTATGGGGGCTAAATGTTATGCTTGATTCATTTTCTCTAGAGCATATTATTGCAGTTAATAGGGCTTTTTGGACAGTGTTTTTTTAATGTGTTTTATTCTTTAAATAAATACAAATGGAGTGTTTGGCAACGCTCTGCCCAGGGTTTGTTCCTGCCTTGCACCCTGTGTTGGCTGGGATTGGTTCCAGCAGACCCCAGTGACCCTGTGTTAGGATATAGTGGGTTGGATAATGGATGGATTGATGGATGGTGTTTGGCAACAGTACTGCGGCTACAGTCTTTTCATTTGGCTTAGCTTGCTTTCAACTATTTATTTATGTTCGTGTACAACAGACAATTAAGGTTGCCAGTTTCATTTCAATTTGATACATTTAGCTAGAAAAATAATCAACAGACCCTCACATGCTGAAGAAATTAACTTTATCTCAAGAATTCACCTTTGATAACCAAAGTGAAGGCGACAGACTTCCACATCAGTGGAATTTTCTTTTTTCACATAGTTGCTTAGCTGGTTGACCCCATTTTTGGGAAGGGGGTGCAACATGGAGGCTTAAGTCACATAAATAGCAAAGTTTTCTTGACTGTAATGTGTGATCATTTGAGAACTCTCCAAGCAAGGTCTTCAGGGTCAATCCCATAATGAATGTTCTTGGCAGCAAATCTGATGTGCAGAAAATATGCAACAATTCTTGATTTGACTCTTTAATGGGAAATAAAAGTGTATTCAAAAAACTGCGAGCAAACAATCAATCAAAATGATTTAAATGTTGTCAACAATAAACAAATACTCCATTCATTATCAGATTAAAATTCAAATGCATACTATTACAACATTTTAAAACATGATAATATATAAAGTGGGCTACAACAATTTGCTTTGTACATTTAAAATAGTTTGGTTATATTTTGTCCTGAAGCTTTAAAATATTACTATACCGTCTCTTCAGAAGGTGGCACAGTAACACAGTTATTAGCGCTGCTTCCTCACGGATCCAGTGTCCTGCACTTAAATTCTATGACTGGCCTTTGTCTGCAGTGTGGTCAAATTAGCCAAAACCTAAGGTTTAATAGTCATATTAAAATAAGTTTATATTTGGATTCAGGTAAAAATTCTAGGTAGATATTTTTACTTAACATATTTTTTATATTAAATTTTTTTTCTTGAGGTGTGTCTACAATTTTTAAAATGCTTATGACTTGTGCACTGTTGCTTAAAAGGTGCAGGAAAAAACTGCAGCCTTCAAACCAATGTACAGGGATTGTCAGCGTGCAGAAAGTGATGTAATCAAAGAGACGGATGCACATACACAAACAAACAAACAAAAAAAAAAACCAGACAAGATTGCTTGTGATTGCTCAAGCACATTAAACACAGTCATTAAGTTTTTTTTCCCAGCTATGCTGGCTATTGTGTTAGAGGTCTAAAGACCCATCTATCTTTCATATAAACTGAGACATTGAAAGTCTTTTGTAGATGAAACAACTGCATGTACTAAATGCTGCATTGGAATGATCTTTAAGTATTTTGTCTTCTTTACACTTATTTTTAGCAGTCGCTATTATTCACAGGTGCTTTAAAAAGTCAGTAAAATTAGACTATTTATCTGGAAACTACTAAGTTAAGAAGGAATGCATAGCAAAATTGTAAAGCAAAGCAAAAGAATCATCTGGCACAACTAGGTAAAAAAAAAATCACATCCAGTGGATGAAAAATTATGTGTGCAGGATACCCCATCCAGCAGCCTCATGTTTAAGTCAAAAGCCAACCCAGGAAGGAGAAAAAGTTCATCATAGGGACTACTCACACATATCCACACTTACTTTTGGGACATTTTAAGAAACAAAAATGAATGTAACATGCACTTTTTGAAGAACTAGGAAAAATAAACAGAGATATCTTAAAAAAAACACAGGGGGAAGGAGAAAAATACACACAGAGTGAACACTTTGGAATGAAAGTCCCAGGAGTCAGGTGACTGCAGCACTAACCAACGTACACATTACTTTCTGGACTACTACATTTAGTTAGCATAGTAGGCAAGTTTGAACACATATGTCTATCTAGATATGCCTGTTGGGTTTTGTCAGAGCTATTATTTGTATCTAAATATGTTGCTTTAGGGTGTAGATAAAAGTCCAAGCATTCCTTACGATGTAGTGAAAAGATTTCAGTCATAACAAAGGAAGCAAAACTGTTCTATTTTACTATGGTAAATGGAATATGGGAAATTCACAAGCCTGTGATTCAGTCAAAAAAAAAAAGGACTAAGCTAAAAGCAAAGATTAAAAGCAATATATACAATCATGTTGCATGTTCTTCTAGTTAGAGTATTAATAAATAAAAGAAACAAGAATAACTAGCATTAATTTTAAAAATTGTAAAAACAACCAAAGATTAAAAATGATTAACTATTATTAATAATAATATTTTAATATTATTATTAGTCATTAAGTGGAAAATTCTATCTATTGATTTTCATTTCTGTTATATCCAGTTTAAGGTGATGAGAAGCAAGTCCAAATACCAACATTTATTTAAAAATATAATAAGTGGCCAAGAAAATGACAATGAACAACTCAAATTCTAAAAGAATAAAAGCACAAAACATAAGACAAAAGACCACAAAAGCAAACAAAACACTACCAGTGCACTTGCAAACATGTACTGAGGTTGATGTGCAAACTAAATTCTTTGTAACTTCTCTTATCACTTGGAATTCACTCTCTATTTAAACCTTTAAGGGTTCTTTCTTATTCTAATTATTCTATAGATAGATAGATAGATAGATAGATAGATAGATAGATAGATAGATA
>JANRMT010062834.1:10688590-10704325 GCA_026402145.1 Polypterus bichir lapradei
ATAGATAGATAGATAGATAGATAGATAGATAGATAGATAGATAGATAGATACTTTATTAATCCCAAGGGGAAATTCACAATTATTATTGAATTTCATATTTCATTATTGCTGGAGTGCATAATTAAAACATGCAATTCCTAAAGTAAAATTTACCACAGTTTATCTGTAGTCCCTTTTTATATAACAAAGAACAGCAGTAATATAAAAAGTGACACAGGCATGTGAGGACATTCCTGGTGTTGTTTTATGCATTTTTTGTCAATTCTTGTTTATTTCTAATGCTCACACATTGTTTCCTGGGATCCAAGATAGCTGTGGCATTTTAGAATCACTCACTGCCCATGGCTACTTGACTCTCAGCAAAGTATTATTCATTTATTTCTAATGTTTATCTATTACTGACCATAGATTATGTAAATTATGTTTTTCTTTTCATCATCATAATTCTGTATGATTGTTTCATTGCTGTTTTGAAGTTTTGAAGACTAAACATTGATAGGCATGTGATGTATATATTGTATTATTCCTGTGACATTATGACTTTATTGACATTGTGGCTGCATAATCCAAAACATTACTAAATTAAATGAAATACTTATGCAAACAAACACTTAGGAAAATATTCTCTTTGACTGATGTTTCTGGCTGACTTTGACCTTGAGTTTAGTGTGGCTCCTTGAACCTTGCTGAATGTTCTACTGGAAAGCCCTAAAAGAAAAATCTTGATTGATTTCTTCCACTTATTAGTTCTCTTCAAACATGACATTGACAATTTATAATTGTCATGAACTGGATTAAAGTTTTATGTATTTTATGTTTTTTTGTTAATTTTGAATTGTTTATTTTTTATTATGATATTTCTCTTGGTTTTACATGTGCTTTTTGTTATAGTGTATTGTCTCTTTAAATGTGTGTATGTTCAATGTTCTCTGTGGGAAGAGTACCAAGATACAGGGCCGCATGATGTCATCACTTCTGGCCCCTCCCACTTGCTATATAAGTATTAACTGAAAAGGTCCAGGAATTAGGAATTAGGAATTACTTTTTAAACTGAAGGTTTGTGGGTATTGTGATCTTTGTTGGATTTTCTTCCTAACTTCTTGCTTTGTTTTAATTTATTTGATTTATGCATTAGGGCTTTGATTGCTTAGTACTGCCTTTTAGGCAACTCCATCATACCTCTTATTTGCTCTTTTGAATTTTTGTTTGCATTTTGATACTCTTGCTAATAGATCTTCAATCTATGAAGATTTGCCTGTAATCCATCCAAACTCTTGTGGTGGCTTTTAGTTATTATATTTTTGAGATATTTAAAGTTAACTTGCCAGCTCCCCATTTTTGGGCCTGCTCCACCTGAAGTCAGCAGGTAGCCTTAAATGCCTGGCTTAAGTTAGAGTTACCTTTGCTGGGCAGACTAGGTATGTTTTTGCTCCCTAGCTTCTTTTGGAGGCCTCACCTTATTTTGCCTTGTAGAAAACTCTCACTTCATAACAGTGATAGCACGGGAGAATTGGAGGACATCGTACAATCATCAGCTATTCTGGCTATGTTAACATTTCCAGAACCTTTCATTTAAGTGTTAATTTTCTTTGAAACCTACAGTATTTCTAGTTCACTTGTATATTTTATTGCTTCGCTTGCCAACACTGATGTTTGTGCTCAAAAGGAGACAGCTGTTTAGGCTGGCACTATCATAACCAATTTGATCTTTCCACAAAAAAAGAAAGGATTATATTAGATTAGATTAGATTATTGCTGATTTACTGTATCAGGTTCTAGGCTGCATGAACATAGGATGGAACAAATTGGCTATGGTATTGGGGAGAACTAGTTTCAGTTTATAGGTGTATACTCAAAAATGTTGTCCCAAACTGCTGGAAAACCAATAAGCCCACCTTGCAGGGGTGAACAATTGTAGTTTGTAGTTCCTTTTTAGACTCATATTGACTCTGGGGAAGCTAAAAACATCATCAGTTCAGAACTTTTAACTCCATTCAAAATGCCCCAAATCCCTTTTTATACCACATGTGATATCTATTAATGGGCTGGTTTGATTAGGAATTGAATGTTAGAGTACACTAAATCACCAGTTAATTTACAGGTTGGAGATGTTCACTGTGACAAGCAAACCTTTTCTTAAAATGAAAGTTAAACACAATGCTCTTAAGGACACAATCATGTGAATATAGATTGTTGTGAGCAACTGGAAGACCAGGAAATGATAGATGAGCAAAAAGCCATGGTCAGGGAAAATGAAAGAGAGTCGAATCAGAACCTGAAAGAGCAAGATGAACATGGAGGTCAAGGTTAAATGAAGTCAAAACCTAGAATCCTAACGACTGGCCATATTTGGAAATAAAGACAGCAACTGCTGCATTTTAAGAAGGTTGCTTTATCCATGATGAACTACATGGGATAATGCAGTGTTTGATCACCACCATATTTATATTGTCACATCTGATGATGTCTTCAGTGGTGACAATCATGGTCATGTGATGAAAACCAACAGAACATTGTATAAACAAAGAAAATAAAATGGTAACAAAAACAACTTTGTAAATACAAAACCTTAACTCATGATAGAAATGAAATCCTCATGTACAAAAATTCTAAATCAGACAAAACTGTAAAAGTAGCTAATACTACATTTGATTAATATTGAGGATTACCTACCTCAAGTAACAAAGTCCTAAAATAGACTGGTAAGTAGGGGAACTGGAAAGTTGGGGTGGGGTCTGTTTTAATAATTATTTCACTGAATATATTTTTGGTTTTTTGTTTTATTAGTTATGAATATGTTTTGGAAAAGCTCTTTGATACCATTTTGATTTTACTTTGGTCACCACTATTTTGTTTCATTGTTGCCAACACTTGGCTGACTGTTGCTGGGTGTGCTGATCCCGAAGTCATGTACTGCGACATCAATAAACGGAAACGTTTCAAAAACACCACCATGTGTTAACCAGCACTCAGGATTATAGATTCTTGAAGTAAAACTCTGCCATACTTCTTTGGTTATCGATTATAAATTAATGCTTGTCTTCTATAACGTCAGTTTTTTTTGTTATTCTAATTTAACATCTCCTGATCCTTGTATATTTTTCTGGCTAATAATTTGGTCCCTTCAATTAGCCTTAATGGCATACTAGTCTCCACCATTGGCAGACCAACCACGGCGAATATTTCTTCTGATTTTATTTCAGATTCACCTTTGTGTGGTGGCTATATTAGTTAGTTTCACATATTTCATGCAGTTAAAAAGGTTGCCAACCTCTATGGAAGGTAACAGAATATTTTTATGGTGGTATTTTGATTAAATGGCTTTTATAAAGTCATTGCCTCTGAGAGGACATTTTAATTTTAGCAATTTTTCAGCTCTAGTTGTAAAACAAATCTAAAATGTCTTCAGGGTACTTCCTTAGATTGCACTCTGTGGACCATTCTAACTGAATGGAGATCTTGCCATTGGCGAATTTACCCATATTATGCTTTATAATTAAATGATTAAAATGTCATCATTTGAGTGTTTGCACAGATGCAAACATACTCTGTTGGATATTAATTCAACCTCATTCTCATTACCCAGTTTGACAGAGTTTCTTACTAGATTAAATGACAAATAAAAGCAGATCTGGAGCCATTTGTCCTTAAAACATCTTTCAAGATATTACAAAGTTCGGCAAAAACTGCCTTAGAAACTGGCTTCTAGATACACTGGCCCATACATTGCACAGACATAATAAGTGGAGGCAGTAAACACCAAGAAATATTTCACGAACTAGAAGAATGGTATCTACAGTCTGTGTTGTGTTTGGAAAACTCTAAAGGTAAGGTTCTTGTGGGTGGGTTTTTCACTTTCAGGGTGTATTATACTCTTTTTCTCTTGTTATATTATATTAAAATTTTGAAAATGTCTTAATTATTTTTTTTTTTTATTCTAAGAAAAAAAGGGAAACAGAAGATAAGATGTAACAGGAAAGCCTACACCTGGCCAAGTCTGAAACTCAAAGTGATGTTTATCTTACATATAAAACCAAAAATCATAGTAGAAAGCTTTCATCAGAAATTTCTAAACAAAAACACACACTAAATTTTGTGAGTTCAGTCCACAATCTGGGATTACCAAGAAGTGCACAGCACCAGCCTTTATTGTCATCGATGATGTCACACGCTGTTTACTGCCAGCATCTCTTAATTGCAACACCCTAGAAACTGCACACAGAATTTCTACAAAATGGCACTGGCCATAAGAAATACTGTAATAATGTTGTCACAGTAAGACAAAATGATTTTAGCCTTAAGAAAAACACTCTGTTGATGAAAATAAAAGTTAGATTTGGGTTCCTTATTGTGCAAAATTATACTGTAAATATAACCCAAATCTGCCTGAAAAGGTGCACAAATAGCCAGAAAATCTATTTCAAATCATTCCAATATCCATCCATCCATTATCCAACCCACTATATCCTAACTATAGGGTCACGGGGGTCTGCTGGAGCCAATCCCAGCCAACACAGGGTGCAAGGCAGGAAACAAATCCCGGGCAGGGCACCAGCCCACCGCAGACATTCCAATATACACCAATAAATCATTTTTTAAGAAATTACATTCAGCCATAACCTCATTTATTTGGAATTCCAAACATCCACGCATCCAAAGGGATGACGCTATGACGCTACAAAGACCTAGGGCGCAAGGTGGCATGGCTCTACCTAACTTTCAGTTTTATTACTGGGCAGCAAATATACAAACTATAAAAACCTGGACATGGACACAAATAGATGAACATACACAGGCTTGGTCCGCAATAGAAATAAAATCCTGCATTACTTCTTTATATTCCTTGCTTTGTACCCCAATAAATGCAAGTTATTGCCAATATACTAACAACCCAATTGTGCTTCACTCACTCAGAATATGGAACCAATATAGAAAATATTTTAAGACAGAGAAGCTTTTATCTGTGGCACCTCTGTACGAGAACCACCTTTTTCCACCCTCTCAAGTATATGCAGTTTTTAATGTCTGGAAAACATTTGGGATTAAATCACTTAGAGATCTGTACATAGACAACATCTTTGCATCCTACAAACAATTACACTCCAAATTTAACTTTCCAGCAACACATTTCTTTCACTACCTTCAAATTAGAAACTTTGTTAAACAAAGCCTGCCCAATTTTCCTCACTTCCCACCTACCTCAATGCTGGAAAAAATATTGATCAGCCTTGAAGGCTCAGACAGCATCTCCATAATATATAAAACCATTTTACAGTCTCTCCCTTTTAAAGATCCAATATACAGTGGGAAAAGGATCTCTCACGCAATATCTCAGAAAAGGAGTGGAAGGTAGCAATGCACAGAATTCACTCGAGCTCCATATTTGCAAAGCATACAATTATTTAACTTAAAATCATTTATTGAGCACATCTGTCTCATTTAAAATTGTCCGAAATGTTTCCAGGGCAAGATTCAACCTGCGAGCATTGCAATCAAGTTCCAGCCTCACTAGGTCATATATTTTGGGTCTGCACCAAATTAACATCATTCTGGACAAAAATCTTTAAATGCCTTTCAGACAGCCTTGGTGTCACAATCCCTCCTAACCCACTAATAGTTGTGTTTGGTGTACTCCCAGATGGGCTTAAAGTGGAGAAAGACAAACAAACTGTAATTGCCTTTACTACACTATTGGCACAAAGACTTATCTTGCTTAACTTGAAGAATCCTAACTCTCCTATTTTAAGTCAGTGGAAAACCGATGTTATATATTATTTGAAATTGGAAAAAATCTAATTCTCACTTAGAGGATCTGTTGAAAACTTTTTCAAAACCTGTCAGGATCTAATCAATAACATTTTAGAATAAGCATTTTAATTGAGGAAGCAGATTCTCTCCACTATTTTTTTACTGTATTTATTATAATTCATTTATTAATGTATCTATTTACTTATTTTAACTAGCTTAAAGTTTTACTCTGCTGGCATAGCTCTCTTTCACATGGGTGGGGGTTGATTTGTTTCAAACCAAGTGTTGTAAAACTTTATTTTTTTGTATGGATTGTTATTTGGTTTTAATACAAGCAATAAAATCCAAAAAAACATCATGGCATGCACTAGCATGAAAAGAATTGTTCCAGCAACTTAAGATTTGCTGTCCCATCCCATTTTAAGATTCACACATTGTTTTGTGCATCTCATCTGAAGCATGTACATTCTAAGTCTGTATGACACAAGCGTAACTCCTCAAATCTCCTGTTCAAGAAGATATAGAAGTTCCATTTTTTCAGGATTCTCTACAGCATGGTTCTTAGGTGAGGTTATATACATAAAAATCAGTTTTGGGTACCTACAGAGGGAACATCTACACTCTACAAGACAAAACAGGACAAGCAACAAACAGTATCACAGTGCAGTGCATCCCAGGGTGTGTTTGCATAGTTAAGGATGAGCTCAAGGAACTTGGAGTGAGACTATGTCTGGTGATCAAGGCAATGGACAGCTGGGATGTGGATGTGAGGAAGATGCCCTTTAAGGGCTCCTGAAGGCTGAAAATATCATCAACATTATGGGTCTTCAGTAGTTTTACTCTTTTGTCCTTTGGCCCCTGAAAGAAAGAACCATCCTGACTCGAGATTATTGAGAATAATGTAATATCACTCTAGACTAATTGAATGTAGAGTCTGCAGGAGGGCTGGAGAAAAGGCTCAATGGTAAAATAAAGAGGTCAATGATATAGCAAAAGTAGTGCCAATGTTTCATTTATTTGGGTTATTCTGGGAAAGAGTGGAATGTGTTTGTGAAGTAAGTTTTGGTGTTGAAAAGAGCCCAAAAAGGATTTTCCAAAAAGAGCACCATATGAGAAAAAAAAAACCTGGTATAATAGTATAAAGTTTAACAATATCAAACACAGGATATTGGGATGTTGAAATTAATATATATTTTCTTTGATATTTTGCTTTTTCGTTCTTTACATTATTATGTCTGTCATTTTTTTAAATATTTCACTTTTCCATTCAGCCAAATTTTAAATCCAATTTTAAAATTTTTACTAGTTTACCTTGTGTCCACCATAATTCTTTGGACTATTAATTTTATCGTTATGCATATCCTCCTGTTTACTTTCTTATCTACTTTTATTTAAAACAGTCCCCATAGGACAAGGTGTTAGGTTATATATTTCAGTTTCTGTGACTTTCTTACACACATATTTGGTTTTCTCTATATTTGTGTATTTTCACAGTGACTCATCATATGCTCTGTACTTCTATCCTTAAATTAGTTATCCAATGGTCAAACATACATTAAAAAGGTTTTATTTGTTGGGAGTACTAAAAAAAAATCTTTACTCTATCTGTTTTGATGTAAGATAGCAGACATGCTTTTTCATTTAGCAAAAAAATGTTTCTTGTCACTTATCAGCCTATATCATTTTATTATTACTGTGAGTTGTTTAAATCTCTTTCCAGTTTTTTGAGATCATACAATTTCTGACTTCATAATAGGTTATAAATGTATATATCAAGAGTAGCATTTTGCCTTCCATTGTTCTTATTATATGGGTGCGTTACACAGACCTGTAACCATAAATCTTTCAGATGCTGAAACTTTCATAATAACTATATAACTGTTTGACTGACACATGTAATTACTGCTATATTGCATTTCAAAAAAGAGCATTTAGTTAGCATGTGATAAAGCCCTGAAGCTTAAAAAAGCTTTAAAAGTTTAAGAGATGAAGGAAGATTTGCCAAGAACTTCGCAAACTTGGATAAAAATACAAGTGAGTAGTTTATATGTCAGCTATGAAAAGTAAGCAGTGTGCATATGGTTTTCAGAATGCATTTTGTGTTACATGTATGTTTTGTCAGAATGTACAAGGATTTAAATGTTGATATTGTTAAGATCAGTTGAACCATAATAGAAGGCAATGCTGTTCAGAGAAGTCACCCTTTGCTCTAATCCCTGGTAAATGGTATAAAACCATTTACACTTACACCAGTAGACTCAAGAGGAGTTTCCATCCATAGGTCATAAGGTTACTAAATCGATAATCATAATAACAAATACTGTAACAAAAAAACACAGTATATATTTATATATTGTGAGAGTTCTGAACCCTTCTGAGACCCTCCCCAATCTGATGACACACCTAAACGCGACTGAGGCGTCCGTCAAGGTCTGCTTGTCCTTCGCCGAGGCAACCACAGGTTCACAGCAGCTCATAGGTTTGCAGCATCACAAAGGCAACTGCAAGCTTACTGTCTCAGTGCTCAACGCATCTGTTGCCTGATGGGTGATGCAAGGAACATTATAACTTGGCCATTGACCTGGCCCGAACCTTGCCCGTTTGCTGTGTCTGTGTATAGTAGAGTGGTAGCTCCCACTGTAATAAATAACCTTGCTGTTCCTGTTTCAAGTTGAATAAAACTGGTTTTCCTAAAGTCCTTAGACTTTTGGGTTCAAGGCAGCGGCTCACACGTCACTATATACCTGTATATATATATATATGCAGTGGTGCTTGAAAGTTTGTGAACCCTTTAGAATTTTCTGTATTTCTGAATAAATATGACCTAAAACATCATCAGATTTTCACTCAAGTCCTAAAAATAGATAAAGAAAAAACAGTTAAACAAATGAGACAAAAATATTATACTTGGTCATTTATTTATTAAGGAAAATTATCGAATATTATATATTTGTGAGTGGCAAAATTATGTGAACCTTTGCTTTCAGTATCTGGTGTGTCCCCTCTTTGCAGCAATAACTGCAACTATATGTTTCTGGTAACTTTTGATCATTCGTGCACACCGGCTTGGAGGAATTTTAGCCCATTCCTCCGTACAGAATAGCTTCAACTCTGGGATGTTGGTGGGTTTCCTCACATTAACTGCTCGCTTCAGGTCCTTCCACAACATTTCGATTGGATTAAGGTCAGGACTTTGACTTGGCCATTTCAAAACATTAACTTCATTCTTCTTTAACCATTCTTTTGTAGAACGACTTGTGTGCTTAGGGTCGTTGTCTTGCTGCGTGACCCACCTTATCTTGAGATTCAGTTCATGGACAGATGTCCTGACATTTTCCATTAGAATTCTCTGATATAATTCAGAATTCATTGTTCCATCAATGAAGGCAAGCCGTCCTGACCCAGATGCAGCAAAACAGGCCCAAACCATGATATTACCACTACCATGTTTCACAGATGGAATAAGGTTCTTATGCTGGAATGCAGTGCTTTCCTTTCTCCAAACATAACACTTTTCATTTAAACGAAAAAGTTCTATTTTGGTCTTATCCGTCCACAAAACATTCTTCCAATAGCCTTCTGGTTTGTCCACCTGATCTTTAGCAAACTGCAGATGAGCAGCAATGTTTTTTTGGAGAGCAATGGCTTTCTTCTTGCAACCCTGCCATGCACACCATTGTTGTTCAGTCTTCTCCTGATGGTGGACTCATGAACATGAACATTAGCCAATGTGAGAGAGGCCTTCAGTTGCTTAGTAGTTACCCTGGGGTCCTTTGTGACCTCGCCGACTATTGCACGCCTTGCTCTTGGAGTGATCTTTGTTGGTCGACCACTCCTGGGGAGGGTAACAATGGTCTTGAATTTCCTCCATTTGTACACAATCTGTCTGACTGTGGATTGGTGCAGTCCAAACTCTTTAGCAATGGTATTATAACCTTTTCCAGCCTAATGAGCATCAACAACTCTTTTTCTGAGGTCCTCAGAAATCTTTGTTTGTGCCATGATACAGTTCCACAAACGTGTTGTGAAGAGCAAACTTTGATAGATCCCTGTTCTTTAAATAACACAGGGTGCCCACTCACACCTGATTGTCATCCTATTGATTGAAAACACCTGACTCGAATTTCACCTTCAAAGTAACTGCTAATCCTAGAGGTTCACATACTTTTGCCACACACAAATATGTAATATTTGATCATTTTCCTCAATAAATAAATGACCAAGTATAATATTTTTGTCTCATTTGTTTAACTGGTTTCTCTTTATCTGCTTTTAGGACTTGAGTGAAAATCTGATGATGTTTTAGGTCATATTTATGCAGAAATATAGAAAATTCTAAAGGGTTCACAAACTTTCATGCACAACTGTATATACTCTCTGAGGTATGGCAGTTGGCTTTTTTTGAATTGGACCTGGGAGTACTTTTTGGAAGCACTTCCAGGTCATATAGAAATCAGGGAGGTCCTCTCCTGACAGTGCCCTCCACTGTCACCCTAGGAACCCTACAGGGCCACCTGTTAATCTGGGGGAGGAACTGCTCCTGGCCTTCATTACACAAGTAGGCTGCTCCTCTTCATAGCTCACATGAGTCAACAGAATGGAAATATTTTCAAATTTAATCTGTACTCATGGAGATGCTGTTTTTTACAGTGAGTAAAAGAAATTACTATTTTTTTTTTTAGCAATAATTTATTCAAACCTGCTGTATAATAATTCAGTAATAATTTTAGGCTTATATACCAAGATTGTTTTTACCAGGTTTTTGCTTTGAATTAATCAAATTTAAAATTCCTTAATAACATTAACAATCACTACTACTGTGATGTCCTGTAATTTGGAGTTTTGCAGCAATCTCTTCCATACCATACAAGGGCACCCTATACTGTGAGTGCTTTCCTCATTTCTTACACTCAAGTCTTTACAACTTCAACACAAGTGATAGAGGAATACAAACTACAACCACATACAAATGTCATACCACTTACACAAACTTTAGGAAGTACTTCTTCACCTATTTTACACAATACCAGCTCTGTTACAACACAGTACTTCTGGCTTTTGGTTTGCATTCCTCCATTGGTTTGATTTGGTGCTGTTTTCTTTTTTCAATAACTCATTTCACTACCTTATACTATGTCTTCGATTCCCTTTAATTTGAGACATCCCTTAGACCCTCTACTGATAACCCCCATGACATGTTCAAAATTCATATTCAGGTATTTCATTATACAGTGTTTGTAGACTCTATTCTATGCACATCGTGCTACTTATTTCAACTTTTGCAGCCGGGAAAAACAATATACAGGTGGCTGCCCCAAATCTTTATGATGTCTTGGACTCTTTATTCTCACAGTGGCATAGCCAGCAGGATGAAGTCCCAGAAGAAACTGGGACACGAACTAATAACAAACTAGGTAGGAAAGTACCGGGGCCAAGTTTCTGGCGGGGGAGTGCGTGAGGGGGTCAGGAAGGACTCAGTACAGGCTCCGCTCCCAAAATACAAAACCAGGCTAGTAACTTACCAAGTGGAGAGTGTGAAAGGGACACACAGACGTAGCCTGGTTTCTGGGGATTAAACGAAAAGGGCTTATTATGCTCTCTCGGAGGAGAGAGCTGAGCCGCCCATTGGGACTAAGGTCCCAGAGAAATATGGGCTATCCCCAGTCCCGCAGGCGAGAAGAATAAAGAAATGGGAGTTCAATCCGGAAACATCGATCCAGGGGCACGCTAAGGCCATTTGAATTCACCACCTGCCAAATAGTGCAGCAGGTCGCCTGCTTTATTTTTCTACAGGGCCTTCCCAAAAACTTTGCCCAGCCGGACTGGGGAGATTTTCATTCTATGGAAGAGCTTATACTGCTCATAAAATCACCCATGCCAGACTCGAAATCTGGGAGAGCAGAACAGTCCTCTAGTGGATTTCCTAAAGATTATGTCCTAAAAAAATAAATCTCCTCCACATAAATTGGAACCTGTTTCTGAGTTCCCGGGCTGCCGTGCATGCGGGATGTAGGTGGAGGGTGGGAGATGGTTTGTGCACTCTGACCAACTCCCTGACGTTATCAAATACAGGACCTGTAGTCATTAATGGTTATAAACTAGAAGCCTTGTTTGATTCCGGCAGCAATATATACATTGTTGATTGCCGATATGTCTTACTGTGACAAAGAATTAAAGAAAAGACCAGTATTAAATGCATACATGGAGAAATCTGTATGCACAATACTGCCCTATGTTTTGTCAGTCAGGGAGGATCGCTAAAAAAATTTCCCATGGCGATCCACCATAATCCTCCTTTTCCAGTGATTCTGGGGTGGGACTGGTCTGATAACAAATGTGGTAAACTATTGACTACTCCCGATAAAAACTTAGGCCTCATTATAGATGGGGATAACTTGTCTCAAGCTGTATGCACGCTGTGTACAAAGCCGGTGAAGAGAGATACGAAAGCCCACAAGGAGGATGGGGAGACTCCTGGACCATCGCAGGTGAATACGTTGTCCACCCGTACCTCGACCAGTCAGGAGGAATCCCAGCCCCTTGAGGTCAGGCCGGACCCTTTCTCTGATATACACTTTCAATTTAGAAAAATGCCGGCTTCTTTCAAAAGGGGACAGTGGAATGATGACTCCCTAAAATTGCAAAGAATGCAGTGGTCCTTCTTAATGGCCAACACACACATCAGCCCATGCCACAGGGTCCTCAGTTTGTAATAGAAAATGATCTATTATATCAGGTCGCGGAACATGGGGGGGAGGTCCAGAAACTGTTGTTAATTCCATGAGCCTACTGGCGGCAGGTTTGTAAATTAGCACACACCCACCTCCTTGTAGGCCATTTGGGCTCCGAAAAAACTTTAGAGTGGATCAAGCTCCGATTTTATTGGCCGGGAATTAACGAGGAGGTTCACCGTTTTTGTATTTCTTGTCCAGAGTGTCAATTACGGCAAATTCCTAGGAGGGACCGTGCTCCTCTCATTTCCATTCCCTTAGTTGATGTCTCCTTTGAAAGAATCGGGGTCGATATTGTAGGACCCTTAGAGCCCTCAGCCCGAGGACATAAATATATATTAGTCCTCGTGGATTATGCAACCCGATACCCTGAAGCTGTTCCCTTGCGCTCAGTTACATCTAAAGCAATCTCTAAAGAAGTCCTAATGGACCAAGGGACACCTTTTACCTCGGAGACGTTAAGGGAAATGGCCAAGTTACTGAAAATAAAGCACTTAAAGACAGCAGTGTATCATCCTCAAATTGACGGTCTAGTAGAGAGGTTTAATCAGACTCTCAAGCAGATGCTTCGCAAGGTGGTCAGCGAGAATGGGAGGAATTGGGATCAGCTCCTCCCCCTCGTTCTCTTTGCCTATCGGGAAGTCCCCCAAGTCTATACGGGGTTCTCACCTTTTGAATTATTATATGGATTACAACCCTGAGGTATATTGGATATTTTGAAAGAAGGCTGAAAGGAGAGGCTCTTCCCTCTAGAAATATTTTAGAATATATCGCGCAATTTGGAAAAACCCAACCTATTTTAGAATGTCATATGGAAGAGGCACAATCAGCACAGGCCTGGTATTTTGACCGCAGCACAACACTCTGAGCAGGGCCGGATTTAGATGAAAAGAGGCCCTAGGCTATTCCACTTATGAGGCCCTTTCACCTCCCATTTTTAAGTTTGTTCAAATTGCTAACAATTTGAATGTAGGCCCCTCTTGATCTTGAGGCCCTAGGCTGAAGCCTAGTTAGCCTATAGGAAAATCCGGCCCTGACTCCGAGAATTCCATTCGGGGGATTGTGTCATTGTGTTAGTTCCCATCTCCCATTCTAAATTACTCGCCCATTGGCAAGGCCCTTATGAAATTAAGGAGAGGGAAGTCCTGCTATTTTCTTAGAGAGCTGAGAGCTATTTCTATTGTAGTGTCCAAGAGGCTGTTTGTCTTTTCCACCTGCTGGCATCAATTTTCTTTTTTTCCACTCAAAGTAAATTGTATGACCTGGATGGTGTCCCGAATTTTCAGGGCCGCCTTCCCTGTCATTCCACACCCAGCCACAATATGAACTGCTCGAAAAAATTGAAGGAACACTTTGAAAACACATCAGATCTCAATGAGAAAAAAAAATCATGCTGGATATCTATTCTGAAATGGACTGGGTAATGTGTTAAGAATGAAAGGATGCCACATCATTTGATGGAAATGAAAATTATCAACCTACAGAGGGCTGAATTCAAAGGCAACCCAAAAATTAAAGTGAAAAAAAATGATGTGGCAGGCTAGTCCATTTAATTTCATTGCAGCAACTCAGACTCATACTCAGTAGCTTGTATGACCCCCCTGTGCTTGTATGCATGCCCGACAAAGTCGGGATATGCTCCTAATGAGATGACGGATGGTGCCCTGGGGGATCTCCTCCCAGATCTGGACCAGGGCATCACTGAGCTCCTGGACAGTCTGAGGTGCAACCTGGCATCGTCAGATGGACCGAATATACATAATGTCCCAGAGGTGTTCTATTGGATTTAGGTCATTCGAGTGTGGAGGTCTGTCAATGGTATCAATTCCTTCATCCTCCAGGAACTGCCTGCATACTCTTGCCACATGAGGCCAGGCATTGTCGTGCACCAGAAGGAACCCAGGACCCACTGCACCAGCATAGTGTCTGACAATGGGTCCAAGGATTTCATTCCGATATCTAATGGCAGTCAAGGTGTTGTTGTCCAGCCTGTAGAGGTCTGTGCCTTCCTCCATGGATATGCCTCCCCAGACCATCACTGACCCACCACCAAACTGGTCATGCTGAACGATGTTACAGGCAGCATAACATTCTCCACAGTTTCTCCAGACCCTTTCACGTCTGTCACATGTGCTCAGGGTGAACCTGCTCTCATCTGTGAAAAGCACAGGGCAATACTGGTGGACCTGCCAATTCTGGTATTCTTTGGCAAATGCCAATAGAGCTCCACGGTGCCGGGCAGTGAGCATAGGGCCCACTAGAGAACATCAGGCCCTCAGGCCACCCTCATGAAGTCTGTTTCTGATTGTTTGGTCAGAGACATTCACACCAGTAGCCTGCTGGAGGTCATTTTGTATGGCTCTGGCAGTGCTCATCCTGTTCCTCCTTGCCCAAGGGAGCAGATACTGGTCCTGGTGATGGGTCAATGACCTTCTACAGCTCTCTCCAGCTCTCCTAGAGTAACTGCATGTCCCCTGGAATCTCCTCCATACCATTGAGACTGTACTAGGAGACTCAACAAACCTTTCGGCAATGGCATGTATTGATGTGCCATCCTGGAGAAGTTGGACTACCTGTGCAACCTCTGTAGGGTCCAGGTATCACCTCATGCTACCAGTAGTGACACTGACTGTTGCCAAATGCAAAACTAGTGATAAAACAGTCAGAAAAGATGAGGAGGGAAAAATGTCAGTGGCCTCCACCTGTTAAACCATTCCTGTTTTGGGGGTTGTCTCTTTGTTGCCCCTCTAGTGCACCTGTTGTTAATTTCATTAACACCAAAGCAGCTGAAATTGATTAACAACCCCATATACCATATATATATATGGTATAGCTGGTCCGCGGCTTCAAAAAAAAAATAAGGCCTAGTTTTAAATCCATAAATCCTTGTCAGTCTCTGTGGGTGCATTCTCAGTTGCTTCATTGGCTTCCTGCAGAGTGTGATTGAGGCGCTGCACCCACGGAGATGTGTGTGTGTGTATATTATATATAATCCCCACTTTTCATTGGGTTTTTTATGGATTTATTTATGTACTGTTTTTAAAACACTACACAATGGACACTTTTTTGGTTTTACTTTTGTTTTTGACTGTTTTTTAATAAAAGCACTTGGGCCCTTTTTCCACCATCCTCTGGCATCATCTGAGAACTGTCCTTATTTGTTAGCTCATCTCGGTCATAACTATCGACAGTGTTAGTTCAGCAGACTCCCATGTGGGAAGAGGGAGTCTGTAGGGGGCCGGCATCGTCACAATC
>JANRMT010062834.1:10713384-10737405 GCA_026402145.1 Polypterus bichir lapradei
GATAGATAGATAGATAGATAGATAGATAGATAGATAGATAGATAGATGGCCAGGACGCCCCTTCGACATATGTTCTGGGAGAGCAACCATGGGTTGCTCAATACTTCCCCCGGGATGCTTGGTGGCAGCCTCCCTGGCTGACGGTGGTGCCTCAGCTTCCCACAGGGCTCCATGGGAGATGGAGTTCTCCCCAGTCCTGTTGGGATCAGGGGTGGCCACCAGGGGGCACTGCATGGGTCCCTGAGCCCAGCTGGATGAGTCTTCAGCCCCACCCGGAAGTGCAACCGGAAACAGGTGATTAAGCACCTGGAGCACTTCTGGGTGGGCTATAAAAGGGGCCAGCAACCACCACTCAGTGGCCAGAGTCAGGAGGAGGAGGACGAAGCTTGATGGGAGGAGTGGTGGTGCCAAAGAGGAGTATGTTTGGTGCTTGTGATATTTTGGACTGAGTTGTGCCTGTGGGGTTCACGGAGAAGACGTGCCCCACAGGTGAAGAAAGTAAAGCTCTTTGTTTGTGTTTTTACACGTGCCTCCATATGAGTCTGTGCCGGGTCGGGTGCAATATAGCACTTTTATTACAATAGATAGAGTAATACTAAATCTAACAGTTTTTGTATAAATGTTGCTCATTCATCCTCTATTGTAACATTCCTGGTCTAATTCAGAGTTACGGGCAGGTCTGGTTACAAGGCAGGAAACAACCCTGGATGGGATATCACTCTCTCACACATAAGGGGACAGTGTAGAGTTTTCAAGCAACCTAACATGCAAATGCTACTCTGAAGAGGTGGTACTCACTGCACCGCCATGCTGTTCCTCATTATGCGAGTAGAAAGAATAATTTGGTTTATTTTAACTTTTTGATATACCTGATTCTGAAGTCAATGTTTCATGTCATGCTAGTCAGTGAAACCAGTATGTCAGGCATGTAATCAGCAGTGGAGAACAGTAAAAAGAAAGAGAGGCTTGGCTCTAATAGAGGGGAGTGTAGGAGGTGTGACCTGCATCTGGTCCTAACTGTACAAAAAGGTTTTTGGCTCACTTTGATTTTATAAATATAGTGTGCCAAACAGTAAAAAAAAATTTGCAGTTGCTGCTTTGTTTTGAGATGTCTTTAATGTAAAGTGCACTCTGTATTACCAAGTAAAAACTATGTATTGTTACAATTCACAGTCTAGAAACATACAAACTAGTTAGTCAGAGCTGTACAATCATATATTTGTCATCAATGGAAGTTACCCTCAGATAAATAGACAGCATAACCCTCAATTAGGGTTCTGTTGTCGCTCCATTTTACAAAAACATTTAAAAAATGTTTAAAATGTTTATCTCAAGAAATTCCATATTCTACAAATAAATTAAAAAAAAAAACTTGAGGGGAGATACTGATACAAAGCAACAATAGAAGTAACGGAAGCAACAAGGAAGTTCAGATGGTTATCAAAAGGCGAACTTCAAAGTTTATTTGTGGCTGGACTTGACAGCAAAATACCCACAATTGTAAGGCAGTTGCAAAATACCGGCATCTGTCACAGGGTTATCCTGTCATTATAGTGTACTGTATGTGCAGCACTTCTGCCATATTATTGAAAGAAAGCATGTGTGCTTGAGCACCTCATACAAAATATAATATAAACCAGAATGATTACTGTTTAGTGGTATGCTTTACACTGTACATGATAGCATTTTGCAGGAAAATGAAGAAATGTTAAAAATGATAACTGATGGGATATCTAGATCAATTAATTACAATAATACAACTGTAATAAAAGTTCACATCCACCCATTTTAATGAAACAATTTCTCCTTTTATAGGGTAGCCGTACTGTAGCTTAACCTGCAAGCTTCTGATGTAAGGTAGAAATAAAACCAGGATGGGTTTATAGTAGACAAATTTAGAGTTGACAGTCCCCCATACCCATATTTTGGAGATGTTGGCAGAATCAAACCCACACAAACAACCTTCACACTTTGAACCCAAGTCCCTGGAGCTAAAAGTATGCCACTAAAGATGCTGTGATATGACCTAACATTGAAGGGACTTTTATACGTACAATAAATAACTAATGAATGCATTTAGATCAATTGAAAAATGATGAAAGACTAAATCCCCTGCTTGAAAAAGAAAGGATTGCTGGTTGTCAGATGTATGATTGAATCTTGTGGGTTCCTCTTTAGTCACCTCCAGTGCACCCTAAATCCTGCAATGCTTGAGGACCTTTTACTTCTTTGTCTGCTGATGTGATGAGATCAACATGATTACATATTGCTTGCCTCCCAATGTACTTTACAATTAGCGGGGAACAGTGTTGCTCTTAGGTGCTCTTTATTGTTTAGTACATAAAGCTCTTATGATTTCACATCACTAACTCCATTCTCTTTCTTTAAAGGATAGCCACAATATAGTAGTACCAGTTATCACATAAATAACTGAAAATTGATTATAAATCAATACTAATTAATAGTAAGAGTGACTTACAGCCCAGTTGACATGTTTAAACTCTACTGCAAATAAAAGAGTCACTTGAATTAACAGGCACACAATATAGCAATATATGGTAAGTGTACTTAAAAACAACATATAGTTGAATGCTGAAACCAAAACTCAAAGAAAGATGTACTAGACTTCTTTCTTTTTAGTGTGAAATGAGCATGCAGACCAGCTTTGTACCAGCTTGATGCATTTTTTTGGGTTGCAAGGAGCCAACGTCTGTCCTGGCAATAGCAGCACCAGGTACAAGTCAGAAACAAACCCTGGATGAAGTGTTAATCCATTGCAGGGCAAAATAAAAGATGTATTATGAGTAGAAGAAATAGCAGCTGAAGAAGATGTGGTTGAAGTAGTAATGTTATAGGTTAATTGATGTGATTGGCTGCACCATCCACGATTGGTTTCTACTCTCTGCCTTATGGTTTTAGTAGAGCATCCCTGGTGACCCTAAACATACAGATTAAGCCAATTTACATTAGCTTTAAGTATTTTGACTTCATGTATTTAATTAATGAAAAGAACTGAATTTGAATTTTTACAAGAATATTTTGTTAGGAACATGGCTGGCATTTATTGTTTAGGAAGGTAAGCTGTGGCACATTTTTGTAGTAGAGTTGTTATGTGTGTGTGCTAGGCAGCATTGTGTCCCTAGATTGTTTTATAAGCATATTTAATCTATTCTTATTTCTTAATATGAATTGTTTGATCACTTTAAAATGATTACTGAATGGATATTTATTCAAGCTTCTTATTTACTTAGCATTGATGTACTTACCTGCTTGGTGTAAATGGAGATATTATGTTTTTCTACTCTGGTTTTCTTTCAACATGTCTAAGACATATGTTAGTGGTGATTTGACTTTTTTTTTTTGCCTAGTAGCGTTCCAATTCGTTTGACCTCAAGGTTTCGCGATCTAAATGATTTTATTCTGTCTACTTCTTTTGTACATCATGATGTTTGAAGTCTAGTAAAATACCGAACCTGATCTTTATGTTTCCTAAACTGCTAATGAAATGTGGTAAATGTAAATATTTTCGTGTGACACGTGTCTGCGCAGTCTCCGCCCTGGGTATTTGCATCTCACAGTTGTTTTTATCCACTCCCGAATTCCACCTCCCCAAACCCATACAAGCCACCCATATCCCCCCTTTCTTTAATTAAAAAACACCTAATGGTAATTTTTCCAGAGCTTCACAACTGGGTTCAAATTCTTTTGTGGAGTTTATAAGCTATTCCCATTGTATTCCCCTACATGAACTACTTTTTCACCAAAAAACAGTTCCGAAGCAGTTCACATGCAACTCTAAATTGCTTTGATATAGCTGAGCGTACGTATGTGCTTTGGTGTCATCTACGATGGAATGGAGACTTGATTCCTGCCTTGTGTTCAACGCTAATGTGCTAGGCGCCATCCCCCACTGGCTTTTTTTCCCTCATACTATGCTGATTTTCCTTCCACAGTCGAATGACATGCAGGTTAGGTTAACAGGAGACACTAAACCGACCCTTTACGGGTAAGCACTAAAAGCATTGAGCGCTTAGAGTTGGTCTTCGCCGTTGACTTCTGAACCGGAGGACATGAATTTAAGCGGTTCGACGATGGATGTAATTCAAAATCGTAAGAGGTTACAGTATTACCATGGTACATACAAAGTTTATCTACAGTAGAAACAGATGATGTTCAGTGCAATGGAAGTTTTATAGTAGCCTGAAGCGCTCCCTTCTTTCAATTTCTAGTTGCGTAAACTGGACTCTGGGGTGTCATGCTGTGTCTGTGCAATAGCAGATTTTGTAGGATCAGACTAGAAAAGATTGTATAAAGTCTAAGCGAAACTTTTAGTAAAGGACTTTGAACTTAAATTTTCAAGTCGAATTAAAATCTTTAGAATTTACACTCCAATTGTTATGCAAACGGTAATACACAATACGATAAGATTGGTAACAATAAAGATCACTTAGCTGTTTGTTTCTTGCTAATGCCTCTTAGAAGGTTAACGTATTTGCGTCGCCAACAAAGATGTTACTCAAAAACAAACACACACACACACATATGTACACTCAATACATCAAATAATAATGCTACTGTCTCTTTAGCTGATGACAGCTTTCATTATCCTTCACTTACCGGCGACGGGGTGCTCTTTTCTTCCCCAGTCATTTTCTGAAACGCGCCTTTACCCTGCCGCAAAACCACAAAAAGAAATTCCTGCCCCGGCCGTCTGTGAGCCAGCAGTCAAATTCCTGGAAGTTTTCCCAAAGATTGGAGCTCTTGCCTTGTCCGTATCAGTAGAGCATTCCCGTCCTCCAGATGTTGGCAGCCTTCTCTCTCTCTCTCTCTCTCTCTCTCTCTCTCGCACTCTTTCTCTGTGTCCCAAACTCGCGTGCGCGCGCGCGGGCTCGTTCAAGCACTTGTTTGCGTGTGTTTGCCCGCGCTGCCCTCAAGCATTTCTTAGGAATGTGAAACAGCTGTAAAGCGCTCCAGGTTGCGTGCTGTCTGAAGGCAATGGCTGAAGTCCAGTTTCCGTCGAGGAGATCCACGAAACATCATTATCGAGGAGGTGTTAAAGGGAAGTTTTTCCACTTCGCATTAATGAGATTAGTTTTTTTTTAAGTGTCGTTTTTCTTTATGCCCTTCGCTGCTAGTTAACAATCGAAAACATAATTATAGATAACATTGTAACATTTGGAGGCTAGAAACACTGACAGGCGCAGGAAGGACATTGAAGAAGTAAACCCGTTGGGGACTCTTTTGTTTTAGAAGGGGATTTTCCGATCGGATGGCGCTATTTTCAATGGGATGGAGCTCTTTATTTCGCTTTTTGTTATCATCAATGATGTGTTGGAGTGGCGGGTAACTTCATCCACGCCCATATCGATATATTTTAACCTGCCTGTCACTCATATACTGTCCTTAGTTTCACTTTAAAATTCTCTAACTTTCTCAAGTAATCAGTCAGTAACACTTTAGAGAAGTGTCTATCTCACTTCAAATATTAGCCAGGCACTGTTTATTTATTAACATCTTAAAAAATGATTTATTTGAATCTCATACCAATGAATGACCCCATCGATTCAGTATGCTGCAGTGGGAAGACTTTAAAGCCCATGTTACATTAAATTTATAGAATGCCTTCACTGCTTAAGCCTATACTGGCCAGCAATGCCTTGCTTGCCACAAGGTGGGAACCTGTTCAACTAATGAACCCCCATCACACCTCCCCCCACTGGCTTAAACATTTCTGCCGCCTAATCCACCTGGAACTCAGCATACCAAGGTAATCCTTAGGAAAGAGGGTCTATTGTTTGTCTGAGAAGTGGGACCCTTGTCAGGTCCTCAGGGGTCAGGAAGGATTTCCATGTCACTGTATTACATCTGTCAGTTATAGGGACTTGGGAGTGTTCTCTTTGTATGCATTCTGAAGAGGCACTGCAAGCAATGGAATACATTTCTAAAATGCCACCAGTACTGTCTCTGTGTGAAAACAGATGGAGCAATAAACCTGAAGTCACCCAGCAGCTCATGATGTGTTGACCCAAGAGGACGCTCACTCATGATGGGATGGGGTGAGAGGATGCACATGTCTGTGTTTTTTTCCATTCAAACTCTCTATATAAACATCTTCACAAAGCAGTAACAATGCCAATAAAACTGTGAATTAATGTCAGAAAATAGAGTACAAGATTCACTACATGATAAATAAACAAAATTAACAAACATTTTAAAGCCTGTTAAAGTAAACAACAATCCCAGAGAGTACATGAGACAAGATTTTCAGTACAGTACTTTCTGACAAAAGTCAGTCAGAAAGTAAAAAACAACAGCTGAGTTAAAGCCAAAGGGAAATTTGTGACCTTTTTGAATCTGACCACTGGTGGACCTTCACAGATAAAGCTAGGGGGGAAATTCTAGAAAGGCGGGGCCAGAAAGCTAAATGAGCAATCACAAAGAGCTGCATTATTTTCCAGCTCCCTAGCACTACATTGCTGCTACCCATCTAACCAACTCATACCATGGTGCATTTTGTCATATGTCTCACAGAAAATAACTACATTTTCAATATCAAAATAGTGCATTCTTTTGATAAAGTATTGAACTGGGTTCAAACCCTACTATTGACACTTTGTGGCCATGGGCAGGTCACTTGACCTGCCTGTACTCCAATTGGAAAACCAAAAGAAATGTAACCAATTGTACCATAAATGTTGTTAGTCTCCTTGGATAAAGGCGTCAGCCAAATAAGTAAATGTAAATGTAATGTAACTATATTGTAACTGTTCATATGTTACACACACAAATAAGTATATACAGTGGGTACGGAAAGTATTCAGACCCCCTTCAATTTTTCACTCTTTGTTATATTGCAGCCATTTGCTAAAATCATTAAAATTTTTTTTTTTCCTCATTAATGTACACACAGCACCCCATATTGACAGACAAAAAAAAAGAATTTTTGAAATTGTTGCAGATTTATTAAAAAAGAAAAACTGAAATATCACATGGTCCTAAGTATTCAGACCCTTTGCTCAGTATTTAGTAGAAGCACCCTTTTGAGCTAATACAGCCATGAGTCTTCTTGGGAAAGATGCAACAAGTTTTTCACACCTGGATTTGGGGATCCTCTGCCATTCCTCCTTGCAGATCCTCTCCAGTTCTGTCAGGTTGGATGGTAAACGTTGGTGGACAGCCATTTTTAGGTCTCTCCAGAGATGCTCAATTGGGTTTAAGTCAGGGCTCTGGCTGGGCCATTCAAGAACAGTCACAGAGTTGTTGTGAAGCCACTCCTTCGTTATTTTAGCTGTGAGCTTAGGGTCATTGTCTTGTTGGAAGGTAAACCTTCGGCCCAGTCTGAGGTCCTTAGCACTCTGGAGAAGGTTTTTGTAAAGGATATCCCTGTACTTGGCCGCATTCATCTTTCCCTCGATTGCAACCAGTCGTCCTGTCCCTGCAGCTGAAAAACACCCCCACAGCATGATGCTGCCACCGCCATGCTTCACTGTGGGGACTGTATTGGACAAGTGATGAGCACTGCCTGGTTGTCTCCACACATACCGCTTAGAATTAAGGCCAAAAAGTTCTATCTTGGTCTCATCAGACCAGAGAATCTTCAGGTGTCTTTTAGCAAACTCCATCCGGGCTGTCATGTTTCCTGCACTGAGGAGAGGCTTCCGACAGGCCACTCTGCCATAAAGCCCTGACTGGTGGAGGGCTGCAGTGATGGTTGACTTTTTACCACTTTCTCCCATCTCCTGACTGCATCTCTGGAGCTCAGCCAAAGTGATCTTTGGGTTCTTCTTTACCTCTCTCACCAAGGCTCTTCTCCCCCGGTAGCTCAGCTTGGCCGGACGGCCAGCTCTAGGAAGGGTTCTGGTCTTCCCAAACGTCTTCCATTTAAGGATTATGGAGGCCACTGTGCTCTTAGGAACCTTAAGTGCAGCAGAAATTGTTTTGTAACCTTGGTCAGATCTGTACCTTGCCACAATACTGTCTCTGAGCTCTTCAGGCAGTTCCTTTGACCTCATGATTCTCATTTGCTCTGACATGCATTGTGAGCTGTAAGGTCTTATGTAGACAGGTGTGTGGCTTTCCTAATCAAGTCCAATCAGTATAATTAAAAACAGCTGGACTCAAATGAAGGTGATCTCAAGGATGAACATATAAACTCCACACAAATATAAATATATGAGTGTCACAGCAAAGGGTCTGAATACTTAGGACCATGTGATATTTCAGTTTTTCTTTTTTAATAAATCTGCAACAATTTCAAAAATTCTTTTTTTTGTCTGTCAATATGTGGTGCTGTGTGTACATTAATGAGGGAAAAAACTAATTTAAATGAATTTACCAAATGGCTGCAATATAACAAAGAGTGAAAAATTGAAGGGGGTCTGAATACTTTCCGTACCCACTGTATGAATCTATGTATACACAGTATGTACAGAATAAAGGGTTTGCTCTCTAGTTGTAATTAAAACCAGAATGAATGCCACTGATGTAGGAAATGTGGCTTTGTTATAAATAAGCAAAAGGGAAAGAGTTAACACCAGGAGTAAGGGCCAGATTAAGTAAAGGATAACATTAAATACTATACTCCTTTGGGACTTTATAAACTGGGGTAGTCATTATACATTTTAGATGGGGTGACTGGCCCATATTGTATCTCAGTACCACAAAAGAACTTCTTTTTCTCACTTCCCATACTTCTTTCACAGATCCTCCTCCTCCTCTTCCTCCTATAACTATTATTTGTCCTACATTTTGAGTTTTGTCTAAACTCACTAAGGCTTGGATCAGAACTGGCTTTTAAGTCCCAGCACAAAATCGCTTCTGGATTTATCCTCAAAACCACTTTTGGAGTCATTAATGCCACATAGAAACTAATATGTCCAAGTTTTCTTTAATGAAGCAGACAAGTCCAGGTAGCTTGTTCATGATAAGAGGAAGCAGGAGTACACATAACCAAACGGGCCTCCGTGCTGCCACCTATCGGACTGAGTGGCTTCCGCAAAATTATCCTTTAGCCTCCTTTGGCACTGTTCAGTTTCTAAGACTCTGCTCTGGAATAGATATTTCCACTTCCACTGCATCTGTTATACCTAGCATACTATACCTAGAACATACTTATGATAGTCCTTCCATTTACATTTTTTATAATCCATGAAATGCCTTCCCGACTCCTATTCTCTATTCACTTCTGGACTTGACCTGCTACTTTACTACAATGTATATATATTGACACTGGTTGCTCCATTAGCTTAATGACGAATGCATTGGGATGTAAGTTTATTTAACATGAAAGGACACTAAAGATTGTCTGTCTGTCTGTCTCAAGGACAGCCACAATAGAAGTTTCTGAAGGCTTCACTACCCTCCTCTTTGCTGATTGGAAATACTTGGCACAAAGTCTGGAAGTAAGGAAGGTCCTAACTTTTTACCTGGAGAAGTCCAGACAGCAGTTCTGTCAAAATATCCTCTCCACTCCCATCTGAAGAGCCAGCAAAGCACTTGCAATCAAAGGCACTTATGTTTGAGAGTACTCAGTGTAATCAATCCTCAAGAAGCACAGATAAACCACAAATAAGACCAAGAGGTAAGTTCACACACCCAGCAAAGTGTCCTGCAGTAAAAATATTCTTAGTAAAAAAAATAAAATACTATTCCAGGGAGAACACTCTAATGTATGTACGTTAACTGCCCTCTTTTTCTGTATTACCTGTCCACCGTACATGTGGTTTACAGTTCAGTTCCATGGTGTCTATGTTTGAGTGCTTGATTGTGGGTTTAGACAAACATAAAATATATTTACTCCCTTCTATTGTCTGCATATATTGTGGAGATCAAACAGTTTTTAGTAGTCATATAACAGCACTTTAGTTAGTTGCTAAAAGATGGAATTTCATTTGTGTTAATATGTCCAGAAAATGTTGAGCTACCCAATCTAACCATTGGTATACTTCAGAGCTGGCATGGAACAGCCTATGCAACAGAACGGGGAATAAAGCAAGAAAGGGTGCTGAGCTTTTGGGTTGCTATGAGGGAAGGTTAGGCGAAGAAAAGTAAAGGTAGGAGGTTACAGGAAATTCTCTGGTCATTTCTATAAAATCTTTCTATTCATGTCAAATGCTGTATACATTTATGTAAGTTTAATAAAGTCATTATGCAATAAACTGGTATACCCTTTCTGCAATATACACCTCTCTGGGAAGGTGCTGAAAAAAGTTTATAGCTTATACACTATGATTCTTTAGGAAGAGTCAGACTCCTGAGGTGATAATATGCTGCAAAAGTAGAAATAAAGAATATGTCAATAGCCTGCCAAAGTGTGCTAGACAGCTTGTGTGCGACTGCATACCAGCATGACGCTCTCTGCTTTTATGTACTCGTATTTTTGTATGCTAGACACATAAATTCAAGAAATTTATTCTCAACACTCTACTGTTTATCTAGAGCTTAACAGAGTCACAGTAAGATGTTTAAAAGCCTGCCTTGGCAATGCTTTTATAAGTAAAGTAAAAGTATATGTAGACATCTCTCATCACAGTAAACCCAACCTATACTCCACACCATATAGCTCTGATTGCTTAATTTAATAAATACCTTTCGCATATTTAAAATACAGCTCAAAGGATAGTAAAGCAAAATAACTCATCATTTTATACAGCACCTTTCATGGTGAACCACATCTTAAAGCACTTTACATATCATGGAATGCAGATGTGTGGACTTTGTTAGCTGACTTCTTCAGTGTTGTTGAATGTGAGCCTGAAACTTGGTGGATTCTACTACAAGAATTTGGCAATAAGAAAGACTCAACACTTAAACACTACAGACAGGTGGACCATGAATTGCAGAAAGAGATTACTGGGAGATTACATTTTTACACAAAGGCTTTGGATGTTGGGCAGCATTGTTTTGAACTAAATCACATGTTCTCACAAGTCAGTTTAGAGTCAATATTTATTGAAGTCCATAGAAATAAGGAAGAACACCATTGACTGCTGTGGCGAGCGGCTGGAGGTGGTACCCAGCCGAGACGTCCGGAAGGACAAGAGGAAGGATTGCGCCTCCTCCAGACCACCAGGGGGCAACTTCCCTGGTGGCTTTGGGGACCACGGGAAAGGAGCATGGAAGCTCAACCCTAAAGGGGCCCGAGGTCACCGCCAGGGGCGCCCAGATGCCTGAGGAGCCCTGGTCCTCAGCACTTCCACCACACCCGGAAGTGCTGGAGGGAAGAAGACCAGGGACACCCGGAGTGCTTCTGGGTGCACAGCCGGCACTTCCGCCACACCAGGGAGTGCCACCAGGAGTTTGTTGGGAGGCACCTGGAGCATGTCCGGGTGGATATAGAAGATGCCGCCTCTCTCCAGTCGATGGCTGTAGTCGGGTGGAAGGAAGACAGAATATTGTGGAGAGGAGTGGAAGCGGACCTGAAGAGAGAGGCATTGGTTAAGAGGCCAGGACTTTGAGGGTGTTTGGTACAGGGTATTGGGTTGTGTGCACTGTAAATATTGTACAGATAAATAAATATGTGTTGGTTGGTGAACCATCGGTGTCCAGGCCGGCTTCCACACTGCAAAAATACAGAATCTTCCTTTGTACTATCATGAAATGCAGAGCATTTAGTCCCAGGACATGGATTTTCAGTGCCATAGTAAAAACTATAGAACTTAAAGGAATGAACGACAAAAGGAAAAAGGAAGAAAAGTGATCAGACTTACTTTTTGGGTTTTAGTACTAGGTTTAATTATTGATAGGCAATACAACAAAATGAATTGATGGAATTAATGCAGATGGGTGGAAAATAAAGTAAAAAAGAAAAACAAGAGAGAAATGCTGTAAAAAACATAGTTCCTTAAATGCTCAGTGCAAACATCTCATAAAAACAAGTCCTATGAAAACATTTATTCCTGTGTAATGTAAATGATTTAGACAAGTATTTTAACATAAAAAAAATGTCAGTTCTCACTCTTAGGTATCATCTAAACCTATTACTATCAATTAGGTGCTACGTATTTCAATTTTTATTCTCTTCTGTTACCAAGATATTTTAAGGCTTTTCCAAATGTCTCAGTATTTTCCTTTTATTTACCTTGTCTTAAATTGTCTTGTAATCTAACTTTGTTAACTTGTGGTGCCTTGCTATAGCAATCCATATGAAAGACATCCCATAAAATGTATCCCACTGAGGTTTTTTGTTGTGTGTTCAGAGATGCCTTTCTGCACACCACGGTTTTAAAGAACAGCTATTTGAGTATTTCTGACCTTTCTACTAACTTCATCAAGTCTGGCCATAAAATAAGTGTGACATATTGATTAATAAGAAACAGATAATTAACAGGTAGGTATTTTTTGCTACATCACAAGTGTTTGCCAGTAAAGAGGATATTATTATATGAGAACATGAAATATGTTTTCAATATATAAAAAATCACAAATGCTGCATGGTTTTAATAACACCTTCACGTCTGTCGGATCATAGAGCTACCCTGATACTATGCATTCCGTCGTATTTTTTAAAGGTTCAATCAAGTGCCAACACAGCGATTACTGCAGACATCTGCACAGTGCAGACACTGAAAGGAATGTAAATTGCCTGACCTTTGTAGTTGAAACTTGCCAAGAAAGTCAGTTAAAGAAGGATCCAAAAAGCAAGAACCTTCACACTTGGAGTGAGGAGGTCACAGCAGAAGGCAAAAGTCAAGCGGATATTAATATAGGAGACAGAAAAGCATAAAGTCCAAAAAAAAAACAAAAGAATGACTGCATTGCACTACAAATTATTTAAATAACCAAGACCAAGCTAATTAGCCAGTTATTTTTCTTGACACCTCACAAAGGATAAGCAGTCAAAACATTCTGTTCTCAGATTTCTTTTTATTTTTCAGCCTGGAATTAACTTTCACATATTTTGCCATTTTACAGATATGTACATGTTAACACAGATTTTTTTTAAATGTTTTACTAGATGGCTAATTAATACATGAAATAGCCCTGCCTGTCAATTATTTTATTCTTTTATATTGTGCACATAAAGATTTATTGATTTAGCGCCTTTCTGTGTTCATTTACAAGTGTGCTATAATTAAAATTAAACAAAATATATATAAACAAAAAATGCAATATGGATATAAACTATGTATACTGTATATATGTGTACGCACATTGGGGATAGCTAAAGGGCTCCAGTGACTGTAGTTATACCAGCACACCAGTGATTGGCATTGTGTTTTAATGCCTTTCTCTCTTTTCACCCTCTGCAGACCAGATGATTGACAGCTATAACATCACAGATATCATTTCCTGTCTGTCTACCTGGATTTGCCATCCTTCACTGAAAACCAGAAGCTCTGCCATCTTAACTATTACCATTTTATCTCTTGTCTGAAAAGACCATTCTTGTTGTTTATGGAAATTTCCCTTGCAAACCAGGTATACAGGATACTGGGTTGGACCCCAGATCTTTTTCTGTTGTTGTGTCACTCTCTTACTATATATCTTATATATATATATATATATATATATATATATATATATAGTGGCGAACGCATGGTGGCAGCCCTCCTGGGTTACATCGGGGCCACAGGCGTGGGATTTTAGGGCTCAGCCCTGTTGGGCTCTGTGGCCACCACCGGGAGGAGCTGCATGGCTTAACGAGCCCATGTGGACTGGAATGCAGGCACACCCGGAAGTGCAGCCTGAATTAGGTTAATTATCACCTGAACCACTTCCGGGTGGGCTATAAGAAAAGCCTGCAGCCACTACTCGAGGCGCCAGAGTTGGAAGGAGGAGATCAAAGCTGCCTGGGAGGGGTAGAGAAGAAAGAAGAGTGTTTTTTTTTGGTGTTTTTCTTTTGGTGTGTTTTGGGGACTGTGTAGAGCCTGTGGGACATGGGGAAAATGTGCCCCATGGCTGAAGAGAAAAATAAAATCTTTTTGTTTATTTTTATATGTGCCTCTGCTGTCAGTCTGTGTCAGGTCGACGCCAAGAAAGCACTTTTGCCACAATATATTCAGTGGAAACTTTATTTGATAGACCGGTGAATTATGTGAAGCACTGGAAACATTCTTTGGTCAACTCTGACTTGATAATACCATGCAGCGACTGCACATGTAGCCTCATCCCAAAGGTACTTTGTTTGCCAAAGATACAAGGATTGTGCTTTTGAAATCAGCTTCAGATGATGTGTGACTTATGACAAGGTGCAATTAAACCGCCTGAAGTATCCAATTAAAAAAGGCTTGAGCATTTCAAGAAGAGATATGCAGGATCAACAGCAATTCTTTGGTGTGCTGTGGCATTCAAATGATGTTCAGTTGGTACAAGCTTGCACCATTGATGAAAGGCAGGATGGACTAATAATTCATGCTGTTTATGCAAAGTTCTGACCTTACTGTTTTTAAAGCATAAATAGAGATTCATCAGATTAGGTGATATCTACCCATCTTCAGTTGTCTTGTTTTGGTGATCATGTGATTTATTTAGCATCATTTCCTTATAATTAGCAGACAGGGGCAGATTTAAGAGAAATTACCTGCTGTTGTAGACCACTTGTTTTAAGGACTGACACAGATATGTCCTTCTGGTGATTTTCCTCTGATTTCTTTCACTAAGAAGGTGTTTTTATTCAATGGCACTCACTGTTTTTATGTTTACCACACAATTCTCTGTAAATTCTTGATAAGGTATTACATGACAGTCTCGGGATGGCAGCTCTCTCTGTTGCTTACATGCTGTTTCTTGCCTATTTTATTTTTGATCATATCTGCATGATATAGTTATTGAGATGCAGCCACAGTTGCCTTTGATTATCATTAAGTTTAATTTTACTCAATTTGAAATTTGATGCCTACTGTTTTAAATTTATGATATATTGTTAAGCACGAGATTAATTGTTCAGTCTTTAATACTCATTTCTTTACGTGACAATGAACAAGACATTTTACCTACCTGCGCTCCAATTCTAAATATATTTGTCAACAATATTCTGTTTTAGGTTTGCATTTTGGTTTCAGTGCACTGATTAAACAATACTTTTGGCTCTGAACTTTATGAGATTACTAATTGTGATTCTATCTTATCCCTTTGGTTTGGTTCCATCTGCTGGTTGTTATTTCACTCTTAATAAAATATATATATATATATATATATATATATAGGGCGGCACGGTGGCGCAGTGGTAGTGCTGCTGCCTCGCAGTAAAAAGACCTGGGGTCGCTTCCCGGGTCCTCCCTGCGTGGAGTTTGCATGTTCTCCCCGTGTCTGCGTGGGTTTCCTCCGGGCGCTCCGGTTTCCTCCCACAGTCCAAAGACATGCAGGTTAAGTGGATTGGCGATTCTAAATTGGCCCTAGTGTGTGCTTGATGTGTGGGTGTGTTTGTGTGTGTCCTGCGGTGGGTTGGCACCCTGCCCGGGATTGGATTCCTGCCTTGTGCCCTGTGTTGGCTGGGATTGGCTCCAGCAGACCCCCGTGACCCTATGTTTGGATTTAGCGGGTTAGAAAATGGATGGATGGATATATATATATATATATATATATATAAACTAGTAGCTTCATTAGTGTTCACAACATTTTGGATCTTAAAAATAAAACATCATTTGTTTTATGTGTTTATGATGGCTTCTCTCTTGCCTGCTTGTCCAGGTCTGCACCCTGACACTATCTGACATTGCCTCTTAATCAAGATTAGGAAAAGCCTTGGTTTCTCTTCTCATGTCATGATTTTCTTACTAGGTAGGTAATGACAGCTGCAAACAGAGGACAACCTCCTTTGAAAGTCTGGTCATGGAGTGCACACCTAATAGAGGATGCATGTTCATCTTTAAGCCTTAATTCACACTTTCCTTAAAGCTGTCTTTACTCCATGCCTCAGTTGTTTTATTATTTAAAGTAAGTAAATTCTTTCTAAGCAGGAAGAACTTGGCAATTGAGCTACTTTCGGTAAAACTTTGAAGATTTTGTATTTATGCATTCTATGTTTGATCACTCAAATATGGTTTTGTTTAGATTTTTGTGTTATCAAAAAATCCACTAGTGATTACTAAAAAAGGTTTAAAGAACACCTCAGTGCTTGTTTATTTTCTTTATAATAACCACCTCGGGATCCCAGTTGGTAACCCCCAGGCAGACACACGGTCCAGTCCCACCCTCTATCTGCTGTAGCCAGGTGTGGCTTGGGCATCCCCTTGACCTGGTCTTGCCACTCAGGTCGTTAATAATGAGGATCCTGTGAGCCGGATCACCCTCGGGGAATCGTGCCACATGGCCATAGTGCCGTAACTGACGCTCCCTCACAAAGCAGGTAATGTGCCTTATTTGGTACTCTGCGAACAACCGCTCATTTGACACAAAATCAAATCAGCGATACCTAAGGCTTCTCTGAAAAGACACAGTACTATCTTACTTTTACTCACCAGTATGATTCTTTATTGCATTTAAATAATAAATCAAAAATAAACTCAGTGAGCAATGGATTCATTTAAAATCGTTTCATTTAACATAAAGTGCAATTTTTAAAAACCTGTCATTGAAATTTCTTGCATTTTTATTTGTCATCATTAATGATTGAAGCTCTCTTTGTAGAGTCTGCACATTCCATTCGTGTTGTGTTGGATTCCCTTCAGGTACTCCCACATTCCAAGATATGTGTATGTTAGGTTGACTGGTAATTTTAAATTAGTCCTGCACAAGTGACTTTAGATATTTATGTGGCAAACCCCATGCACGGTTGGTCCCTGCCTTGTGCTCAATATTGCCAGGTTAGTCTCTCTTAAATCTTAACTGGATGAAGCAGGTTTGATAATCACATATTATGATACATTGTTTGAGGCTAATCCAGCCCTATGTTTAAGAGTAGCATTCAGGTATGACACTACACCCAGTTACTTTCTTAGACTGCTTAGTGCAATACTCGATCAATAAGTTACATTAGATTAAATTAGAAAATTGTGATGAGAACAGGCCTCTCAGTCCAACAAGCTTGCCCATCCTTTTCACCTAGATTGCCCAAATTAACATCAAGTTGAGATTTCAAAGTCCTTAAAGTCAGGCTCTCCACCACACTAATTGCTAATTATTTCATATGTGTTTTATTTTTGTATGACTAAAAACATTCCAACATTTGTACGAAATCTGCCTTTAACAAATTTCCAACCCTCTCCTTGTGCTCTTTTTGGAGAGTTTATTTTAAAGTAATAGCTATGATCTACTGTACTAATTTATTCCATCACTTCAGTCATGTCACCTATTATTCTTCTTTTGCTTAAACTGAAAATGCTCTACTCTATCAATCTTTCCTCATAACTCATATCTCTCAGTCCCAGAAACATCCTGGTCACTCTTCCCTGGACTTTTTCTAACTCTTTTTTTTGTAACTCAGAGATGAAAACTACATGCAGTACTCCAGATGACGTGTTGCCAGTGAGTTAAATAACTTGCTTTGACTTGTACTCCACACATTGTGCTATGCCACCTAACAACCTATTAGCCTTCTTGTTCGCTTCTGTACACTGCCTGGATGTTGTAAACCGTGACCCGTTCACTACGACTTGTAAAGGGCTTTCTCATCAGGTATACTTTCAAGTTCCAAAGTTCTGCCATTTGTATTCAAATCTTAAATTTGTACTTCCTACATGTAATACTTCACATTTTCTTACATCACAGTTCATGTGCCACAGATCTGCCAAAGCCTGTATGGTGTCCAAGTCTCTCTGTAACAATTAACTGACTTGCATAAGTCACAGTGTGCAGCAACCTTTTTGCAGCACAATTTTGTGCAAGACAGAAACCAACCATGAGCTGTGTCATGTTGATAATAATTAGGTTTACAGTGTTATTGTAAGCCATGTTTATTCGGGTTGCTTTGTTCCTTGTTAAAGTTGCTTGTAGCTTGGTATTCTGATTCTGCTTTTTTAATTACAGGGTCGCAGAAAGGTGGAGCAGCTTCAGGTGCAAGATAGCATCTGACCCTGGGTCAACAAGAGGTAAATAAAAATAATCTATATAATAAAACATATGAAAGATAAAATTATAAATTTACATTAACTGAAACAAGCTCTACTTCATTAGGTCAAAAGTCACACTAAATTTAGCAAGGTGTGGAGTGTTGAGGCTGGATTGTTCTGTTTTGAAGCTCACTGATTTATTCTGATTTATGATCCAGCATTTGAACAGAAGAAGAAAATATTCTAGTAAACAAGAATATTAGTGGAAGAAGAAAGAGCCAACCATGTCTAGACTTGTAGGTATGTGTTTGCTGAAGTGGAAATGGATGATTGTGTTATGTTGAGTGATACTCTATGTAAAAAAGATAATACGCTTCTCAAAACTCATGTTTGCCATGAGCTTTACTGAGATTTCACTCACCCAGGGAGTAAACCTTATACTGAGCTTTACAGAACCTTCCAGAATTTAATGACACTTGAAGAAAGGAAAATGATAAAGGATAGTTACAGGTAGAAAACCAAAACAAATTATTTGTCATAGATTTAGACAGGTTGACATGCAAATATGTCTTACCGCATATTGTGATATTCCTTAAATCAAAATAATAATTTTTATAATTTTACTGTATTTTGTGATATTCTTTAAATCAAAATAATTAAAGGATATTATACGAAATGCATTCATGCTGAGTTAATTGATAACTCTAAAAGAATCCCATTATAAAAGGCACCTCATCCAGGGCTGGCTCTCTTCATGAGCCTAATTCCTACAAGATAGACTCCAGACTCCCATGACTCTGGAAAAAGAAACCTCAAAAATTAATGAATGATAAAAAAACACATAAATAACACCTGAGAACATCCGACCAGTTTCTCTCAGATTTTAAGATGTCTGATAATATGAACCTGTAAATTCATGGTGTCCTGACAGCTAGTGAAAAACACGAAGCAGAGGCAGCAGGCAGAAAACCAATTATATGACCACTTAAAGAGCACTCTGAGCTAGTAGCTGGGTAGAAAACAAGACAAAGGCTCTCGGTAAAGTAGTCCTTTGTAGTTGTGACAGAGGATGAAAGCCATGGAAGCCACTTCTCGTGCTAGGTTAGGTTAGGGACAGCAGTCTGTCTAGGCAAGCCTTGAGGGGCATGAAGGTAGGCTTGTTTTGTTTCTGAGCTGGTTATTGATTTGTGGTCTTGCACCCGTGAATCTTCAAGAAGTATAGTTTAAAAGAAAAAAGAATCAAATGACCCAAAACCTCTCTTGCCACATGTCACTACTGAATAAACCTTTTGTTATGTAGTGCTTTATTATTGATTAAAATGTTCTGAGTTCACACTGAAATTGGATATTTTTATAATGGGAGATTTTAAGTTTAATAACAGATGGGCTGTTGTCCCTCTCTAGCAGGTCAGGTTCACAATATTGTTCCAAATCACTCCTGCATCATCTCCCCACTATTGAGTTCTTCTACTGAAAAAATGTAAATCTACCATTTGGCTCATGATATACGAAGCTGTCAGAGAAAGCAACTCATGACAGGAAAAAGCAAAAAAAAATGTCATAAATGGCCTTAAGAGGCATTGGCAGGGAAACTAGCATGAGATTAGTTCTTCCTTTTGGGATGTTGTTCTGAAACCCTGTAGTTGGGCCAAAATCCTTGGACTGTACTGACTGCTTGCCACTAAGCTGAAGATATTGATGAAGACAGGATGAAGAGAGGAAGGGGCCCCACCAGTTTAAATATTGTTTAGAAATTGTCTTCAAAAACATTCATTCTAGACATTCACTCTCAGGAGAATCCTATCACCCCTTATGAGTTCATTTGTTTAGATAAACTATTTAAACCTGGGTGCAGCACAGTGGTTCAGTAGTCATTGCTGATGCCTTACAAATCCAGCCAGTCACTGTCGACATGGGGCTTTATTGCAGGCTTTTTTTTGTCCTAAATCTAAATTGTGCAAGAAGGGGTCCTGTTCTGGTGCCTTCTCCAGGATTATTTCTACAAGAGCCTAATGTTGCTAAGTTAGGCCCTAAATCACATGATCCTGAAGTTGAAAAAGCTGATTTCAGAATCTTATGTTATTTACATTTAAAGCAGGAAATCAAAAAGTATATTTAATGAGAAGATAAAATGCTGAAGAAAAGAATCTTCTTTGCACACACACCACACCACACTCAAACCTTGCCATGCTATTCACAACATGACATATGCATTAATGATTTTGCCTCATGCCTCCAGGAAAGTGGGCTAAAATCTTGGCTTATTCTCTGTCTATGTGGGTTTGCATGATTTCCCTGTGTCTGTGTGTATTTTCTCTGAATATCTTACTCTAAATTATCTGAGATATGTGCTAGTTGAATATGTTCAGTTATCCCATCCAGGGCTGGTTTCTATTTTCCACCCACTGCTGCCAGGATAAACTATGTCTGTCGGCAGTCCCTAACTGGGTTGCACAGGTCTGACTATGAACTTTCCAGTTTCAAATATATCTGACATTTCTTGCTTTTTTATTGGCTCACATCCCATTTTTGTCTTTGGCCTTAAGTTTTAGTCTTATTTGCTAATATTTGTTTTGAATTCTGTGAGGGAATAATTTTAGGGTAACATAGCATTTATCTAAAAGAAATAGCATAAAGTGTTAATAAATGCCAAAAAAATTGTTCAGGCATATCAGGAAACCAGATAAAATCAAGTGAACAACAAAGATGTAATACACCAAATGTACTGAAAGATGACAAGATGTCAGCAGATGTGCTGTAAAACAACCAGAATGGACACTTGTTGCATACACAGAAATTTCAAGGGTGGCGGCTCAACCCAAAGGGTGTAAGAAGAACCAGAATATAATAAAATAGACTTTTATTTCATATACATCACCAGAGTGTAAACCAAAAAGCCAACCAGAGTAAAATGTGAGCATTGATTGACACATTATGTAAATTCAATAATTTATAAAATGAGCCTCTGTCCTTTGTTTCTCAAATCATTCTCATCAGGCCATTACAGACTTCTGTGAGAGATGCTCCCTCCTCAGCTTGGTGCTACTGGTGTAATAAATGGGCAAGCTTTTCTCCTGCTTGATTACTGACTCAAAGGTGTTATCAGACTTGTCTTATTCGAGGATAAGTTTCTTTCTTTAATTAATATGTTTGCTTTTTACCACAATTCTTAGTCTTTAGTGTGCATGTACATTCATATTTGGTTACTAAACTTCATCTTGATCTGCTTCTCAGCTGCCTGTCTCAATATCTCTGAAGTGTGCGTTTCAGTTATTTGGCCTGGTATGAATGTGTGTGTGCTTGCATTTGAAATTGTTTCATAACAGACTGGCATCTCTTCTAAGGATGAATCTTTTGATATTGGCTTTGGGCCCCTGCAGCCTTGCAATATGGTTAAAGTGAGTTCAGAAAATAAATATATGGCCTCTGTGAGGAGCAGTTCAAGAATTTTTTAGAACTTGGCAAGAATTTATCAGTGCTGCTCTAAAATAAGAATTAAAATAAGCATTTGCCAACATTTTTCTGTTGTTTTTATGTGTATCAGGAACCACATTAAACTGGGCTTTCTCGCTATATGGTTCTGTGAATTCAGTAAGGAAAGGAGGTTGGTTTCAGTTTTAGGCAACTTATTTTGGAAGAACACAATGTCCTAATTACTATATAATTTGTACCTTTACTGAACTGTGCATTATTGTTTGTGTTTTGTTCTCAAAACAAAAGAGAAGACATGGAAAGGTTTTCTGCATTACACAACTGTATTTATAAAACAAAAATCTCTTTTATGAAAAGTGAAAAGAGTAGTAAAATAAGAGCTCTTATTCATGAATAAAGATTTTGCTTATGGATCCTGTGAATGGAAGAGACCCTCTTGGCAGCCCTCCAAATTCAGATTATCACCAAGAGGGAGAAACATGTGGTAAGAAATGCACACTTATGGACGCAAACACACCCAATAAACAGCAAAACACAGGGTCTCAGTCTGCCTATTTGGCAGTTGTGTCCTGTCTGTCAGATGGAGTGATTTGCTCACTTGTCCACCAAGAAACACTACAAAAAACACTCCAAAAAAACAATACACAAATGCTCCACTTCACTCACCCCATTTCAGTTTCTAAGTCCATTTTTCTAGGTTTACCAGGCCAGAACTCCGTCTGGTAGCTTTAAGCCTTCAGTTGCATTTAAATGGTCAGATCTTTCAGGCAGCTTCCATATAGACTAGACGACTCATGCTTTTCTTTTTTGGGACTATGTGCAATTTAGCAAATTGAGGAACAAGCATCCCTACCAAACTGCTGGATTAAATCTCTATTGTGCCTATGTGACCAGACGGTAATATCCAAATTATTCCGAAGCAACGTTTGCATTGATTTGTGTTTTTTGTATCTCACTCTCATACACCTTTATCGTAAGAACATCCCTTATCTACGATGGAGCGTTCGATCAGAAGAAAATATGAAGCAGGTTTTAAATTAAACGTCCTTGAAGTAGTGAAAGAAACGGATAACTTTGCTGCTGCAACAAAATTTGATGCGTCTGAGAAACTGATGCAAGATTGGAGGAGGCAAGAAGATGCAAAAAAAAAAAATGTAAGTCACATTTTTGAATGGCCAAATAAGTCATGGTCTGATTTTATGATTGATTTTTGGGGTTTCAAGACTCGAGTTATACGTGAGTATATACGGTATTTATTTATTATGCCTGGAAGCACTGCACTATTTATTTGGACACTGTTTTGTTTGGTTGTTTTAATAAAAACACTTTACCACTTTGTGCACCTACCCCCTGCTATGTGTATGTGTCCTCATTTACCTGGCTCACTCCTTGGTTATGTTACAGGGGGTGGCAGGTTCAAGAGGTTTCAGGAAGGGATCACTAGTGTGGAGTTAACCCACACCATCATACATCTTTTTGCTTTGCCTGTGCTAGTGCCTCTTCCAGGGAACACAAAGTAAATGTAGGTTGTAATACCCTCTAGTGGACTTTGTGTTTCCACACTGGCATAAGTAAGAGCTCTTTTTATCTCCCCCCACCGCCTGGTACCACCCCTTGCTCCTCGAATCTTCTTGGTGGCATTTCATCTCAGCAAATATCTTTAAGTACATCTTTATGCTCTTTTTCCAGACGGCAGTCCTGATGAAGACTAATGTATGTGTTGTTAATATGCATAATGCATAATCATGAACAAGTCAGTGCTCCAGATGTACTGTAGATTTATGGAATAAAAATTAAATTGGTGTCATTCTAAAGTCCATTACGTAAAATAATAAAATGTCAGTGAACATATTTATATGTACATGGCAATTTAACAATGACAGAAAATTAAAATATATTCTAGAGAAGATCAGTTAAACAAGGCCTCTGGTCATAAAGGTTTCCAAGAAAAGTCCATCAGGAGCCTCTCTGATCCTTTGATCCCTTGTAAAAACCCTTGGTGATGTCCATAATCCTGCACAGTTCGCCAGGGATCTGCACTGGGGTGTTATTGGCTTCACTTCTTATTATTCTGATATGTTAAGACCCGGACCCCAACTCCTTTGTCAAATTCATCTTTTATGCTGGCCGTGTCAGCAGTCCTGTGGGGCATATTTTACCTTGACTAAGTTGGCCTTTCCTCTAACTAGTGTAATACATTAAATAGTTTCAAAGTTAAACCAAATGGTAGATTATGTTGAAGATTTGCAGAATCTATGGACTTTGATTTTTTTTTAAATCTAATTTCTTTTATGTTATATGTTAATGGCAAAAGTTAAATGTAACCAGAAGCATAATTTTATACTCCCAAACCTGCTTAATTCAGTTCAGGGCCATGAAGGGAAACAGTCAGTCCCTTGAAGTACAGGGTGTAAGGCAGGAGCCAATAAAAGAATTACCAGTTCGCCTAAGATGTGCATCTTGGGTATGTAAATGATCTACTTCTTATAATCTTTTTTTTTTACCCCAATTTCTCAGGCACCTGAAGCCTGCTTTAATGCAACTGGCTACAACGCAGGAAATACTCTTGGGCTTCATTTTAATTTAGCAATTTGGGACAAATAAAGTTTATCTATCTATCTATCTATCTATCTATCTATCTATCTATCTATCTATCTAT